>CM038792.1:266539073-266676374 GCA_021764765.1 Vicia sativa
ATCACAGAGTTGTCTTCTCAAGATTACATTAATTTGGGGGCAATCAAGTAATTCGGCTCTCAATTTCCATCAATCAGGGCAGGTCCTTAAAGCAATCGTGAGTTGAGTTAGTCCTTCTCGGCGAGTTATCCAGGACAAGCTGTCGTTCCATGTTTGATCAACTTGAGGCAATCACTTGAGGCGTAGAAGTCTCTCTAAGGCTATAAAAGTGGGGCATTTCACCCAGTCTGTAGAACTAGTCGTTCGGTTCCCCTCGATACAGAACAGTTACTTGAGATGTAGGAAGCCTTCAAAAGCTCTTGTTCAAAGTCGTTGCACTTGTTGATTGATACAGGCGATTACTTATGCGGTGAAGCTCTCTTAATTGGAGCAGTGTTCATTCAAGAATCAATGATCTGAAACAATTACTTGAGACATAGGAGTCTCTCTAAAGCTCGTCACAGAGGAGTTTTCCGTGCTCGCATGGCTCCTTATTGATTAATCGATCGAGGAAAATATTCGAGATGTAGAAGTCCAAGACTCATTTCTAAAACAAGCTTCTTTAAGAGATTCATCGAAGAAACTACTTCGACAATTGGAATCTCTCAATGTTCATCTATTACGTCGTCCATCTATGCAAAATGCCACTACTAAGATTCGGTAAATCTAAGGAGGTTATTTTGAGATGCGAAACACCTCCAAAACTCTATCGAGCATGATATTCCCTCAGTATCCGATTTCCTTTGAAATCTTGGCGATCGATAAAGTATTGCTTTAGAATATAGGATGCCGGGACACTCCTTTTCGGGAAAGATTTTTTAGAAGGTCTACCAGACCGGGGCATATTGAGATTCTAAGGTGCAAAATCTAAATGCCGCTGCATTCCCACACATGCAGACACGCCTACGATCATCATTATCTAATCAACTCGATTTTGCTATTCTTCGTTCTACAAGAATTAGCATTGCAGCCCTTCCAGCGACAATTCATATGTGGAGCTTGGTCAATTATCTTGTTGTGCCATGTTCTTTTATCCATTGATCCCCAGTGGCGTCAGGCATTCAGTTTGATAGCCAGTGCATTAACCAGTATATTCATGCATTCATTCATTCATGCATTCATATCATATACTACATAGCACATTCATTCATAAACCTCAGCCAGGACTCGGTTTATTCCAAGATCGGTTATTGATGCTTCCCAGCAGAATCAATTTGAAGACTATTTTGAATGACAAATTTAGTTCTTCCGATCACAAGTTTGAGGGCTCGACCATAATTGGTCTACAGCAATGATGATTCTCAAATCGAATCTGTTCCAGAGTGATTGGGTTTCCCCAAGCGAACTCTTGTATCAGTTATTCTTCTTCATAGAGGTTCCTTTCAAAAAAAGGGGTACCCCATTAAAAGCAGAAGACTTTTCTCAGATGACAATCTAGCTTTTCTCCCCAGTGCCAGGTGAATGTTTGGATGGCCAGACAATCGACAATATTGTCAACTCCCCAATGAAGTCTCTTCCCCAGAGAATCGATGGATCATCCCCAGTGAACTCTTATGACAACAAGATCGTTCATTTGGACTCCCCAGTGATGTCTTCCTTCTCTCAACAGTGTCAGGAAGTCGTGCATCATTTGCATTAGAAAAAAAATTATATCATGCATATCATATCATGCATATCATACCCATGCATTAGCTTCGGCTATTTGTTTTGCAGGTTTATCAACTGAAACCGTAGATATCCTCGTAAGGATCAAATGGAAGGATTAGTTCTCAGACGACATCATTATCCTCCTTTCTTCAGCACAAGTGATATACTTGTATGGATCTCCACAACTGATGGTTTCTCCAATCGAGACTTCTTCCCCAGCGAAACAGTTATCTCTTTCAAACGGACTCAAATGCCAGCAAAGTTATCAACCGGGAATCCCCAGCGAATTTTCCACACGGTTTTCTTACGAGGTTTCCCCAGCGAAGCTTATTTCTCTCCCCAAGTGAATCTCCTTCAGAAAGGACTACTACAACAGTATTCTTGGTATTTTCAAAGACTTCTTTCAGACAAGAATCTCCTCAGCAAATGCTATTGGCGGTGGCTTCCACAATATACTCCTATGAGCCGTTCTCAGAAAATTACATCAAACTTCTGGTGCGTTTATTTCCCCAGCAAGTTATCAACTACTCAACAATAAATATCCACCCGGCGGGATGTTTATTCAAATCTCAAGATATTTTCTCCAGACTCAGACGTTGATCTCCATATCTACTTGCTGCAACGCATTGTTCATACAATGTCACCAAATTGAAGCTCATTACCCTAGAAGTTTTCAGTCACAGGTTCTTCTATCAACGGTAAAGCTATCTGCATACAAATTGAAGATCTTGTCAAATCAGAAGTTGTTCAACATGTCCATACATGTTCAGTAAGATCTCTCATCAGCAGAAACGTCGGAAACAAGATTTACCGACTTCATAAACATTTATATCACGCCAGTATGCCGGATATTGTTATGTTTATCCCCAGAGAATTGTATTCTTGGGTGCGCTACTGATTTTGTTCTGCGGGTAACTCGAAAGTTACACGGTCGAAGACATTCAGCATGCCATGGCTCCTCGCACCTTCGTGCACCAACAATTCCGATGTTGTTCTAAGCCATCTATTCAGAGAACTCTTTGTTAAGTTCTCAATCCTGTCAATTAGAGAACTCTTTGTTAAGTTCTCAATCATGTCATTCAGAGAACTCTTTGTTAAGTTCTCAATCGTGTCATTTTTCAATTCTGTGTAAGGTCTCCAGGTAGTCCTTGGTTCAGAGAACTCTTTGTTAAGTTCTCAGTCATGTCAAATTTTCCAGTATATTGTTTTTCTTTCGCTTGAGAAGTTCGTTTCCCTTCTCATAGCATTTTCATTAAAATTGTTGTCAAAGCCATTTCGGTTACACAGTTATCCCCAGTGTTGTCGAAATCTCCTAGTTAGTTCTCACCGTGTACTTTTGTGTTAAAGCATTCCGTTGATGCTTAGCAAGTTCTCTCTTCAAGTGTTGTTCTTTGACTCCGTAGTCAAGATTTGTTATCTGTTCTGTTTTGTGGCTTCAGTTTCCCGCGTCAGGTAAATTTTCGGGGTTCTCTAGTATTCAATCCTCTTCCACCTTGAACGTTCAAAAACCGTCAATCTTTCTCACTTATCAGGTTTAAGATGATTGAATAGGGGCAACTGTCGCACCCCAAAATTTACCCTCCGTTTATTTTTATAAAATTCGTGTGGCTCATTTGTCAAGCTTTCCAAGAAAATATGGGACTTAATTCTGTTGACAATTAGTATAAGGGACTCTCGTATTCATTCGAGGTTGGTTTTCTTGGTCACTGTAATTTCCTCTGTCGGGCTTTAAGATTGTACACTCAGACGTTCGTCCCTGTGCTTGTCATCATCTCTGTTGCTGGTTTCTGTGAAAGAAAAGATGTACGGATTCAGGAATGTGAATGACATGGTAATTCTCGGATGCGTTCTCGTATGTTCCGTTTGCCTCAGATTAAAAAGTTTGGAGCAAAATCATCCACTGGCTTATGATTAAAAGTTTCTCATATGTGCGCATTTTTGTTGATGTTTTATCTACCTATGGGAGGTTGATTGAGAATCGGAATAAATATCACTTCCTCAAAGGCGTCATTGGCAAGGTTTGGATTTTAAAAGTGGCTACTGTTGGCTTTGTCGTTTGTTTAGAATGGTGAGCATTTCTAACTCAAATTCGAAAAAGAAGTTCAGAAGGTTATTTCTTTTTAACTCAAGTTTCAAGAATAACTGTATTCTGGTTTCGTTCAAAATTTCAAAGTGAGGATGGAATAATGCCATTTGTTCTATGGAAGTTTAAAAGAATTTTATTCTTCACAAATACTATGGCAAGATATTTAAGGTGCAAGAGAAATATTGTCATTCAATGATCAAATTTCATTCGAATTCAAGAGGCATTCAAAGTTCACCATTTCCTACTTGGAAAGAAAAGAAACCTTGTGATAACATTCAAGATTGAAGGGTAAAACTTGAATTTAATTCATAGTACATTATTCAAGATTTCGAATTACAATTTGTCAAATCCATAGAATCCGAATCACTCAGGGTGTTTTCCGTTCATTTGTTCAAATTACAAGTTACAAGGAATTATTACAAGCATGTTTCTTTGTTTACAAGTTCTACAAATTCTTAAATCCTAAAGCTATTCTAAAGTTTTCTTGGCCAAACTGTCAATTCTTCGTATCTTGTTCCATGTTTCTCTCGCCTTCTCCAAGCTTCATGCTATTGCCCGATCCATCTTCTCCTTGACTTATCATCCTCATCATCATTACATGAAAATCAAACAAAGAACACAAGTTAGAAGCATAAACATAATTGAAACATAAACGAAAACGCAAGAAAATATCAGAAGTTTGTTTTCTTTTGTCACAACATCATCATTAGGCGATTAGGCGGGAATCAGGTATTCAAACGACAAGCCTCATAATCTTGAAGATTAATCATCGGCGAACAGCTTGCTCGCAAATCACGGGCTAGCCCGGTTCACGAACAAGTAATCGAAGCGACATTTTTCGGGCTGCAAGCATATAAAATGACATTTTCCGAAAGCATACAGCGTGACAGTTCAAATTCGGGCTACGAGTAAAATAAAGCGACATTTTAATTCCGACAAGCATACAATAGCGACATTTTTCGGGCAGCATACGAAAGCAACAGTACGTCAGTTCACAGTTTCCAGGCAACAAGTGCAAATATAAGGCAGCAGGGACATTGGAGAAATAAGAAGGAAAAGAAGCAAGATAAGTTAACATAGCAGGCAACCATACCAATCCCACAGTGTCAATCCTAACAGGGTCATCAAAGCAGAGAACAGGTGAGGAAATGCAGAAGAGCAGAACAGACAGTATGGTATAAACCCAAAACAGCATGGCCTAATGAGAATTCAGAGCAGGGCATGGTATTATACCCCAAGAACAAGCAAGACAGCAGGGACAGCATGGCCAAATTCAGAGCAGACAGCATGGTTCCTTAACCAACATTACAAGCAATTGGGACAGGCTAAGATGAAGATATAATATATGTTCAGGGATATAGAGAGAAAAGAAGATAGTTCAGAGTTCACATACACAAGATCAGACTAAAAAGAAAAAAGAACAAGGGCAGCATCTGTTCACAGTTCATACTCAAACCAGAAAAACCAAGTGTGCATCTGCTCTTGTTCTTGAGTTACTAGCATAACAACCATTCTTGACAGTTCAGAACCAAAACCACAAAACTCAAAGAAAAACCCAGCAGCTCAAACCGACACAAAATATAAACAGAAAACAGAGTCAAAGCAAACATAGCAAACGCATAACACTCATCATTTTCCTACGCCTAAAACCTTCAGACATACAATCTATCAGAAATCCTATGTTCTGACAAGTAGAGAAAGAAGAAGAGGAAATTTCGGAATAATCTCACCCGGAGCAAGAAGCGATTGAAGCCAGCCATTTAGGGTTCCAAACCTCCAATGCTCCAACCGGTAAGCCAAAGCAATCTGTAACAATCAAACAAACCGAAATCAGAAAACGAAAATCGAAACATGCAATCCGGTTTGAGAGAGAGAGATGAAATCGCGATCGGTGAGGGCGATGGAAACCCAGAATAGTCGCGACGAGAGAGAAATCACGGTCGCGGCATGAGACAGGGTGAGGATTCCGGCGAGGAAGGCGATGGCGACGGGAGAGAGACACAGAGTCACGCTGAGTTTCGGAGAAGGAGAAGAGCGGCAAGGGTTTGAGAAAGATGGGAAGGAGAAGACAAAACACGAATGTTGCTTTTTTCTAAAATTTCCCTTTTCATTTTTTTCTCTTTTTTCAAAATAAAACAAAAATAATTAAATTTATTTTTATAAAATGATGTGGCTGGTGGTGACAAGTGTCACCACCTTGTGTTTTTAAAAATAAAAAAAAATGAAAATTTCTTCTTTTTCTTTTCTTTTATTTGTTTTCTTATTTCTATTTAATTTATAAAAAATAATAATACATTTTAATTAGAAATTTGTAAAATACAATGGTATGTCACTTGGGCCGGTGGAGTGTTCATTTCGAAGAAGAAAGATCCGACGCATCTGATTGCCAGCATGTGAGGATTTTTGCGGAATAGTCAAAGATCCGATGGATTTCTTGTTGCACCGCTCAAATCCGCGTCACCCAGGCTATTTCTGAACTTTATCTTGTCAATTAATTATTTTTGTTGCAAATAATATTTCATTGCGATGTACTAAATAATTGTTGGATCTGATAGTTTTTGTTTGATGACTTATCGATTAAACTATTAGCCGATTTTTCATCAAACAGAAAAAATCATCTCTAATAATTATTTAAATTTCCGATTGTATTGTATGGTATTTTGGTGCACTTATTCATTCAAGAATTATTCACCATTGTACACTGTGCACACAACGGAAATTAAAATCAATTCGACTTCATCTTGATTGGCTCATATGCCGATTTCTTAAAGGGTCTCATGGTTGGGGATGGGCATGGCCATCCTCACGAGATTGGTTAAAGCCCTTGTTGCTTTAACCGATCATAACCCGAAAACAACATTGGTCTATATACCAATCACCATGCACCAGGGTCTCATGGTTGGGGATAGGAGCACCTATCCTCACGAGGTTAATCGAGTCCATATACTTGATTAACCATAACCCGCTTCCATTCCATCTCAGCACGCGTATCAGAATACCTTCGCACTTAAAGTTCAAACCTCGATCCAACGTCGAGTGCATTTTCAAAACCTTTTTCATAATAAATACAAGTTTATAAGTCGTTGGACGCTAGACCAATTGCTTAAAAACTTGTCCCAAATGAACTTTCAGTCTTTAAGTCGCCGAACGCTAGCCGGTTGCTTAAAGACTTCTAAATAACGTGAACTCGTCTCACTTCACTTTTTTCTCAAGAAAACTTTTTGGGTGATAGACGACTTGTGCGAACTTTCGTTCCTCGGGTTTCTAGTATTTGAATCGTGAGACGCTAGCCTCGTTGTTCAGTACTTTTTCATCCACATAAAAAACAATTCAACCCGAATCATTCTTTCTCTTTCGGTCCGTTACCGAATTCCATCTAAAACACTTTCATAATTACAATTCCAAACCTCGATCCAATGTCGAGTGTCTTTTCAAAAGTTCTTTTCATAATCAAATACAAGTTTATAAGTCATTGGACGCTAGACCAGTTGCTTAAAAACTTGTCCTAATTGAACTTTAAGTCTTTAAGTCGTCGGACGCTAGGTCGATTGCTTAAAGACCTTTAAACAACGTGAAACTTGTTTCACCTCACCCTTTCATAAGAAAATCCTTTTGGATGATAGACGATTCGGGCGAACATTCGTTCCTCGGGTTTCTAGTATTTGAATTGTGAGACGCTAGCCTCGTTGTTCGGTACTTTTTCATCCACTTTAAAATCAACTCAACTCACTTCAAATTCTTTTATCGCTCAGACGCGATCATCAAACTCTTTTCGGATAAAGAGAGTGCAATAGTCGTTTCAAATACGAGCGAGGACTTAAGCTTTTCAAACAAACAAAACAAGTCCTAGCTCAAAGCATTTGAAACGTCTAAACGCACGATTTTTCTGATAAAATCAATGCAACCAATTAAAGCCTTTTTAAGAGGAACTACAGAGTTTTGACTTTCCCATTGCACGAGGGAATATGTAGGCACACGGTTTTGAAACCGTGCCAAACTCAAAATAATAAAAAACAATTTCTTTTCCTTTTAGCATCCATAACTTAGTAAAACACACACACAAAAGCGTAGAATTAAATGGGTCCCATCGAGTACGATGGATGTAAGGGGTGCTAATACCTTCCCCTTACATAACCGACTCCCGATCCCACTTTTTGGTCACGAAGACCGCCTTATCCGCATGTTTGGGGTTTTATCTATATTTCCCCGTTCTTTTCAGAACGAATAAAATTAGGTGGCGATTTCACCGTTTTCGAGAATCCAAGAGATTTTTGAAAATCGAGTTGCTTCAAATAGCTTATGAAATTTTGTCGTTTTATGAATTTATAATGCACTTTAATTATGATGAAGTCCCACCCTTACTTTGATTATTTCAGACTGAAGCTTTAACGGCTTAGGAGTTGGTGAGGATGACTCGTAGAGCTATGCTATCTAGTTATTACGTGTCGGTGTCATGCTCTGATCTTGTAACACTGGGGAACGTTTGTCTTTAGAGTTACTATTAAACTCTCAATTTGTTTATTTGTTTTAGTTGGATAATTATTTCTATGGATTAAGGTATTGACCTTTGATGATATTTATTTGATTTTGAATTATCCAAGTGTTGAATGAATAATTCCGCTGTGTTATACATGTGTTGAATAATTATTGGTTTAATTATGTTCTTCAGTAAAGCATGACATTTGAATTTGGAGATTTATATTTTTAATTAATTGTGATGCCCTTTAATTGCATGTTAACTCTGAATCGTATGAATAATCGCGGTGTATTTTAGAAGAGTGTTACATCCTTCACTTTTAATCATAGATTCAAGGTCCATATAAGACATTAAATCCACATCCCAATCCCAATTCATTTCAGTAACAACTTCCCATACATACAACTTTACAGGATGATATATAAATTCTCCTTTATGATGAATACTAAGTCTGATAGTTTGGTTTGCAGATGGCCTATAAAAAAATGTGTACAAAGAATAACTATTAAACATTTGGGACCAAATAAACAAACGCAGGTTCAAACATAAATCATAAACAAACGCAGGTTCGGTTCAAACACAAATCATAAGCAAACGCAGGTTCGGTTTAAACACAAATCATAAACAAACGCAAGTTCGATTCAAACACAAATCATAAACAAATGCAAGTTCCGTTCAAACACATAATCATTTACCTTGAAACATAGGTTGAATTTGACATCGTAAACAACTTTTGATAATCGAAATTAACTTCCAGAAATTGAAGAAAAATGACTGTGACTCAGTTAGCAGCGAGACGGAGGGCAAGACGAAGGGCGAAGAAGATGGTGAGTGGTGGTGAGCAGCGGGCAAGCAAATCGAATTGGGGAAGTTACATTTATGGTTTGAGTATTTCATATGTGTTAATTATAAAATAATTATTTCAAATAATTTTTCTGAAGTATAAAATAAAATAAAATATAATATGTAATTTACGAAATCAATAAAAAAATTGAAATAAAGAAAATATGAGTTGGCATGTGACAAGTCATTAGGTTATGCGCCATGTCATCAAAAATTAGTCTCAGTTTTGCAAAAGGACTATAATCCTAAAAAAATTATAATTTAGAGACCAAAATTCCAAATTTTAAACTATAGGGATCAAAACTGCAATTAAGCTTTTTTTTTCTTTTTACTATTAATTCAACCTTTTCAATTAAGATGGTTACTCTTTTTCCTTTTC
This sequence comes from Vicia sativa, assembly GCA_021764765.1. Lineage (NCBI taxonomy): Eukaryota > Viridiplantae > Streptophyta > Magnoliopsida > Fabales > Fabaceae > Vicia > Vicia sativa. The sequence goes on from CM038792.1 coordinate 266,548,485, forward strand.
ACCCGTGAATAGACTAATTCAATTTGGAATAAGTGATCTCAACCTCCCATTATTGTCTGTCTTCCAGGTTGAAGAAGCAATGTCTCTGTTGAGATCAAGGTACGCTCTCTCTCTTCCGTCTTCCAACTTGTTTCTTATTCGTTTCTTCTCTCACAATCACAACCTTAACCTTATTGATGCCGATGACGCTGTTTCCTCGTTCAATCGTATGCTCAATACAAACCCTACCCCTCCCATCATTGAATTTAACAAGATATTAGCTTCCCTTGTTAAGATCAAACATTTTCAAACTGCTATTTCCCTTTTTCAACAAATGCAACTTCCACCAATTCGACCCAACATTGTTAATTTGAACATCTTGATTAACTGTTTCTGTCATCTTCATCAACTCAATTTCGCATTTTCTACATTGGCCAAGATCCTCAAACTAGGTTTTCACCCTAATACAATAACAATGACTACACTTATCAGAGGTCTCTGTCTTAATGGCAAGATTAACCAAGCATTTCACTTTCACGACCACATTATAGCAAAGGGCTTTCACCTTAATCATGTTACTTATGGGACCTTGATTAATGGGTTGTGTAGAATAGGAGAAACAAGATCTGCTATGCAGGTTTTGAAAAAGATCGAAGAAGGGTTGCTGGTTAAGCCAGATGTGGTAATGTACAACACAATCATTAATAGTCTGGCGAAAGATAAACTTGTGAAGGAAGCATTTGATTTATATTCTGAAATGATTGTCAAAGGAATTTCTCCTGATGTTATCACTTATACTAGTTTAGTGAATAGCCTTTGCATTGTCGGTCAATTGAGAGAAGCAATTGCTTTGTTAAATGAAATGTTGTTGAAAAGTATCAACCCGAATGTCCGTACTTTTAGCACACTCATTGATGGTTTATGTAAGGAAGGAGAGGTTGAAAAAGGTAGAGATGTGTTGGCTGTTATGATAAAACAAGGCGTGAAACCTAATGTTATTACTTATACTTCTTTGATGGATGGATATTTTTTAGTTAAAAAAGTGAACAAGGCTAAACACGTATTCAACTCTTTTGTTCGAAGAGGAATTGAACCTAGTATTCACAGTTACAGTGTTATGATAGATGGATTATGTAAGAGTAGAATGGTGGATGAAGCTGTGAATCTCTTCAAGGAAATGCATTTGAAAAACATGGCTCCTAATAATATAACATACAATTCGCTTATTGATGGACTTTGTAAATCGGGGAGAATCTCTGATGTTTGGGATCTTATAGATGAGATGCATGACAGAGGCCAACCTGCTAATGTGATTACTTATACTTCTATATTGGATGCTTTGTGCAAAAACCATAAGGTTGACGAGGCAATTGCATTATTAACAAAGATCAAAGACCAAGGGATTCATGCAAACATGTATACATACACTATACTTGTTGATGGACTATGCAAAAATGGAAGACTTAAGGATGCACAAGAGATTTATAGGGATCTTACAATTAAAGGCTATCATTTAGGTGTTACAATGTATACTGTGATGATTAATGGCCTTTGTAAAGAAGGATATTTGGATGAAGCATTGTCCTTAATGTCACTAATGGAAGACAACAATTGCACACCTGATGTTGTAACTTACGAAATTCTTGTTCGTGCTTTGTTTGAAAACGGCGAGAATGATAAGGCGGTGAAACTTCTGCGCGAAATGATTGCTAGAGGTCTACTACAAGTGTAAAACTAGGTGAGATGTTTTTGTTATTTTGAATTTTAAAACAACCATCAAATTCTCCGGTTCTCCGACACCTTTAATTAAAGGCATGTCTAGTGTCCCAGTCAATGTGGCAGTGTCGTGTCCGGTGTCCAAGTCAATGCTTCACTTCATAGATCAAATTTCATTTGCTATTATTGTCCCTTAAAAAGGAAATTGGATGCTGCTGCAAACTAACTACAGCTTTAGTGTTTGGTAAAAGTGAGACGTTCATATTGATGTCGTAAGAACAATAGTGGATGATTTGTTTTTATTTTATCTTTTCTTCTCCTGACATCTTGTAGCTGTAGTTTGTTTACAATTTATACTCAGTTCGCTTGCTATACAATTCCCATCCTTAACTCTTTTGATATCAACATTTAGTGGAGGAGTTACTGGTTTCTTGAGATTTTTGGGCGGTTTGAGTTGTTTCTGAAATTAATGGTATGCATTATTTAACAGTGTTCGCATTATTTAAGGTATAGTGATACCGAGAATTCCATTCTATCCATTTCTAAACTCAAATTAGTTTTATGATTTCTGTAGTGCTGTTCTACAATGGTTTTTAAATAATTTATCTCCTAAGCAAAATACATGGTACAACCTGTTCTAATATTTTGGAACTTCTTCTATTATTTCTAATTCGATTTTTAAACACTTAATAATGTGTTCCAACTTTATCTCGTAGCATTTGTTTAAAGCTTTGATATTTACAACTATAGCTTCTGTCATTAGAGTATTTGGTTTTATGTACTACCTCCGTTCCTATATATAAGAGACAATTCATTTTTTAGGTTCATTGAATAATCAATGTATTTAGTTAGTTTATAGACTAGATACATTGATTATTCAATGAATCTAAAAAATGATTTGTCTCTTATATATAGGAACGGAGGTAGTATTAGTTAGCATTTTCTTGAATTTACTCTTGGTCTATGGTAAAAAATGATTGTATGCATATATGTTGATTACTGAATTCGTACAAGCAACAATTTATACTTTTTGAGAAGCATTTATGACTAAGGTTGCTAGAATTAAGATCATGCATATTCTCCTAGAATTTATCATGTCACCCTACAAATTATATATACCACTCCTTTAAAGATATGATTTGACCATTATATTCTTGTGAAAAATCATTAAATTTTTAAAAAAATTGAGTTTTATCGGAAATTTAGAGGATGTACCAGAAATTTGAGTTAATTATCGAAAATTTCAATATATATTCGAATTTAAAAAAAAATGAAAATTTGTAGGGTGGTACTAGAAATTTCAAAAAAAAAAAAACAGAAATTTACGATATATATTTGAAAATTTTCAAAAAGAAAAAACAATGGAAATTTCTGGTAAAATACAGTAACGTGAGTTTTATTTGAAAATTTCATATCAAAAATTTCATTTGGAATACCAAAATTTTCAAAAAAAAAATTGGTTTTATCTGAAATTTGAGGTACATATCAAAAATTTCATTTGGAATAAATTTTTTTAAAGGAGTGCCATATATAATTTTAGAGTAACATGATCTCATATACCCCTTAAGAGCATTTTTAATGGGTGAACTATAAAAAAAACTAAACTGAGTCAATTAAATTACTTTTTCGTGAGACCAAAATGTCACATAGAATTTAAATAATTTTTAATTGATCTGACTTATTTTTATTTCGTTACTAAATATTTATTAGTGGTACAATTTATTTCATTATTTTAATGTCATTTAATGTGTAAAATGAGTTATTTCAGTTGGTTATGGAAAGCATCTTAAGTTATAGGTAATGCCATGTAGATGTATTTCAATGCTGCTGAACTATAAAAAGGATCAATTACAACAAACCAACTCTTTAATTCACTCATGTTAAAGTTCCTCTAAGTGTAATAACTTCTTGGATTCTTGGATTGTGATGTATTCCAATGAATGATTATAATAAAAAGGGAGGAAATGTAAGAACAAAATTTGATTTTACATTTAGCCTAAAATTTTGATGATAATAATATATTGTTTCTCAGAGAATAATTGTTTATTCTAATGATGATTTTGTTTAGTGAGTTATTGATTGTTAACATGTTCTGACTATGAAGAAGTGACATGTGACGTCAATAGTTTCTGAACTCAACAGACTTTGATTTTGAAAAGATATAAATTATGTTTTATAAAGAATATGTCAATTCTGGAATTCTCATAAAACACCGCTTTTGAAGAACGTTCATCAAATATCCTCTAACTCCGACTCTGATAAATGAGCTTCTGAAAACCAAGGTTCTGAAGACTCTGAAGTCAAGGTTCTAAAGACTCTGAAGACAAGTTTCTGAAGACTCTCATACAACTTTTGATCCTTCTAAACATGCATCATCAACACAAGTTCTAAAGTCTCTAAAGATTAGAAGTTAAGAATCAAAAAGGTTTTACGTGAGAAAATATTAGATGGTACAAGATCAAATATTCCTTCCGCTACACTCATTTTCTAGAGAAAGTACAATACTATTGTACCATTCCTGTTGATCGTTATACAATTGGAATTTGTGGAATTTCATTTTCACCCTTTAATTGATCTTTCTTTGTCTATATAAATAATACTTGGAAGAATTGAAAATCAATGAACTTTGTTACAATATTTTCACAAGATCTTGAACAAAAATGCTGCAACTCTATGAGATAAAAAAAATCAAGCAAGGAACTTTTGTTCATATATTTGCTCTCAACACTTTTGTGTTAATTATTGTATTTCATCTATGTAATCAACTTTACATAAGCAACTTTGTAACATGCCATTGTATCTCAATTTTTTGAGTTGTATTTCCTTGAGAGACTACGGTATAGTCAAAATTTCTCAAAAAGATATTGACAATAAGTCTTTGTGATTGTAATCAAGTTCAGTATAATGGATTAAGTCCTTGTAAGAAGGAAAAATCACTTTGGCGGATGGACTGGAGGTAGCTTAGTTAATAGCGAATTAAGAAAAAAATATTGTGTTCATTATTTTTATTTCAAGTTTTTTGTTCTTTGTTTTGGATAGCGGAAAATTTCATTCTAGGAACCCAATTCAGGTCCCCGCTTTCTTAAATGTATTGAACCTTATTAGATTGAACAAAATGTTTGAATTGGATGAAGATTAGACATAAAATGGCTGGTTGGAGTAGTGAAACAGCGTAGTTATTTTGAACACAAAGGGGATGACCTACCGTGTAAACTGTTGCGTATTGTTGTTATTGGAACTTTTTATACTTTTTATACTATTTGGCATAATTGTATTTTCAAGGGGGTTTGAATAGATCGCTTATTTAAAATTGTGCTTTTCAAAATATTTTTATAATAAATGCAAAAGCTCCCAGAATCTATAATTGTCTAAAAATGATCCGCTATTTAGAAGATCAGATATGTGAACCGTATGGGATAATATGAGAAAATGTGAATCAATACGTTTGTTCTCAATTGGTCAAACACATAAACACGCTCAATGAGCATGAAAAACTTCCAATGAGTTTTTTTAAGATAAAATCAAGCACAATGAATAATTTGTGTATGAATCAATTTTTCAAACACCTTGTGTGCAAAACACACTAGGCTTGAATTTACCAAATTGTGATGGTGAGTTTTCCTAGGTATCAATCAAACGGGTTGTTACCAATGTTGTAAATTGAGCTCGACACACCATTATTTCAGCAGAAGCAAGTTTCACAATCTAAATCACACAAATTATAGCAAGCAAGTATAGAAAGTAAAGAGCGAAGAAGAACACAGGATTTCCTTAGGCAGTCCCCCTTGTCAGTCCCTAATTATAGAATCTAGAATTGAGAAATCTTGTATTAAATTGCAAAATATCACAGGTGAAGAAATAGTTCTGAATACACATAAACCAACTGTTGGTGATGAAGCTATCTTCTTCCCTTTCCTTGGTTCAAGCCAAACCAAGCGTCAATCTCTTCAAACAAACCTCTGGTTAACGTTACTTGAATGCATGAATAATTTGTTATACCAATCTTTCACTCGGCTGATTTAGATCGAAATTGATTGACCCCAAATATTTCTTCACAATCCTCTAGTTATCGTTACTTGATTGAGCAAACCCAATGTTCTACGATCCTTTCACTCGGCTGAATTCTTTGAAGCAAAGACTTGTGCAAAAACCCTCGCACCAATTGGAATCTTGGAGGAGAAAACCCTAACAGTTTTATTCAAGAACAAACCCACAATTGCTCAACCCAAATCTGAATTGAATCTTCAATTTGAACATTATCACCATAACCCTTTGCTTGAATCAACAACCATTGTTATGTGTAGATGTTGGTTTTTAAGAAGAGAGGATGAAGATGAAGAACACTATGTGTATATCTTTAACTAGTTCTTGCTAATTGCTCAAAAAGAATCAAAACACTATTTATATGTGTTAGTAAAAATAATATTTAAGAGAGAAAAAATAGACAAAACTCTGTAGTTTTTAAGTGAGCGGTCGACCGCTCCAGAGCAGCCAGACGACGCAACACAACCCGAGACTGAGGGATGTGCCAAAATTTCAGAATGCATCAACCACACCAGGGGGTTGCATCGATGCAACCTTATATTTTCAAGACACCCAGGTTGAGTCGACCATAGGGGTTGGAGCAACAGAGCCCAAGAGTTGCACAAAATCTTGAGTCGACTAGAGCTTGTTTTGAGTCGATGCATACTTCGCTTTTCTTGCCAAATGTTGATTTTCATCCAAGTTTCCATCTCATTCTTTTGTCCCAAGTTTATCCTATGTAGCACACATGTCATTGAGGATATGAGAAGTTTTGACATCATGAAAACATGAATCTTGCCCTCACAGGATGTATTTTGGTTGCTTGTTAAGATTAGTCATTGTGTATGCCTAGATACGTGGAAATCGATTTAGGTGATATAATTGTCTCATTGAATATTTTATAAGTTAGAGATATACAAATAACTTCTTTCGTCCTTGTCTTTTTATGAAAAGATCTAGAAAAGAATTTGTTATAATAGTTGTTTATGTGGATGACATAAATATTATTAGAAGTCCTAAAGAGATTCCAAAACCTATACATCTCTTCAAGAAACACTTTGAGATAAAAGACGTAGGAAAGACAAAGTTATGTCTGGATTTACAAATTGAGCATTTGCATAATAAAATATTTGTACATCAAGAAGACTATATACAAAAAGCGTTAAAATGTTCCTATATGGAAAAATCTTATATGTTGTGTACCCTTATGATGTTAGATCATTGAACGTGTAAAAGAATCTTTTAGACCAAGAAAATAATGAAAATGGGTTATTGGTTTACTTCTGGTGGTACAACTATTTCATTATGATTTGTGAAACAAACTATAGTAGCAACTTTATCTAAAGATGCATAACTGTAAAAGCAAGTCGAGAATGTGTTTAGTCGAGATCCCTAATTGAACACATATAATAGACTCGCGGTTTGTCTTCCAAATAAATAAATACAACAACTAAATATGAAGATAATAATACTTTATGCATCACACATTTGAAAGATGGTTATATGAAAGGAAGCCAAATAAAACATATTTTACTAAAGTTCTTTTTCATCAGTGATCCTCAATAAAGTGGTGATATAATCTAACATATTTGTTCATGTGATGATCTTACAAACATTTTCTTAAAATCACTCCAAAAGATTGATCTTCATGGTCGAAAAAATGATTGTTCAATTGAGGAGGAAGAATGACTTTATTTTAAAAAGATATCGCTCTCTATTTTTCCCTCACTAGATTTTTTCCAATTAATATTTTTTAGTAATGTTCAATAGAGACATATCTACGATATAAGAAAGTTCTAACTTTTCTGAACTTTGATTCTGGAGACGTCATGTGGCAGCATGAGAAGAGAGGAAATAATCTACCATTCCTGTGGACAATTCTCTTCATTTGTTTTCCTATTTTCTTTAAAACTAACTTTTAGTTTTCTTCCAATTTCAAAATTGCTTCTTCAATCAATTCACGCTCACTTCTTTTCCCAACATCTCATATTCCTTATATGCACTCTTCTTTCATTTCATCTTCCTATTTTTCTCTCTCTTCCTTTCTTTGTTTCTCTCTCTATTGATCTACTTTCTTATTCCTCTTCCTCTTCATCTACACTAAAATGTGTCTCATCTCTATGAACGACTCCACCCTTGATTCTCATCCCTTCCGTTGTGCCTCCATTTTCCCTTTGTTGTGCCTCCATATCCGCCTAATGGGGTTGTAATTTATGATGATTTTATTTTTGTGTGTGCAATCTTAATTGAACATCTTAAAAGGGTTCAATTGATTTTGTTTTGCATATATAATTTAGCTATTTGGTATATTGATAATCTTAAAATATTGATGTTTGTTTTGAATGGTTTATTATTGCAAGTTGTGTGGAACAATAGAAAGTGGTTGACGCAATCTCGATTTGATGATGGGGATTGACAAAGAGTGGGTTCTCAAAGGAAATAATGGGGGTTAAAAATGAAAGGTTGAACCTGCACAACGGGTTGCGGGACGTGGATGCGGAGCTTTTCTCGACGAGGATGTTTCGAATTTCTCCACGACGGAGATCTTGAGGTCGTGGTTACAGTTGGGGAAATCTCTCTTCTTAATGGTGAGTCGTATTTAGGTTCCCTTCGCAACGCCCAGGGTCAAGGTAAGTATGTGTGGTCGAATGGTTGTGTGTATGACGGTGAGTGGAGTTTGGGGATGAGAATGGATTTGGGAAAATACAATGGCCTTCTTGTGCATTGTATGAAGGTGAATTCTTTGGTGGGTATATCCATGGCAGGGTCATATATTTGGTTGGTCATACATTCTGCATTTTTTATAGTTGCGGCGTTTTGAATTGTTCTTCGGTTATTCCGTCTTTCGAATATTGCAGTGGTTGTTTATGAAGTGTGGGGTTTCATCGAATAACAAGAGACTTACTTTCGATTCCATGACGATTATCACACAATCTTGAGGTAATTCGACCGCTCAAGTTAACTTCACCTGAACATTTGATAGCTCAATTTATGACTTGAAATAAATAGAAATATAATTGGTTATGTTGTTTTGATCTCGTTTACTCATATGTCAAGTGTACAACTTTTACTTACCTTAATTTATTCTTCTAAAATTCTATAATAGCTTCTTCAAAATACCAACGGAGTGCAAAACTGTCTTATAAATGATAATGAGGTAACTTTGTTTCATGGGTATTACGACAACTAAGTCACACATTGTAATTTTGCAATGTGAACCGTATAAATGAGGAGTTCAAACCCGCAAAGAACTCCTTAACAAAGAAATTGACCTTGCAACTTTTTACGAAATACAAGAAGCTGCACCACCTACCACATGAGAACTCTTATATATCTTGATATGCTAAAACATCAAAAGTATGAGCCTTTGATATATGATGAGCTTACTTTTTTGTTAACTTTTTAAATCTCTTACAACATTACAAATCTTATAGTGTAAACATTCATTTGTAAGGCTTAGAAATTTTCATGCTGCTAGGTACAAGCATTTGGAAAAGTGTGTTATGTTATTGGTGCATTGCAAGCCTTCATGGGTTACAACTATTTGCGCTGGAAATGCAAAATACATTGGCGGCGGCGTGTAAATTGCACTAAAAGCTTATCCTTTCACCGAAATTTAGAGGTGAAATGCATTTGAACTCGAGAACATACATGTATGACTATTTTTCCACCCGAGCTTGGTGAGCTAAGAAGCTTAAGAGTGCTTAGAGTTGACAACAACATGCTTCTCTCTGTACCTGGTAAGTGTTTTGTTGTCCGAATTACTACCATGATAGGTTAGTCATAGATCGGATTTTGTCATTATTACATTTGAGATTGTTGAATATTAGCACAAAATCAAAACAGATTCTGTCATACTGCATATTATGGCTGGATTTAAATTGTAATTAAATAGTAATTAACTGTATTATTCTATTCTTACCTTATTTAGGATTAGCATTTATAGAGAGAATAGTTACCCCTATTTCCTAGTGTAATTCATATTCTATAAATACCTCCTATGTACTGTGTTACAAGATATACAAATAGAAAACATATTGCTATATGGTATCAGTAGCAAAACGAATCCTTTAAGGTTTTTTTTGTTTCAGCTTCCGCTCTATTTGTTTTTGTTTCTTTTCATCCCACACAATGTCTGATACCGAGTCCTCACTTTCACCCAATCATTCCTCATCTGAACGTAAAACACCTAAATTAGTCCGGACGTACCATGAAAACCACCCTGTTCAGATCACAACAATTCGGCTGAACAGTGCTAATTATCTTCGATGGCCGCAATCCGTTCGTATGTATCTCAGGGGGAGAGGAAAGATTGACTACATAACTGGCGATAAAAAACAACCAGACAAGGCAGGTGCAGATTATGATACATGGGATGCTGAAAATTCCATGGTTATGACATGGTTAGTCAACTCCATGGATGAAGAGATAGGTGCAAATTATCTCTGTTATGAGACTGCAAAAGAACTTTGGGAAGGTGTCTCCCAAATGTACTCTGATTTGGAAAATCAATCCCAGATCTACGAATTAACTCTCAAACTGGGAGAAATTCGGCAAGGTGAAGATTCAGTCACCAAATACTTCAATTGTCTCAAACGTATTTGGCAAGATTTGGACCTTTTCAATGAGTATGAGTGGAAATCAACTGCCGACAACAAACACTACAAGAAGATGGTGGATGTTAGTCGTGTTTTCAAGTTCCTTGCAGGTCTAAATGTTGATTTTGATGAGGTTCGTGGCCGAATTCTAGGCAGAAATCCTATCCCTCCAATTGGTGAAGTTTTTTCAGAAGTACGTCGCGAAGAGAGTCGTCGGCAAGTGATGCTTGGCAAAAATACAGCAGCTGTCCCTCCACCAGTTGAAGGATCTGCCTTGGCAATTCCCCATGTCAATCGTAAACCACTTCCTAATCAACGAGGTGGCGACAAGAGTCATTTAGTTTGCGACTACTGTGGATGTAACACCCCTTTTAAATAACCCGCGAATATATTAATTAAATTAAAATAAATTAGATTAAATCAGAGTAACATGGAAAACAGGGATGTCACAATTAAAAATTTAATACAAAAGCCTCAACTGCAAGAAGTAATCATGCTCAACTGAAGGAATTACTAAAATAAATTATTCAAAATCGACATCATGTTCTACACAGCGGAAAATATCACAAAACCGGAATAACTTTAATTTATAAGAATTCCCAACATAAATTAAAACAATGGAGTATAAACAAAACTCATCATCCAAACGTTTCCCCCAGTGTTACAACTATCAGAGCATGACACTGACACACGCAGATAAGATACGACACAGCTCTATAAGCCATCCTCACTGATTCCTAAGCTGCTGACTTTAATCTGAAATCATTAAAGTAAGGGTGAGATCTCTATCCAATATAGAATGCATTATCGCTTAAATACAATGAACAATTCAACATATTAGTTCACTATCATTAACATAATCATAATCCAGTTCACAAATGCATTCACACAAGCCATTATGCAAATATAACAATCAATGAAATTATAACACTGGAAACCATCCTAACATGTTACAATTTCATATGCAATGCAGACTCTATGCATGTGGTACCAAACGTGAACCAAGTCCACACCCTATTCCGTTACACATCGGAAAACAGCGTCAATCAATGATTCACCCATAACCACTGGGTCAAGAATCTAGCCTCACCACCACTATCCACTGGGTACGGTTATTGGCTCTGCAAGTTCAATTCCACACAATGGGAATGAACCATCACCAGAATGTTTATGCATGCACAATAAAAGCATGCAACATCCAATCAATGGAATGTGATCACAACATAATTCCACGCAATGCCAACACCAATATATCACATGATAACAACTCAAGCATAATGGATAGCAGGCACAACACATAAGTATTATTTCTCGTTCATTAAATCAGAACAATTAACAACCAATTCTCCACCGTCCCTAAACTACCAAAGTTTACAAAAATCGGGATTCAACTCTTTTTAAAATAATTTTCATAAAATAATAATTTTCTTATTTTATAAGATAGTATCTTTAATTTAAGAAATACTGCCGAAAACGGCACTCGAATCGGAGTTACGGTTTGGAAAATATGAATTTTTAAAGTTTCAAGTATTTTGAAGTTCAACACAGTGGTAACCGGTTCCTCCCAGGGAGAACCCGGTTCCCACATTTTTCAAAAACACGCCCCCTGGAATTTTGTATGGGGAACCCGGATCACCCATAATGGGAACCGGTTCCCACGAAGAAAAATGGTTTTCTTTGGAAATTTTGAACTGGGAACCCGGTTCCTCCCAAGGAGTAACCGGTTCCCAGAAACCCAGATTGGGTTTTATGCCAGGAACCCGGTTCCTCCCACATGGGAACCGGTTCCTGCGACCTGCAGAACCAAAACTGCAGTTTTTGACAACACCATGTATCCCAATTTGTTCCTTTTCATTCCCATACGAATTAATGCATCAAAACACCAAAATCCAACCAATACAACAACACATATCATAATTTCATCATCCCCAATAATTCCATATCATTACTAATGGTTCCAATTCATATAATTCGACGCATTTTGGGGTAATCCTACAACCTAGATTCTCTAATTCAAGTTTCCTAACATACTCAACCATTCAATTGTATCCCAAAACCCATAAGGCATCATAACTGAATGAAATCACCCCTTACCTCGCGATGATTATTCGATTTCCCGGCGTTTGGCTTTTTCCTCTTTCTCTTCTCTTCTCCAATCTCACGTATGATGAATATTCCAAATAACTCTCTTTTTCCTTCTTTTCCTTTTAATATTCCTTTTATTATTCCAATAAAATAAATAAAATAGTAATTAGTAAGAGTAGAGTATTTTACTTCTCACACCCTCTAATTACTCCTCACACCACCAACTCTTCTTTCCCTTAATTAATTAATTGAATCTTTTAATCCAAAAATTCCAATAATTAAACTTTCAATTAAATTAATAACTAAAATTCTAATTATTTGATAATTGAATTATTTGGGGTGTCACAGTGGGCGCACTTGCCACACTCGGGAAACTTGCTATAAACTACATGGACGACCAAACCATGGTAAGGCTGGTAAGTTTGGTGACCGTTCTATGCCTATGGCCAATGAGACTGATTTGTCTCCATGTACGAAGGACCAAATGGAGAACCTTCTTAAGCTTCTAAAGTTCAATTCATCTCTTAATATTCCTACTGGAACTGTGGCACAATCAGGTAAGGATTCTTGGGCACTATCTGCCCACAACCACTCTAACCCTTGGATAATAGATTCAAGGGCATCTGAAGACATGACTAATTGCTCTCATCTATTCAATTCCTATTTTCCTAGTTCAGGTTTTGAAAAAGTTAGGATAGCTGATGGTAGTTACTCAAGTATTGCAGGCAACATAAAAATTTCAGAGCAAATCACTTTGCAATCTGTTTTACATGTTCCGAAATTCGCTTGTAATCTTCTATCTGTTCATAAATTGTCTAAGGACACTAATTGTTCTGTTCTTTTTCGTCCCTCTACTTGTGTTTTTCAGGACCAGAACTCGGGGAAGACGATTGGAACTGCTAGAGAGATGAATGGACTGTACTACCTTGATGGAATTCAGTTTGGCAAAACAGCTTTTTTCGGTTCAAACAGTAGAAACTCATCTCCTGTTTCATATCAAGTTATGTTATGGCATAAAAGATTAGGCCACCCTAGTTTTTCATATCTTAAGCATTTGTTTCCTGTTTTTTCCAAAGAAATAAATTCCTCACAATTTCTTTGTGAAGCTTGTCACTTAGCTAAAGATCATCGTGTGTCTTTTAAATCAAAAGACTATTCTGCTTCCAAACCTTTTTATTTAATTCACAATGATGTTTGGGGTCCTTCAAAAATTAAAATTATGTCTGAAAAAAAATGGTTTGTGACATTTATTGATGATCATACACGGCTGTGTTGGGTTTATCTCATGAAAAAAAATCAGAAGTTGAACAAAGATTTCAAGATTTTTTTAATATGATTAACAATCAATTTCAAACCAAGATTGGTATTCTAAGGTCGGACAATGGCACTGAATATTTTAACAAATACTTAAGTACATTCCTTGTAACTAAGGGGATAATTCATCAATCCACTTGTTGCGATACTCTGCAACAAAATGGTATTGCTGAAAGAAAAAATAGACATCTCCTCGAAGTTACTAGAGCTATTATGTTTTCTATGAATGTACCTAAGTATCTTTGGGGAAATGCTTTATTAACTGTTTGTCATCTCATCAATCAAATGCCATCTCAGGTGTTACAATATGAAAGTCCTGTACAAGTGTTAAATTTTTTTTCCTACATCTCGTATTATTACGGATCTTCCCCTTAAAGTTTTTGGTTGTCTCTGTTATGTTTACATCCCCAATGTTTTTCGTTCTAAGTTGGATCCTAAAGTGAAAATGTGTTTTCTTGGCTATGCATCCAATAAAAGGGATACAAATGTTTTAACCTCATAAAGAAATTTTTTGAAAGCATGGATGTTCACTTTGTTGAAAATCAACCTTTTTTAAAAAATTCTCTTCAGGGGGAGAGTCAATGTAATATTAAAGAAGATAATTTTTGGGAAACTTTGACTACTCTAGATGATATTGTGACTACAAATCACCCAAGTGCTGAGATAATAGAATCTGAAACAGGGGGAGTAACACTGATTAAGGATGATAATCCTGAAATTAAAGTGTATGTTCGGAAAAAATTCCACAAAGGTGGTGCAGGTGGTGCAAACCCTATTGTCTCTTCAGTAGAAATCCAATCTGATTTACCAAGTGAAGGTCCTACAGATAATTTTCCTTCTAGTTCTTCATTTGGTCATCCTTCTTACTCATCCAATGATTTATCTGATTTGTCTTTTCCTGATATTAATCTTCCAATTTCTGTGAGAAAAAATATTCCTGACCTAGATGTCCCAATTGCTGAGAGGAAAGGTTCTCGTATGTGCACTAAACATCCTATGTCTAATTATTTGTCATATGACAAACTATCACACACCCACAAGGCATATGTGTCTAGGATTTCTAATTTGTTTGTGCCCAGAACTATTCAGGAAGCATTAAGTGATCCGAATTGGAAATTAGCGGTGAAAGAAGAGATGGATGCTCTAAACAAAAATAACACTTGGAGTATCATTGATCTACCACAAGATAAAAAGGCAGTAGGGTGTAAGTGGGTCTTTACAGTGAAATGCAAGGCTGATGGAAGTGTGGAAAGATACAAAGCGAGATTAGTAGCAAAAGGATTTACTTAAACTCATGGTATTGATTACCAAGAGACTTTTGCTCCGGTTGCTAAGATCAATTCTATCAGAATTCTCCTTTCCCTTGCAGTAAATTTCAACTGGACACTATATCAATATGATGTTAAGAATGTCTTCTTAAATGGTGAATTACATGAAGAAGTATATATGAGTTTACCTCCTGGATTTGAAAAAAATCTTGGAAGTAACAAAGTATGCAGATTGAGAAAATCCTTATATGGATTGAAACAATCGCCAAGGGCCTGGTTTGAGAGATTTGGAAGTGTTGTTAAGAGACATGGCTTCATCCAAAGTCAAGCAGATCACACTATGTTCTTTAAACATTCATGTGAAGGTAAGATTGTTATCTTAATACTGTATGTTGATGACATTATTATTACAGGAGATGACGTCAAATCAATTAGTGATCTGAAGAGAAGACTTGAGGCTAAGTTCGATATCAAGGATCTTGGAAAGTTAAAATACTTCCTTGGGATGGAATTCTCAAGATCTAAAGAAGGAATTTTTCTCAACCAGTGCAAGTATATACTCGATTTACTCGCAGAAACAGGGATGACAGGGTGTAAAGCAGTAGAAACACCAATGGATCCCAATGTGAAACTAAAGTCAGTTGCTGAAGATGAAATAGTAGATAGAGAACGTTATCAACGATTGGCTGGAAGGCTAATTTATTTGTCACATACAAGGCCGATATAGCCTTTTGAGTGTAATAAGCCAATTTATGCATGGCAGCCCACGTTGAAGCTATTTTCAGAATATTAAGATATTTGAAAGGTACTCCAGGAAAGGGGATGATATTCAGAAATAGAGGACATATACAGGTTGAAGCCTATACAGATGCTGATTGGGCAGGTAATATAAATGATAGAAGGTCTACCTCAGGATATTGTACTTTTGTAGGTGGAAATCTAGTTACATGGAGGAGCAAAAAACAAAATGTTGTAGCCAGGAGCAGTGCAGAAGCTGAATTCCAATCTGTGGCCCATGGTTTTTGTGAAGTATTATGGATCAAAAAATTCATGGAAGAATTAAAGTTTTTTGGCCCAACTCCAATTAAAGTTTACTGCAATAATAAGGCTTCTATTTCTATTGCCCATAATCCTGTCCTACATGACATAACGAAGCATGTTGAAGTAGACAAGCATTTCATCAAAGAAAAAATTGACAGCGGCGAGATTTGTATGTCCTACATACCCACCAAAAGTCAGGTAGCAGATGTTCTCACAAAGAGTCTTCCAAAGAAACTGTTTGATAACATGGTGTGCAAGCTTGCTATGAACGATATATTCATGCCAGCTTGAGGGGGAATGTTGAATATTAGCACAAAATCAAAACAGATTCATCATCGCATATTATGGTGGATTTAAATTGTAATTAAATAGTAATTAACTGTATTATTCTATTCTTACCTTATTTAGGATTAGCATTTATAGGAGAATAATTACCCTATTTCCTAGTGTAATTCATAGTCTATAAATACCTCTTATGTCGTGTTACAATATATACAAATAGAAAACATATTGCTATAGAGATCATTGCTTTATAGTAGTGTGGTTTGGCTATTTTAATTTGGTTTCATCAAACTTTTATATGGAGAAAGTTTAGGTACTATGGAAGAAGATGGTGCGAAAGTCGTGACCGGATAATTTGAACGACTCAGATAACTAAGTACTTGATGACCGAAGCCAATCAACACAACCGATCATATCACAAACATATACACAAAGTGCAACAAATGAACAAGTAATATATAACATTATCTCAAAATATGTGACAAAAATCTGAATCACCACTACGTTTAACATTTATACTTAACATATTTTCATGTCATTATATGTCATTAACATTTTTTTTATAAGCAACTCTTATATTAAAATTAGATTACTAGGGGTACTCTAACCCATACAAGAAAGAAAAGCAACTAAGACAACATATCTCAACTACTAGTTTTAATACACAAAGATGGATTCTTAAACCACTCATAAAAGTTTGATAAGATTTTTCCTTTGATAGCCAAAGCAAGCCACCACCAAGAGTACTAAAGAATGTTATAAAATAGTTCCTCCATGTCAACTTCACCATCATTGAAAATTATGTCATTCCTAATTTTTCATATGCACCAAACTATTGATATCCAAATTCCTGCAGCTCTATCTCTTCCCATTTTTTGACAGCACCTCAATGAACATTTGGAAGTTACTATTGCAATCTTCTACTTAAAGAAGAACCACCTCCAACCACCACACTTGAATTTTCCTCCATCGAAGTGTCAACTTGACGCAATGGAGAATGAGGTGATCAACATCTTCCGCCTGCAATCGACAAAACGTACACAGGACTTCCTCTTGTTGAAGCAAAATACCTCTTCTAATCAATAGGGTCTTTGTAGGAATTCGATCTTGAAACAATCTCCAACCAAATATTTTAATCTTCGAGGGCATTTTGATCGTCCAAATCCGATTTGTTGCCTTCATAACATTCTCCTCTGTAGGTCAAACCTGCTCAAACATAATATTAGAGTAACAGGAAAATACAAAAAAAATATTAGATTTTTCGTATGGCCATAACATAACACTCATGCTTATCTCTTTATTGTTGTTAAATTTCTACTATGACAAATGTTATAATAACAAGGACTACAGTTATTTAAGGGCAAGCTTCATGTCTAATAATTATGATTCAACCACTCCAATTAACATTTAAAACAACTCTGCTTTGCAGGGTGCAAGATGAGTTTCTAACATTATGGTTAGGACCATTGTCATAAACTTAGAATAATATATATATATATATATATATATATATATATATATATATATATATATATATATATATATATATATATATATATATATAAAAGATTAGGACAAATAAATGAATAAATGAAATAGTCACTTTTTCAATTTTCAACCAGAGAGATTAAGATACACTACTGAAGAATTCCAATGAAAAATTGAATCAATACATATTAAAAAAAATTACTCCTCTAAGAGAAGTGCTTAAAACAAACAAACACGTGTAACCTACTAAACCTGTGTTGGAAAGTAATTATTTGACCAATTTTCTTTTGCTACGTGATACAAATTTTTCAATTGGTGAATTAAATTGTGAACATATTAAGATTAAAAGACTGAAGTGCTCCTTCCTAATATTGATTAATATCTTAATCTCATCCCCGTATTCGGAACAATTATATTATCATAAAAGGATTTTTTTTTTTTAAAAAAAAGGAGAAAGTAGTACCAATTAGCAAGAATACAATTTATAAAATATACATATCTACAAAAATATTCATTTTATAACCACGTATTCAAAGCTATTTTATAACCACAATTCAAAGCCTATATATATATATATATATATATATATATATATATATATATATATATATATATGAGTGGAGCAAATTAGATTAGATTTAGTATAATAACTAAAAATTATAATAAACATTAAGTGGAGTAAAATAAAATAAACTTACTTTAAATTAATTAATTTATATATATATATATATATATATATATATATATATATATATATATATATATATATATATATATTTGTTCATTTTTAATTATATATATTCAACTAATTCTAATTTTGAATATTTATTTGTTTTATTGTTTAAAATTTATAAACCCTTTTATTACTTACAACCCTATCAATCTTAAAAAAACAATTTTTTTTTATTTTTCACAATTGTTTTTTATAAATATGTTTTTAATAGTTTTTCTATGTTAAACAATCTTAACTATATTAGTTTTTTTAAAACTTATACAATTATTTTATAGTTCATTTTTAATTTTTTTTATTAATAATTTTGACACTTTCTTAATTTATTTGAATTTCTATGACAAGCTGATGATAATTCCACGGTCCACAATTATAGTCGTGCAGTCGTGCAGATAACCCATCAATATCGTATGAACGCAGAGGTAACTATACCAAAATTCACACAAACACACATATTTACTATACAGAAAGTTAATATATATAAATTATTGATGTAAAACATTTTTGGTAAAATAGTTTTATTTTTCTTTTAAAAATAATAATTTTTTTGGTAAAATGATTTTGTTTTTCTGATTTACATTTTGAAAATTAAAGATTGCATATCACTCAAGAACTCGTGCGAATCCACGGATAATAATATGGCACATGCATATGATATTTAAATATTAAATAATAACAACAACAACTTTACTATCGATTTAATTATTTTTATAAATAATTTTGAAACAAAATATTTTTATATAAGGATAATTATACTATTGATTAAAATATTTTTATATATTAAAGAAAATATTGAAACCAATGTATTATCTTCTTTTTTTAAATAAACTATTTTGTATAGGCAATTTTACTTCATTATAAATTCAAATTTGTGTCTCTCTATTTCCATATATGCATGCAAAATTAATTTCAATCAACAAAAAATTTAATATTAATCGGGAACATAAATTTTGGATATTAACAAGAACATAAAGTTACTGATGAATTTTTTGAATATTAACGGGAACATGAAATCTCTGATAAAAATATTGAATATTAACGAAAACACGAAATTAATGATGAAAATATTGAATATTAAAGTGAAAACGAAGTTACTGATCAAAATTTTGAATATTAACGGGAACACGAAGTTATTGATCAAAATTTTGAATATTAAAGAAAACACGAAATTACTGGTCAAAATATTGAATATTAACGAAAACATGAAGTTATGAATCAAATTATTGAATATTAACAGAGACATAAAGTTACTGATCAAAATATTTAATATTAACGGGAAACTGAAGTTACTAATCAAAATATTGAATATTAACGAAAACATGAAATTACTGATCAAAATATTGAATATTAACGCGAACACGGAGTTACTGATCAAAATATTGAATATTAACGCGAGCATGTAGTTACTGATAAATATATTGAATATTAACGAGAACATGAAGTTACTGATCCAAATATTTAATATTAATGAAAACATGAAATTACGGATCAAAATATTGAATGTTAAGGAGCATGAAGTTCTTGATCAAAATATTGAATATTAACGGGAATATGAAGTTTCTGATAAAACATTGAATAATAACGGCAACATAAAATTACTGACCAAAACATTGAATATTAACAAGAACATGCATTTATTGATCAAAATATTGAATTTTAACGAAAACATGAAATAATTGATCAAAATATTAAATATTAATGAAAATATTAAGTTACTGATTAAAATATTGAACGAACATGAATTTACTGATCAAAATATTTAATATTAACGGAAATACAAAGCTATTGATTATATTATTGAATAATTTTACTATTGGTTTAAATATTTTCGACAATAATTCCAAAACTAAAATTATATTTATATATAAAATATATATTATTGATTCAAATATTTTTATATTATTGATTTAAAACCAAAATTAAATATTTTATTATATTTTAAAATAAATGCATGTATCATATCGGTACACATGCGAATACACGGATATCACATTAGTTATAAACAAAATTGTACTCTTTTTTCTTTGGCTTATTTGCAGTTTTGGTCTCCCTATTATGCATTTTTTTCATTTTTGGTCCCCATAGTTTAAAATCCGAATTTGGTCCCTAAATTATAGTTTTTGAGGATTATAGTCTCTTTACAATCTGAGACCAATTTTTGATGACATGGCGCATAACCTAATGCACATGCCGACTCATATTTTACTTATTTCAATTTTTTATTAATTTCGTACTTAATTTAATGGTATATTTATAAATACTTATTATATTAAAATAATATAATATTATAAAACTTAAATTAATATAATGGAACCCTAATGATTTAATGTGAAAACCTAACTCACTCTCTTCTTCCATTTACACCCCATCCTCCATTCTCTTCTTCCTTTGCAGATATCGAACCCCGTTCTTCCGCTTCCTTTGCACCCATCAACCTCCATTCTTCTTCTTCACTAATGGTTGACTCTAATTTCTCATTTACCTCGACTAACAATTCGGTCTTAGAAAAGAGGATTAGATTTGGTGTGATCTTGAATCCCCGTTGATGACTTCATGGACGCATGAGAATCCTAGAAGAAGATTTCATGGATGTGGTAATTTTAAGGTAATGAGGAAAATGGGATGTAACTATTTTCAATGGGTTGATGAAGAAATGAGTAGTAAAAGAAATGGTTTGATCTTTGAAAGACAAGAATGAAGAGCTTATGGATCTAATTAGGGACACAAATAAAAATGAAGAAATGTTGAAGATGAAAATTAAGTTCATGGGATATTTTTGATTTTGTCATTGTTGTTATTCATTAGTTATATTTGTCTTTGTTACAACACATGTATAAGTTTGATATGTGGAATATGATATAATCTCTATGTTAATGAAATGAAATGTCTTGATTTTGGCATAATTTTGGCATAATCTCTCTGTATAAGTTTGGCATACTGCTAGCCTCTATTTGGCACAATTTCTTTGTATAAATAATTCAAATTTTGACATAATTTTGGCAGCACTGCTTTATAAATTTGATAGAACTTGTAACTTATATTTAAGCATAAAATGGACATGAACTATTTGTTCCACGCATTCGAAACGTAATTTATAACATAATGCAGACTTTTTCACACTTGATTCAAAAAGCCAACACAACTTGTTTTGGACATTGCTAACACAACTTGTTTTAATGAGAATGCAACATAATGCAACATGTTTTAAACATAGCTAACACAACTTGTTTTTACAAAATGACCCAAAAGCTAATATAACAACTTGTTTTTATATAACATGGTTCAAAAACATAATGAATATAAACTAATAACTAGTCTTGGGTTGCTTGCGGTGCTTGCGACCCTCCTTCTATAACAATTTGTACAACACCACCACTTCTTTTTCCTTTCGCTTTTTGTTGACACCTTTTGGAATAGATCTCTCACCTTCCTTTTCCTTTGCAAGTTCATTTATTATGTCTCATGTTCCCGCATTTCTGACATTTAACGGTTTGATGATTTCGGGGCAAAGAGTTTGTATATCTAGGCTCGTCATTTGTCTTGTTGCGGTTCTTCTTTGGACGGTCAATTGCTCTCCGCATGACCGGTGGCTTGATCGGCTCAGATCCTTCGGATGGCCATAGTTGTGGACCATTTGTCGGCAACACAATGTGTCTATAAGTAGCCATGACAATAGACTTCCTAGACACAGAAACAGACATACATAATATGTTAAGCAATTTGATATGACAAATTGATTAGGCATAATTTACATATAGTTGATGGTTTACCTGTAATACGAACTTTTAGTTATACCATATACATGCAATAGCATGACAACGTGGTATCCTAGTTAGATCCCATTTTCTACATGCACATATCTTCTGCAGCAAATTAACAGTGTATGTTTCAACACCGTTTGACACCCCAAATATAGCAAAACCTTCATCCAAATGCCACGTTGCAGTCCATCCTTCAGCTTCCCTCTTTTTATTTTCTAGAACTTTTTGGATTTTAGGACTTATGATACCATTGCATCTACTTAAAGCGTCCTTTTGAGTAGCAATCCTCATAGTTATATAGTGTTTGATTCGTTCGAGCAGGGTAATGATTGGTTTGTCTCTATGCTCCAAGATTGCTCTATTGAATGACTCACACATATTGTTGACTTGCAAGTCACTTTGTGTGTGTGTGTGTCTTAAAGTGAGATCTACTCCAACAAGTAGCAGGCACATCCATAATGTCTTTCCAAGCTTTAGGATTGAGCTTTTTCATGTCATTCACGACTCTCTCCCATCCAGGCATAGTTGTGGCCCTAGAAGCCCTCCAAAGAGCTTCCTTCATCTCTAGTCCATGATATTTTTTCTCCAATTATCATACAAATGTTTCACACACAACCTATGCTCAATATATGGACTGGTCTCTAAAATAGTTGGTACCAATCCCTAAAACAACATTAAAAGTGCATACTTTGTAATTCATAATGTTAATAACATACTATAATATATTGTATAATGTTAATAAGTAACATACTGTAAATAACATACTTTAATGGATATAACAACCTTCCAAGCACACATAAATTCTCTCAAAAACTGGACCACTTTCGGAAACAACACATTGTATCTTGACCGAAGAGTTTGGATTTGACTTGAGCAATTCTTCAGCATACCTCCTCAAATGTGTAAATAGTTCACGACCAGCACCCTGAATTAGATCTATCGCTTTTCTCTTGGACCTGTAAGCTTGGCCAGTCGTCAACTTCACGCCCCATTTTTGAAGGGCTTCAGCAATCAACCCTTTAGTCTTCATTTAAGGACTATGTCTTAAGGTATAAACAAATTGACGAGCTAACCAATTTGTTTTGGTTTGTCTATTCTTTGGTGTCCTATGGCAACTATGTTCATCAGTAAACCTAACAAGTTGCCAAAATCGATTGTTAGTCCTCATACTAAAACGTATATAAAACGGACAACCTTTCATGCATCGTACAACCATTCTTGTCTTGTCATTTTTTTTTTAAGACAACATTTTTCTTGTTATCCATTTCATACGCTTTTATAGCATCTCTAACTTGCAACTTATCTTTGAAAATCATTCCTACCTCAAATTCTTTCTCTCTGTAAAAATTGGAAACCTCTTCATCTCATCTTCAACATCACTTTCTGGTGGAGTCTGAAGCCCATCTGAATCAAAACTCTCATTATCGGAAATAACGTTATGACTTGAAAAATGTTGAGTTTGATCATTGGGCAACACTGTTGTCCAATCGACATTAACTTCGGGACCTAAATCAACATCACTTTCATCCTCATCATCCTCGTCCTCCTCACTGGCCTCATAATCCAGATCTGTTTCACTTTCATCTTCCCTCACGTTAACTTCATCAGTTTGCATAACTTCCACATTCACATTAGCAACTTGCTCATCCTCCACATTTACTTCTTCATTTACATCAACAGCCTGTTCCACATTCACATCAGCTTCCACATTTAATTATTCAGCTTGCACATTCACCGGGTTATTAGCTTCAGGTATTTCAGCGGTAGGTATTTCAAAGAACATCAACAAACTCAAGTATTTCAATTGGGTGCTCAACATAAACATCGATGACATTGTATCCTTTAACATCTTCAATGAAGGTTAGAATATCTTGGTCATTAATCAACGGACGAAGTCCTCGAGTAAATGATAGCGTGGGGATCCAATACCAAAGACATCTTATATTGCCATATCCTTCACTTTTAATCATAGATTCAAGGTCCATATAGGACATTAAATCCACATCCCAATCCCAATTCATTTCAGTAACAACTTCCCCTACATACAACTTTACAGGATGATATACAAATTCTCCTTTATGATGAATTCTAAGTCTGATAGTTTGGTTTGCAGATGGCCTACAGAAAACATGTACAAAGAATAACCATTAAACATTTGGGATCAAATAAACAAACGCAGGTTCAAACACAAATCATAAACAAACGCAGGTTCGGTTCAAACACAAATCATAAGCAAACGCAGGTTCGGTTTAAACACAAATCATAAACAAACGCAAGTTCGATTCAAACACAAATCATAAACAAATGCAAGTTCCGTTCAAACACATAATCATTTACCTTGAAACATAGGTTGAATTTGACATCGTAAACAACTTTTGATAATCGAAATTAACTTCCAGAAATTGAAGAAAAATGACTGTGACTCAGTTAGCAGCGAGACGGAGGGCAAGACGAAGGGCGAAGAAGATGGTGAGTGGTGGTGAGCAGCGGGCAAGCAAATCGAATTGGGGAAGTTACATTTATGGTTTGAGTATTTCATATGTGTTAATTATAAAATAATTATTTCAAATAATTTTTCTGAAGTATAAAATATAATATGTAATTTACGAAATTAATAAAAAAATTGAAATAAGTAAAATATGAGTTGACATGTGACAGGTCATTAGGTTATGTGTCATGTCATCAAAAATTAGTCTCAGAATTGCAAAGGGACTATCATCCTAAAAAAATTATAATTTAGGAACCAAACCGAATTTTAAACTATAAGGATAAAAATGAAAGAAAAAAAATACATAATAGAATGACCAAAACTGCAATTAAAATTTTTTTTTTCTTTTTCTTTTTACTAGTATTAAGTGACTAATTAATTAGATTAGGAAATGAGTTAAGTAATTTCAACCTTTTTCAATTACAGTTGCGGAAATTAAATAGTAATCCCAGTTGCGGAAATTAAAACGTAGTTCTTGGTACTAAGTTTATGGATATATAATTCATTTTAAAAAATATATAAAACTAGTGTTAGTCATCAGATTTCTTCACAACTTGGCAATTATTGTCTGTCTTCAAGGTTGAAGAAGCAATGTCTCTGTTGAGATCAAGGTACGCTCTCTCTCTTCAGTCTTCCAACTTGTTTCTTATTCGTTTCTTCTCTCACAATCACAACCTTAACCTTATTCATGCCGATGACGCTGTTTCCTCGTTCAATCGTATGCTCATTACAAACCCTACCCCTCCCATCATTGAATTTAACAAGATATTAGGTTCCCTTGTTAAGATCAAACATTTTCAAACTGCTATTTCCCTTTTTCAACAAATGCAACTTCCACCAATTCGACCCAACATTGTTAATTTGAACATCTTGATTAACTGTTTCTGCCACCTTAATCAACTCAATTTTGCATTTTCTATATTGGCCAAGATCCTCAAGCTAGGTTTTCACCCTGATACAATAACAATGACTACACTTATCAGAGGTCTCTGTAACAGTGGCAAGATTAACCAAGCCCTTCACTTTCACGACCACATCATAGCAAAGGGCTTTCACCTTAATCATGTTACTTATGGGATTTTGATTAATGGGTTGTGTAGAATAGGAGAAACAAGATCTGCTATGCAGGTTTTGAAAAAGATCGAAGAAGGGTTGCTGGTTAAGCCAGATGTGGTAATGTACAACACAATCATTAATAGTTTGGTGAAAGATAAACTTGTGAACGAAGCCTTTGATTTATATTCTGAAATGACTGTTAAGAGAATTTCTCCTGATATTATCACTTTTAATACTTTGATATACGGCCTTTGCATTGTCAGTCAATTGAGAGAAGCAATTGCTTTGTTAAATGAAATGTTGTTGAAAAGTATCAACCCGGATGTTCGTACTTTTAGCACACTCATTGATGGTTTATGTAAGGAAGGAGAGGTTGAAAAAGGTAGAGATGTGTTGTCTGTTATGATAAAACAAGGCGTGAAACCTGATGTTATTACTTATACTTCTTTGATGGATGGATATTTTTTGGTTAAAAAAGTGAACAAGGCTAAACACGTATTCAACTCTTTTGTTCGAAGAGGAGTTGAACCTAATATTCACAGCTACAGTGTCATGATAGATGGATTATGTAAGAGTAGAATGGTGGATGAAGCTGTGAATCTCTTCAAAGAAATGCATTTGAAAAACATGGCTCCTAATACTATAACATACAATTTGCTTATTGATGGACTTTGCAAATCGGGGAGAATCTCTGATGTTTGGGATCTTATAGATGAGATGCATGACAGAGGCCAACCTGCTAATGTGATTACTTATACTTCTATATTGGATGCTCTGTGCAAAAACCATAAGGTTGACGAGGCAATTGCATTATTAACAAAGATCAAAGACCAAGGGATTCATCCAGACATGTATACATACACTATACTTGTTGATGGACTATGCAAAAATGGAAGACTTAAGAATGCACAAGAGATTTATAGGGATCTTACAATTAAAGGCTATCATTTAGATGCTAGAATGTATAATGTGATGATTAATGGCCTTTGTAAAGAAGGGTATTTGGATGAAGCATTGTCCTTAATGTCACTAATGGAAGACAGTAAGTGTGCACCTAATGTTGTAACTTATGAAACTCTTGTTCGTGCTTTTTTTGACAACGACAAGAATGATAAGGCAGTGAAACTTCTTCGCGAAATGATTGCTAGAGGTCTACTGCAAGAGTAAAACTAGGTGACATGTTTTCGTTATTTTGAATTTTAAAACAACCATCAAATTCTCTGGATCACCGACACCTTTAATCAAAGGCATGTCCGGTGTCCTAGTCAATGTGTTAGTGTCGGCATCCAAGTCAATGCTTCATTTCATAGATCAAATTTTCATTTGTTATTAGTGTCCCTTAAAAAGGAAATTGGATGCTGCTGCAAGCTAACTACAACTTTAGTTTTGATAAAAGTCAGCGTTGTAAGGTTCATATTGATGTTGTAACAACAATAGTGAATGATTTGTTTTTATTTTATCTTTTCTTCACTTGACATCTTGTAGCTGGAGTTTGTTTATACTTTATACTCACTTCTCTTGCCATACAATTCCGATCCTTAACTCTTTTGATATCAACATCTAGTGGAGTTACTAGTTGCTTGAGATTCTTGGGCCAGACTAACATATATCTGCAAAAAAGTTGGTTTGAGTGGTTTTTGCCCTAAGCTTGTTGTGCTCATCGTCATGCCATTTTCATTTTTCCCTTTTATTGCAGGTTTCTCTATTTTGCTCTCTTATGATCAAATGACAATATTGTTTACATGTTCTTTTTTCTGGTTCTTGCCAATTGCCAAGCTTGCTGAATTTCTAGTTTTATGCGACACACCAAGTTATAATCACAGTTGCTTGTTGGATGTATGAATGAATCCTTGGCCTATTTCCGAAATTAATGGTATGCTTGTATTTGGTTTAACGGTATGCGCATTATTTAAGGTATAGATGTAGTGATACTAAGAATTCCATTCTATCCATTTCTCAAACTCAAATTGCCTGTGTATGCTTGTCATAGAAAAATTTGAGCTCTTAAAAACTGTTGCATGATTGGCATTTTAGATTGTGTTATTTTACTATGCAGTCCGGTTGATGTTGATTAGTGAATTGGTACAAACTACATACTAGACTTTTTGAGGAGCATTTGTGACTAAGGTTGGTTCTAGAATTAAGATCATGCAATACTCCTTAAATGTAATAACTTCTTGGATTGTGATGTGTTATACAACTTTTTAGATTAGTGCTTATTAATGAATGATTGAAACACTTATGAATACAAGTTGTTTGATCTAATTATAGTCGCACAAAATTTACAGAGATTTTAGCTTTGATAGTCTTTAATGTCCATTTTCGATCATGCACTGCTGCTTTCCAAACTCATAATTCTATTGAGTTGTTTGATGATTGATTTTTCAATTATGATTTCGGATTCTCATGCTTCTTAATACACAAGTTCTTTTGTTTCTCTAATTTAAGCTTCTTTTTTTTTTTTAGTTTTTTAATTGTTATGACAGTTGTTGTGATGTAAAGGCTACCTATCCAGCGCACAATCCTTTAGTTACTTTTGGCTGAGAAAAAATGCTTAGGAGCTCAAGGAATTGCTAGATAGGAATTATTGGTCTATCATAGTGTTATCACTGAACATTTGCAGTTTAATATTAGATAAACTTGCAACAGGTTGAGTTAAGTCGGGTCTATCGAATCAAATCTATAAACTCTGAATTTTACAATCTTAAATACAAGAGTGTGATCTCCGGTGATACAACAGTTTGCAATAAAATTTTACTGATCTTTTTACCAAGATTATGTATAAAATACCAAACAAAAGAAATTATGAATTAATTAATACAGAAGAAATTAGGATAACCATCTATCCACAAACCCTCATAAAAAGAATAAAAATAAAAAGCACACCACAATGTCAAGTGATACTTGCAAAGGTGGAGAAGCTATTAGCTCAACATTAATGAAACGTATGAGAAAGAAAATTGGACACATAATGCATTTGTAACAAATAATTTTACAAACAAAAAACACAATCATGACCTCAACAAAATTAACCCTGGTGGTATTTTTAATCAGTTTCATCTCCTCCAAATATACTCTTCATCCTCATTGTTTGGTTGTTCTTTATGCTGTTTAGTATTGCACTTCAAGCATTTCGTGTTTCTTGCATAATTGTAGAAATCACATCTACACAAAGCAATACATAAAATGAAATGAATTTTTTTTAATTGCAATAAACTTTGGTAGAGGAAGAAAATCAATGGACTGACTTACTTTGGACAACTCAATCTCCAGGAAATTTCTTGGGATTTGGGTTTGACTCTTCACAACGAAAACAATTGGTTTTACCGGAGAAATTCAAGAAATCACACCTGCATACAGAAAAAAATCATGAAAAGAAAAGGAAAAAAAGACTTGAAATAGTCAAAGTTTTGATTTAATAGACCTTACTTAATGGAAGAAATTGGGTAGTAAGCGCAAAGTAGCATGGGAAACAAGAAGCTTTTAAGATGGTGGCAAGAGAAACACTTACTTAGGACAATTCCAATCCCCGGGATTTTTCTTGGGCCTTGGCTCAGGACACTTCAAGCACTTGACATTACTCGCAAAGTTCATGAATCCGCACCTACATACACAGGAAAACTCTTTAACTAACAATCAAAAGTCAATGTCCACATTTGGATTCTATACTATATGCAGAGAAATGCTAGGCTGTTATTAATCATCATAACGAAATATACATTTTTCTCTTGCTCATAACAAAGATGTAGCTCATTTTAGCTAAAGCTCAAAGATGTTTATGCATAAGAACAGTGAGTAACAGTTTTAGAAGCAAAATGATTAAAGAGTCACAAAGAATCTATAAAATATTGTGATAGCATAGTGATAGAACTGACAATATTAGTAGGTAGAATTGTGATGTATACGATGACAATGATGATAGCTTACATGAAATGCAGTAAAAATAAAGGGAAAAGAGGTTACTAAATGGAATGAGATTATAATCAATATATATGATCACCACAAACCCTCCAAGAGCCAAAATTGCATCCCTACACCAAAAGATGGGAATAGAATTGCACAGAGCAGTAGGAAAAATATAGGATATATGGAGCCTGAACCATGTCTATAATACATAGAACAAGACGGGGGTGTTAGCAACATGTTCTTTTTGACACATTCTGTAAACACACTTTTCAAGATAGGTTCAATCACTAAAATGCCAAAACATATCT
This sequence comes from Vicia sativa, assembly GCA_021764765.1. Taxonomy (NCBI): domain Eukaryota; kingdom Viridiplantae; phylum Streptophyta; class Magnoliopsida; order Fabales; family Fabaceae; genus Vicia; species Vicia sativa. The sequence continues at coordinate 266,578,528 of CM038792.1, forward strand.
TAAAAAGATATAAGTTAATTTAGTTTGTGACGTAGTTAAATTGACTTTTTAAAGCATAAACCAATCATTAAGATTGTTTAAAAGACTGTATTACAATCATTTCCCTAAAGTAGAATATTTACATTAGATTAGATTATCATACATGTATTTCCATAAATTGTCAATGGTCATATATTCATATGGATGAGTTTGATGCGGACTTCAATAACTGGTGAAACTGTAAGGAACCCCATAGCTATTGCAATAATGAAAGAATTCTAGGATGAGTCTGATAAGTATCTAAGCACTTGGGGATCCCTCCTGTAAAAGCCAGCTACCAAAGGGGAAGAATAAAGCCACTTTAATACCTTTCCTGTAAAAGCCAGCTCGCAAAGGGGAAGAACAAAGCCACATAAATACTCCACCCAGCATCCAATAATACTTTACGTGAGACTTTGACACCCCATAATACCCAAGCACCTATCATAGCACTGCCCCGACGGCTGACCTTATACGACTTTACTTGGTCATTCCGGTCACCCCGTCCATAGATAGGCGCCTTTTTCGAGCCCCTGACAAATAGCTATCAAGGGGGGAGAAGTGAGCCACTTAAATACTCCACCAAGCATCCTATACTACTTTGTGGGACTTGGGAACTCCATAATACCCAAGTACCTTATCAGAGTCGTAGGGCAAAATGCAGCTATCGCAAAAGAGCAAGATGAAAAACAGCAAGCTGAATGGAATTTTTAAAGAAATGAGTTTCGAATAGAGAAGTAGAAAGATACTTCAGTAGAAGAAAGCCCCAAAAAGTCAGGGCAAGGCAAAATAGTTGCAAGCAATCAACACTTTGAAATTGTACTTCACAAGTCTTCCTCTTTTGGGTGACTGGATTAGACTTTAATAAGAGCCCAACCAAGAAAGAAAGGTTACCTTAACAGGTTTACCTCGTTTCCCCTAGAAACTAAAAATTTAGTGAAAAAGAGACAACGTGTGAAAAATGAAAGAAATTATTAATGGAAAGAGATGGTAAGTAACAGAATTCTGAGATTGATTAAAAAACAGCTACCAGGTTAACGTGTCGAAGTTATCTATCGGTATTTAAATTTATCAGTAATTGTCAAAAAATTGATTAGTTTGCTATGCATCATCATACAAAACTAAAAATATGTCAATAGGAATTTTCCTTGTCAGAGAAAATAGGAAGCTTACTGTGGGCATGTCCAATCTCCCTTTTTCATTTGAACCTCATTCATATTGTGTCTATTGGCTCTCTTGGGCCCCTCTGCTTGGCATTTTAGACACTTTATGTTTCTGGAAAAATTTAAGAAATTGCATCTGAAGAAAAAGCAAAGAGCAGTCAGCAATTCAACATACTAGAGACGCCAAAAATGAGAAAACAGAAAACAACTGTTTGAAGACAATGGGAATATGGACAGCATAGGGGTGAAATAAGAAAAGAAGTTATTTGCAGTTAAATTACAGGTCAGTTTGACATGCATAATTTCATATAGAAAAGAAACCTTTGGAGACCAAAATTCATAGAAGAGCAAGGAGGCACTTCATATATATAATTATATTGTTATTAACCGGCATCAGCCGACTTTTGAAAGGAAAATGACAATCACGTGTAGGAGTTTACAATGCCTTATGAGAAAAAGCTAATAAGCAAACAAAACACTTACTCAGAACAGGTCCAATCTCCTTCCTTCATTTCAATAGCAGGAGCGTCGATAGTAATTATTTTTTATATTAATTAATTTATCTAATAAAATTTAAATAATAAAATTTATATAGTAAAATTTAAATAATAAAATTTATATAATAAAATTTAAATAATAAAATTTATATAATGAAATTTAAATAATAAAATTTATATATTAAAATTATTAGAATAATAGTATTTTATTATATATTCGAATAACAGAATTTTATAAAATAAAGTCATATAATAAAATTTTATATAATTTAATATTTTAAAATGATAAAAATAAATATCTTACATAAATGCAAATTTAAAAACAAAAGAAATAAAATGTTTTCACAGGGCATCTTCACCCGGATAATTATCGAGATCGAAGTCATCAAGTCCGTCATCATCCGTGTATCAGAACATTCGATTTCCACCACCTTGCATAAACATTCTCATCCGCTCCTCCATATCGATTGCCTTCCGCATCATCTCCATGCTCCTCTTGCCTCATTGTCGTCATTTGGGCCTCCATTTCGTCGACTTGATGCGCCAATTGTCTTCTTGTTTCAAGTTGATCCTGTCGATTCGGTTGACGTGACCCTCCTCTCCATCTCTAAGTCGTTGAAAGATTACGATCACCAACTCTCAACCCGCCGGCCAAATTTCCTCCCGCAAAAAAGCAACCATTAGGCCCTTTTCCATTGACTACTTCATTCCAAATGTAGAAATCAACATCACCATTAAGCGGCTCCTCTCTTGTATTGAGGATTGTGTTCCAGAAAATTTGCAAGCAATGTCTGATAATCATCCTACACATACATTAAATAATAAAATTAATTTTTTTTTACATATATATATATATATATTAAATTATACTAAATTAATACATGTATATATTAAACTATACTAAATTCAAATATATTAAAAAATTGTCGGTGATTTTCACAAATCAACTTATGAATTACGTGATTTTCACGTGGCAATTTATCAGTTGCCACATGAAAATATTCACGTGGCAATTTATCAGTTGCCACATGAAAATATTCACGTGGCAATTTATCGATTGCCACATGATACACAATTTATAGGTTGCCACGTGAAAATAACGTCACAACTTTTGTTATTGACTTAAAAACATAAATTAAATAACTTACAAAAGCTTTTTGTGCCGTCGACAAAACCTCAGATTTCTTTGTCCGAGTCCTCGTAATCAACTCAATGATTAATGGTGGTCTCCCAACTCCTTAGTCAACAATAAAATTAAAAATAATTAGTAAAAATATTATGAATAAAAATATAACTTAAAAATTAGTAATTTTACCATCCACGGACATGCTCCATGACTAATACTTCAACCGTATTTACACACCCCTTTCGATGCCCCATCTTCTTAAAAGTTTCAGATTTAGCCTTGAATTCGGTGAACCCAATATGTAAGAAGTTCGCAAAACCTCTATGCCTATCCGTTAGGACGGATACCATGCACTCGTAATTCTCCCTAACTCGCGCATTATATCGGAAAATCTTCTAGAAGTTACGCTATAATAGATTTTTCCATTATTTTCTCATTCAATGGATCCCACACACATTTTTCCTGCAATGTTGTATGACATTAAAATAAAAAGTTAACTAATTATCATTAAAATGTGACTTAAATAATAATACTAAAAAAATTAATTAAATTTACAACTTAAATAAATAACAATACCTTAAATTTTTTAAACCATTCTTCTTTATTTGTAACCTCGCCAAAGTTCCTCCAGAATGATTTATACATCTGCTGGATTATATAATTAATAACCTTGGCAGCAGTCCGACTCGGCGCGAAACTAAACAACAAGATTTTGAATAAACAATATTAATTATAAATTTATACAAAATATTAAAATGAATATGTACTTAAATAAAAGTTTATATAAGAAACTTACTTGCTTCCTTCGGGCCAAATCCAAAACCTCCCGTCAATAACATGAATCTCACTCGGATCATCTCTCCCACGAAGATCAGCTCCATCTATATCATCAGCTACCACATCTGCATCACCATCAGCCTCACGTGCTGGTACATGTGTAGGACGTGGGGTGTTGGATCCAGCAGCCTGTATGGGATGTGGGGTGCGTGATCCTCCGGTCCGTCTAGGGCGCGCGGGATCCTCCACTGTGGGACGTGGGCGGGGATCGCCCACTGTGTGGGATGTGGACTAGGGATCGTCCACTGTGTCGACGTGGACTGGATCCTCCAGTGTGTGGAATGGGCTGGACCTCCCACCTTGGAAGGATGAAGGCATCTGTGGGATATGAAAAGGGTCCTGGAATGATGAAGGCACACCATCAGAAATGGAAAATGGGTCCTGCACTGGAAGGATGAGGGACACTAGTCTGGAAAGATGAAAGCACGGGTGGAAAGGAAACTAGATCCACCCGGATCTTGGAAGGAAGATGGCATCCGAGTCTGGGAAAGGAAAACTAGAGCCTCGGGATCTTTGGAAGGATGACGCATCCGAGTCGGTGGGAAAAGGAAACCGGGGCCTCCAGGTGGCACAAAAGATGCAGGTACCCCAGACGGGAATGTATGGGAGGAGAGTAATGGGACAAAACCCTGAGTACTGGCCAGGGACATAGGATCAACCTGACTCTGAGGGGGGGGGGGGCACATGGCTGAGTGAGGAGACTCACATGTTACTACCCTCGGACGCTGAGACTTCTTACCGCTATCTTTTTTCTTAGGTGGCATTTTACCTATTTATATATATTTTCATAAACAAAGATAATAAAGTCATTAACATAAATAGATATTCATTAACACATTCAATATATACATGTTCATTAGAAATCCATTAATATTACATTAAGTGATTAATTAATCTAAATCTTCATGCTCGTTATCCATATCATGTTCATCATCCGATGTAATATTGTCCTCGGATTCAAACTCTTCATCATTTTCTTCATCCAGATTATTATCAACCAACAATATAGACGCATCAACTTGATGTCCCTCATTGTATCGACAAACTTGTAATGTCTTCACCGCAACCACATCATTAACTTCAACGCCATCAACTTGGTAGGCGATCTTCCACTAGATCTCCCTAGCTTTGTTTTTATTACAACACACCATCCTCTTTTACGTATTACAAATGAAGGATAAGGAACATAATAAACTTGCCTAACAATATGTGACATTATGAAAGGGTCATATTCTTTGTATCTCCGGTTCATTTGAATCTCGACAGAACCATATGACTTGTCTATCTTTGTGCCTCTAGTTGGATCATACCATTCACAATAAAACAAGACAACTTTATTTTCCGAGTCCAAGTAATTGTATACCAACTCGTAGATATGTTTAACAAATCCATAGAAGTCGTCTTCACCGCCATCTATAACTCCTTTTACAAATACACCACTGTTTATGGTTTTATTCCCTTCGGTCCATGCCTCAGTGTGAAATTTATATCCGTTCACGAAGTATGTGTGCCAATCATTTGCGCTTTGGATAGGGCCTTCTGCCAAGTTTCTCAAATGGAGTATTTATGGAGTTAGTGTAAGAACTCTAGACAATGTTTGGTTGAACCATGAGGGAAATTGAGAATGAATGACACCTGATGTTGACTGTACACCAGTACTATGAAAATAGGCATTGTTAAATTCCCTACAAAACACACACCATAAGTTTAATAATTTTGGTATACACACATTGTCAACAGAGTTAAAAAGTTTTGGTAAACTTACTCAAGATATGGTTTTACTTCATTTGATCAAGACATGGACAGATTGCTTTTGGGTCAACTAATGCACACCCTTCTTTCCGAAGGTCGACGGAAGCCCAAAGACCGATAAGGTGAATTGACTCCTCGATTGACATTTATAGGATTCCGTATGATTCTAGGAGTTAACATCAGTGATTGAAATAATGACCGCAGAAATGTGATGTTTCCCGATGCAAGTAATGTGCACATATAGATCCTTCTACTCTAGCTTTATTTTTCACCGATCTCTTTGAATCACCCATGCACCTTTCAAACGGATATATCCACCTATATTGAACAGGTCCACCAAGATAAGCTTCATATGCAAGATGCACAGGTAAATGTTCCATGGAGTCAAAGAAACCAGGCGGAAATACTTGTTCCAACTTACAAAGAATGAGTGCAATGTTTTGGTCCAACTTAATGATGTCTTCCACTTTTAAAGCTGACGCACAAATATCTCTAAAAAATTGACTAATTTTAGTTAGTGGATCAAGAACATGTTTGGGTAGCGATCCAAATGCAATTGGTAGCAACTGTTCCATAAAAATGTGACAATCATGACTTTTCATACCATGTAATTTTCCAGTGTTAGGGTCAGCACACCTTGCTAAATTTGATGAATATCCATCGGGCATTCTCAATTCTTTTAACCATCGATAAACCGTTTTAGCTTCTTGGGAAGTCAGACTGAAACAAGCCTTGGATTTTAATAATTTTCCATTCGGTTGAGGCTTCAAAATTAACCCATTATCTTCTCCACATCCATCATGTTAAATACATTATCAAAAATTCTTCTCAATATGCATAACATCAAGATTATGGCGTAACAAATTATCTTTCCAATACGGCAGATCTCAAAATATACTTCTTTTGTCCAATTGTGGGTGATTGTATCCTTCAATTCGCATGCTTTTCATCGTAAATTTTGGTAGTTCACAAACTTGGTTCCATATAACCCCGTGGCAATCGAGGAGGCAAATCTTTCTCTCGTACATCTTTTTAAAATTTGTCTTGTTTCTTCTATATAGATGATTTTTGGTAGGAATCATGGGTCAAACCACGAGCTTTTCCCACCTTTATCCAACGTAAATGCTTTGGTGTATCCCATGCAATGCGACAACCCATTTTTCCATGCGTACTTTAACATGCCATATTTGGAAAGTCACAACACATCGCAATGTAAAGTTACATTTACGGGATATATCATAAGTCCATTCTCCAATCCACATCCTCTTCAAATCATCAATTAAAGGTTGTAAGTACACATCAATTCGGCTTTTGCGGGCTGGAATAACGCACGTCAAAAACATGTATGGTTTTGTCATGCACATCTCGGGAGGTTGTGGGGTTACAATAACTAGCCAACAAGAATACGCACTTCCGACGCTTGCACGTATGGGAAAAACCATCGAGCATAATCCAAGCGACATTTCTAGGTTCGCAGCAAAAACGGATGTGTCCGATCAAAGTGCTTCCATGCCTCACCATCGGATGGATGTCGATAGTGCGAACTTGTTTGGTTTGTATGATGCCATGTCATTTGACTTGCACCGTATGAAGCAAACATTCTTTTTAACCTTGGTATTATAGGAAGATAAAACATGGATTTTATGCTACACGCCGCTTGCTAACGGCTCTACTGCGAACTTGGTATCTTGGACTATTACAAAACTTACACTCCTCTAACGATCCATCTTGAGTACCAAACTCATTGTCATAAAACAACATGCAACCGTTAATGCAATAGTCAATCTTTCTTACTTTTAAACCCAACTTCGACACCCACTTCTTTGCATCATAATAACTTGTAGGCAAGTTGTCTTTCGTAGCGGTGGAGTCCAACATCATTTTTGCAAAATGTTCCAGACATTGATCAGAAACATTCCAATTTGACTTGGCGGTCAATAATCTCACACACATTGATAGCTTTGAGTCTAACGACCCCTCAAACAACGGCGTATTCATCTCATTCAACAATTGATAAAATCTTTGCGCTTCCTCATTCGACAACTCTTCCCCGTCAAAATCTTCAGGTTCATCATATGTCACGTTCACACCAAAAGCATCCTCAACCATGTCACCGATCAAATTAAAGTTCTCCTCATACTCCATAACCGGTCGACTACTTGAAGCATGCGTGTTGCTAGTCTCTGGTACATTACCTGGTAGTTCTTCACCATTATACGTCCAAACCCAATAATTTTCAATGAATCCCCTTCTATGCAGATGACGTGTTACTTCCTCTGGGTCACTAATTATGGGTCTACATTCACATTTAAGACAGGGGACACCTAACCCCTCCTTCGCTTCGACAACACTCCTGAGCAAACGCCCACTTAATAAACCCATCAACTCCTACTATAAAATTGGGTTTAAGTCCACTTCTTCCTGGATATGTTCTATCGTACACCCAACTACGATAATACCGATAATATTCCATACTGCACATCTATACAATCATTGTTTTTTTCATTAGAGATATTAATCAACTTAATAATATTATTCTTAAACGTATACTATTTAATCACTATTCTTAAACACATTAATTTTGTTTAATTAACTATTAACTTTAACTTTAACTACTATAAATAAATATAAATTTTGCTTTTTTATATATATACTAACATATAAATAAATATTCAAATGTAAAATATATAATTTTTTATTATATAACAATAATATCAAAAAATAATAATATAACATATTTACTTTTTATTATATATACAATAATAATATTAAAAAACAATAATGTAACATATATACTTTTTATTATATATACTCTTTTTAAAATTATGTATACTTTTTATTATATATAAATATATACTTTTTATTATATATACTTTTTATTATATATACATATATACTTTTTAACATATATTATATATAAATTATTATTTTAATATATAAATTTTTAAAATATATACTATTTATATACTTTTTATTATATATACTTTTATTATATATACTTTTTATTATATATACTTTTTATTATATATACTTTTTATAAATATATACTTTTTATTATATATAATTTTTATTATATATACTTTTTATTATATATACTTTTTATTATATATACTTTTTAACATATATTATATATAAATTATTATTTTAATATATAAATGTTTTTTCATTTTTTTAACATATAAATAAAAAACTAAAACTACTATAATAAATATAATATAAATTTTTGTTTTTAAATTTATGTGTTAACATATATATACATCTATAAAAATTAAAATTTTTAATTTTTTGTTTTCTGTATTTTTTATTTTAAGCTATATTCAAATTTTTGATATTTTATAACTATATACCAACAAATTTTTTTATAATACTAACTTATAATTTTAATTCAAACAAAAATCTTATAAATCTTATTTTACTAAATCTTATTTTACTAAAATTTATTTGTCATTTTTTAAATCTTATTTGTCAAATTAAAACAAGATCTTATTTTTTAAATCTTATTTTATTAAATCTTATTTTACAAATATCTTATTTGTCATTTTTTAAATCTTATTTTACTAAATCTTATTTGTCAAAAATCTTATAAAACTTATTTTACTAAAATTTATTTGTCATTTTATAAATCTTATTTTACTAAAATTTAAACAAAAATTAACCTATAATAGTAACTTATAATTTTAAATTCATTTTAACTATTAACCTATAATACTAACCTAAAACTAAAATTAACTAAAACTTATTTTTAATTCAAATAAACATAATACATATATAATACTAACTTATACAATACATATAAAATAAATAAAAAATATGCATAAATACCTCTCTATAAATTGTTTGATCTTATAATTTTCTTCTTCTTTGATCTTCTTCTTCAAATTTCTACAACATCAACAAAATAAATTTTCTTCAATTTTTTACCCCAATAATAAACACCAAATCAGAAAAACTAAAACCAAACAACATATAAATTACCTTTCTTCTTCAACGAAATGCTTGCTCAAATATAATTTAGGATGCAAGAGTTTTATTTTTAAGAGTGGAATTGGGTTGGAGGAGGAAGAGGCTGAGGAAAACGGAAGAAGAAGATGAAGATTTTATGAAACTGTAAACCCTACGTTTACAACGGGTCTGTGTTAATTTGGAAAATTAAATGCCCAGTAGCGACGTGACTGTCACGTCGCAACCTTGCCACGTGAGAATCACGTCGCTACACACTCAACGGCATGTCACCCTGTCATCAATCAAATCCAACTCAATTATATTATTCCCTCTTAAAAGTAGCGACGTGCTTTCAACGTCACTACCAAATTTCAAAATATTTTTACTCTCCCCCCAAAAAAATGTGCCAGACTTTATTATATTTATTTTCATCTTGTGGGTAGCGACGTGACTAGCACGTCGCAGTGTATTTTTTTTTAATCTCCCTCTGACTTTGCTGTCTCTTCATTTTTTTATCATTAAAATATGTTGTGACGTGGTTATCACGTCGCAACATGTTATTTTTACTCACGTGATAACCACGTCGCAAAAATATGTCGCTGGGGACAACATTTCTTGTAGTGTAGATAGGCGCCCTTTTCGAGCCCCTGACAAATAGCTCTGATACCAATTGATAGGTAGCTATCAAGGGGGGAGAAGTGAGCCACTTAAATACTCCACCAAGAATCCTATACTACTTTATGTGGGACTTGGGAACTCCATAATACCCAAGTACCTTATCAGTCGTAGGGCAAAATGCATATCGAAAAGAGCAAGATGAAAATGATAGCAAGTTGAATGGAATTTTTAAAGAAATGAGTTTCGATAGAGAAGTAGAAAGATACTTCAGAAGAAAGCCCCAAAAGTCGGGCAAGGCAAAATAGTTGCAAGCAATCAACACTTTGAAATTGTACTTCACAAGTCTTCCACTTTTGGGTGTCTGGATTAGACTTTAATAAGAGCCCAACCAAGAAAGAAAGGTTACCTTAACAGGTTTACCTCGTTTCCCCTAGAAACTAAAAATTTAATGAAAAAGAGACAACGTGTGAAAAATGAAAGAAATTATTAATGTATGCTTTACTTTAAGGGTTGCTTGGGTATTATATTTGTGGGGGATCCTACACCCGGATCCGGGTTTCCTTTTAGGTAAGTAGCAATAAATCGCCGCAACCGTTAGACGTATATCGAAACGGTCAACATGATGGCTACGTTAGTGTGACACTTTGGATGTCCTGATACTCTTCATTTCCAAGTTGAGGATAGTATTTGGCTTCTGCGTGGTGTTATAAGCACTAACTAAACTTTTAGAACCTTAATTGACCCATCTTGGCCATTAGAAGGTAGTGAGATGGCCGGCTTTGGTGTAGACCGAGGTTGGTTGATACTCGATGCTACGCTCATTAAGATCAGACTTTTGGGATATTTTCGGTCGACCACTTGGTAGTCGTATTGAAATAAACGCCTACGAGAAAGATCAATGATATGAGATTCCTAGAACCCGGTTACTATTATAGGACAGGATGAACCAACTCAAACTTTTGGTAGGGTAAACACCTATACCTCATGCAAGCCTTAAACCTAGGGCTCATTGTGTGAATTGTTTGTGCTTGCTAAACATGACATCATGACATCATCGCATTACATATCAGTTCTAACTATTTCAAGGACCTAGGGATTTATCTTTACTCTGTTTTGTAGGGATTATGGCTTCTAGAAAGACTATCCGAATCAACTTCGTGAGTGTACCGTCTCAGCTCAAAGAATTGGTTTCAGAGATTACCGATCATGCTCAGTTTGTCAAAAGACATGGTTATCTGCTTGACTTGGTTGTCTCCGGTTTTGAAGAAGACATGATGCACGTCCTATTCCAAATCTTTGATCCGAAACACCATTGCTTTACATTCCCAGATTATCAGTTGGTTCCTACCTTGGAAGAGTTTTCTAAGCTACTTGGGGTACCTATTCTTGACCAAATGCCATTCACCGGTTTAGAAAAGGCTCCTAAGTACGAAGACATCGCATCGGCATTACATCTAAAGCGCTCAGACATTGAAGCCAATTGGGAAACAAGAAGCAGAGTTAAGGGTTTACTTGCCAAATTCTTAATTAAGAAAGCCCGAGAATTCCTCAAAACTATGAGTTTCCATGCATTCGAAGACATTGTGGCCTTGCTAATCTATGGTTTGGTTCTATTTCCTAACTCAGATCAATTCATAGATGTCAACGCCATCAAGTTGTTCCTTACTCGCAATTCTGTGCCTACTTTACTTGGAGATATTCTGCATTCTCTCCACACTCGTACTACTAAGAGACAAGGAACTCTCATGTGTTGTATACCATTACTTTCCAGGTGGTTTATTTCGCACCTTCCTCCATCAGTATTGAAGAACGAGCAAAGGTTGAAGTGGTCTCAAAGGTTAATGTCACTCTCTCATTCAGATATTCGTTGGAGTCTTTTCTCTCAAAAGGACTTTACTTTCGTTGAACGTTGTGGAGAATTCCCTAATGTACCACTCCTTGGTATAAGGGGAGGTATCACTTACAACCCTTCTTTAGCTCTACGTCAGTTTGGTTTTCCTCGAAGAGATGGTCCACATGATATGCTTCTCCAAGACATTGTGTTCGACTGCAATCACGATCTCCAGAATTACCGACGAAGGTTCATACACGCTTGGGGCATGGTAAAGAAGACTGATACCAAGACTTTGGGGCACCAAAACTCCATTCCTTGGGAACCTTACCTCAAATGGGTGCGAGCTCGAGCTCAAAACCTCATGATGCCATTCACGCCTGTTTTACCTGTAATTATGGAACCTGTTGCTATAGGTGACGCGCCCTATACTGTTCTCCATCCTGACATGCCTACTGATTCTGAAGACTTGAAGAGATCCTGGATTCGGCCTAAAGAAGAAAAGGATTCATTCGAAGCTCAGTGCTATGCAAGCAAGAAGAAGGTACTAGAGTTGACAAAGCTACTTCACGAGGAGCGAAACATCAACGCCTACCTCGGCACCAAGAGGAAGCGCCCATGGGAGACTTAGAGCTTTAGAATTTTATGCTTTTCTTTTATTTTTCTGAACTATCTTTTGTACTTAAAAAGAAAGAGAATAAAAAGAGAACTAATAAATGTTTGTTCATGCTTGTTTAACAAATTTAAATCTCTAAGGTCCTTGAAAACATTGCATCACATTTGCATAAACATCGCATATCATGGCATAACATCTCATAACAGGTACATCGAAGATTGGTTTTCTCATTTTCTCGCTATTTATTTTAGCAGAAATGGCTCTAGAACAGACTGTCAAAGATCTCCAGGCTCAGAATGCTCAGCTCCAGGAAATGTTTACTAGCTTGGTCCAAGGCCAAGAAGATCTGAAGAAGCTCATCAACAGAAAGAAGAGGGTCGTTGGTGTTCTCAACATGGGTAGACGTTACAAAGGTGGTCCTAAAGTGGTCAGCCAGATAGAGCTCTCAGAAGGGAGTGTCAAGACTGAGGGAAGTGTCAAGGGACATGAAGAAGACCAGCGTGAGCCTGAGAAGGACAAAGAAGATCTCTATGATAATGACCAGTACTCTGACGAAGATGACAAGTACAAGCAACTTGAAGACCGTCTGAATGCTGTAGAAAACCTGAAGATGTCCGGGTTGAATTTTGATGATCTGAGTCTTGTCCCTGGTGTGGTGATTCCTCCCAAGTTCAAAGTTCCAACTTTTTCCAAGTATGATGGCATTTCTTGTCCGAAGCTGCATTTGAAGTCCTATGTTCAAAAGATCAACCCCCACACTGATGACAGAAAGTTGTGGATGCATTATTTTCAAGAGAGTTTGTCCGGAACTCAGTTGGAGTGGTATTATCAGCTAGAGAATGACCGTATCCGTACTTGGAATGACTTAACGGATGCTTTCTACAGACAGTATGAGTACAATGCTGAATTGACACCCACTCGCATGCAACTACAGAGCATGTCTATGGGCCGTGATGAGAAGTTCAAGGAGTATGCTCAGAAATGGAGAGATCTAGCAGGTTGAGTTCAACCACCCTTGTCCAATAGGGAATTGGTTGATATGTTCATGGGAACACTGACAGGCCCATTCTTCAATCATCTGATTGGAAACTCTTCAGCCGGATTCACCGAGCTGATATTGACAGGAGAACGCATTGAAGCCGGTATCAAGAGCGGAAAGATTCATGTAGAGTCATCTTCAAATGCTGCGAAGAGATCTTTTGGTGGTAAGAAAGAAGCCAATGCTGTGTATGGTCAGAAAAGCCGAGCCAAGACCGACTGTGCTTAATCTGTGGGGGCAGTTGTGATCTCCAATCCTACATCAGCACAACCTCAGCAAGACAACGCGCGTAGCCAAAACGCGCCCCGAAGACAGTTTACGAAGATCAACATGCCGTTGTCGCAAGCCTTGCAACACATGTTGAAAGCAGAGCTGATTACTTTGAAGGATCCTCCTCAGAGTGTCAACACTTCCTCTCCGAGATACAATCCTAATGCTAAGTGTGCTTACCACTCCAACAGCCCAGGGCACGACACTGACAACTGTTGGGCTCTGAAGAACAAAATTCAAGATATCATTGAAGCTATGCAGATTTAGTTTGACCCTCCTGTTGAGACTCCGAACGTGACGGACGCGCCTATGCCTAACCATGACAAAAGTTCCAATGCTATTGGCGAGAACTCTTACGTTTTCAACATAGATGACTTGACCATTCCTCTGATGGCTGTTAAGAAAAATTTGCTGCAAGCCGGTGTCAACCCAGGATGCCCAGAGAATTGTCGTTGGTGCCCGTCTTCACCTGATGGTTGTGCTTGGTTGAGAAGACGTGTTCAGTGCATGATGGATAACCGTGAAATACTATTCCTGAAACCACCTGTGGAGAGTCTGTGTGAAGACATGTCTAAGAAACTAAAGATCGAAGATGTGAGTAAAACTGTACCGTCCGCATGGGATACCTTGGGGCAGCCAAGTGGAAAGTTTGATTACATGGTGAAGTACACTGTTCCCAAAAGCTACAAGATTCCTATTGAATATGTTAAGGCGACCGGATGGGGAGACGGTTTCCCAGAAGACTATGCTGATGTAAACACAATAAGGATTTCCTCTGATGATCTTGTGCCTAGAGTGGCACCTCTCATTATTACTTCTCCAAGACCAGTCCCATATTCCTCCGACAAGGCTATCCCTTGGAATTATGGAGCTGATGTTTACTATCATGGCGTCAAGCAAGGTCATCTGACCATTGGAGATCTTACAGTTGAAGCCACCATTCCTGACATTGACAACATCACCGGATCAAGTAAGACGATAACTGGAAGAGTATTCTCTCCTCCAAAAGACACTGCGACTCCAGCTCGCATTCCAGCTATTCAACCAGTTCTTGAGACTAGAGAGAAAGAACCAGTGACTCATCCTGCTCAGCCAGAAGTACCAAAGGAAGTTGCTGAAGGCACCTCCAAACAAGAAATGGAGGAAATTCTGAAGATTATCAAGAAGAGTGACTACTATGTTGTGGAACAATTGGGACAGACTCCATCCAAGATCTCCATGCTTGCTCTGCTCTGAGGCTCATGCTAACGCCTTGGTGAAGTTTATGAAGAATGCTCACGTGCCGCAAGACACTACTACTGATCAATTTGAAGTTTGTATTGCTAGCCTGGCTACCAACAACGGCCTAGGCTTCTCTGATGCTGATTTGACTCCTGCCGGAAGGAAAACACAACAAAGCCTTGCACATCTCTGTTGAATGCAAGGGCGTTACATTATCTCATGTTTTGTTAGATACTGGTTCTACTCTGAATATCCTACCGAAGAGTGTTTTTGATCGACTTGATGTTGAAGGGTTGGTTCTGAAACCCAGTGACATAATTGTGAGAGCTTTTGATGGTTCTAAGCGAACAATACTTGGAGAGCTCACTCTGCTTGTTAAAGTCGGTTCCCAGACTTTTGATTCCGTTTTCTTTGTCATGGACATCCGTCCAGCCTACTCTTGCCTACTTGGACGCCCTTGGATACATGGGGCGCGTATACCTCACCGCATCAAATCAAGTACCCGGTGAAAGGGAAGGTTTTTACGGTATGTGGTGAAGAAGAGTATATGGTCAATCATCTACAGTCATTTCAATACCTCGAGGTGGAGGGTGAATTCTTCGAGACTCCCTGTTAAGCTTTTGAAACAATCCCCAGAGTCATGCCTGTTGACTCTCCCGTCACTCCTGAAGTTACGCAAGTTCCGCCTAGGATGGCCTCGCTGAAAGATGCTCAAGCTGCAATCGAAGAAGGAGGTAGTGCTATTTGGGGACAGCTCCCTGATCTTCCTTTCAAATCTGACAAGACTGGTTTAGGCTTCACCATCACAGGTCAGAAGATGATACGCCGCAAACGTGCCGGCCATCTTCCTTTCCGCATTAGCCAGAATGGAATCCATGCTATAGAAGACGACGACAGCGACTTCGACATCAGCGAGTGGATCTTCCCAACTCCCGACAACGGACTCAGCAATTGGAAGACTGAAGACGTCATACCAATCTCCTTTAGACAGGAGTAATTGCCTTTGTTTTTGTTTTGCTTTTCGTTTTCTATGTTTTGAACAATAAACTCTAAAGCCTAGTGCCTTGCCCGGGGCATCATGGCTCATTTGTGAGGGTTATTATCTGTCATTTGCATATTTTCATTCAATAAAATCGTTGGACTTTTGCATTTATCGTTTTCTTTCTTTTTACTTTATCACCCCTTCAAAAAGCTATGTGTTTCTTACACACACCCACGTGATATACTGCAGAATCACTCCGAATCTCGTTGATAACAGCTATGCTATTGCTAAATATGACTTGATAATCTGACCAAGTCAAGACGAAAGTGAGGAAGATTGTGAAGTGCCGGAGAACTTGTCGATCGCTACAGAAGAAGAGCGAGTTATACAACCACACGAAGAGTCAGTTGAGGTTGTGAATTTGGGTACTGATGAAGACAGAAAAGAGATCAACATAGGAGCGGGTCTTGAGAACAACGTCAGAAAAAGATTGGTTCAGATGCTACGAGACTATATTGAGGTTTTTGCTTGGTCATACGAAGACATGCCCGGTTTAGACATTGATATCATAGTACACCGGTTACCGACAAAATAAGGTTTTCTCCCAGTGAAACAGAAGGTTCGTCGCATGCGTCCTGAGATGTCCGAGAAAATCAAAGCCGAAGTTATGAAGCAGTTCAACGTCGGTTTCTTAGCTGTTACTTCCTATCCACATTGGGTGGCTAATGTGGTGCCTGTGCCCAAGAAGGATGGCAAAGTACGAATGTGTGTGGATTACAGAGATCTGAACAAAGCGAGTCCGAAAGACGATTTTCCACTTCCTCATATTGATGTTATGGTTGACAACACCGCTCAGCATAAGGTTTTCTCCTTCATTGATGGTTTCTCCGGTTACAATCAGATCAAAATGGCTCCTCAAGACATGGAGAAGACTACTTCACACGGGGCACTTTTCGCTACAAGGTTATGTCGCTCGATCAAGAACGCGGCGCCACTTATCGTGCCATGGTGACGTTATTTCATGACATGATTCATCACGAGATAGAGGTCTACGTCGACGATATGATAGCTCGGTCACAGACTGAAGAAGAACATCTTGATCATCTACAGAAACTGTTTGATAGGTTGAAGAAGTACAGACTGAGACTTAATCCCAACAAGTGCACCTTTGGAGTCAGATCCGGAAAACTCCTAGGGTTTGTTGTCAGTGGGAAAAGTATTAAAGTTGATCCATCCAAGGTTAAAGCTATTCAAGAAATGCCAGCTCCCCGCACCGAGAAAGAAGTCAGAGGTTTCTTGGGCCGATTGAATTACATTGCCAGATTCATTGCACATCTAACTGCTACTTGTGAGCCAATCTTTAAGTTACTAAAGAAAGATCAAGTAGTGGAATGGAATGACGATTGCCAGATCGCTTTTGACAAAATCAAGGAGTACCTACAGAATCCTCCTATCCTGATGCCACCCGCCGAAGGAAGACCTCTTATCATGTACTTGACAGTGTTAGAGAACTCAATGGGGTGTGTGTTGGGTCAATATGACGAGCCTGGTCGAAAAGAGTATGCAATATACTACCTTAGCAAAAAATTTACCGACTATGAAACAAGATACTCACAGCTCGAGAAAACTTGCAGCGCTTTGGCTTTCACGACTAAGACGATATGTTGACTCACACTACCTTGTTGATCTCTAAGATGGAGTGATGAAATACATATTTGAGAAACCAACTCTCCTAAGAATAGCAAGATGGCAAATGATCTTGATGAATCGACATCCAGACACTTTCTAAACCGATCAAAGGAAGTGTAGTAGCCGATCATTTGGCTCATCAAGCCATAGATGACTATCGATCTATGCGATTCGAGTTTCCGACGAAGATGTTTTACTAGTTACGATTGAAGAACTGTGACCAAACGAAGGACCCGAACAAGGATCCCGATGGACCATGGTCTTTGATGGAGCCTCAAACGCACTTGGCAATGGCATTGGAGCCATCATTACATCCCTACGGAGGACATACGCCTTTCACCGCCAGATTATGTTTCACCGCACTAATAACATGGCCGAAGCGTGCATCATGGGTATTAAAGTCGCTATTGACTTAAGAATCAAGTTCTTGCAAGTGTACGGAGACTCGGCTTTAGTGATCACCGATTAAGGCGAGTGAGATAGCATCCGAATCTCATTCCATATCGAGAGCATGTTCTAAGTTTGATCCCTACAAGAGATTACTTTGATCACATCCCACGAGAAGAGAATCACGGCATTGGCTACTATGTCATCTATGTTCAAGGTCGATGGGACAACGAGGCTCCCGGATCATCATTGAGAAGTTTGACGAACCAAAGATATTGTTATGAGCTTGATACAGAAGAGAAACCTTGGTACTACGACGTGAAGAGGTATCTTGAGACTCAGGAATATCCCGCAGGGGCATCTGTCAACGATAAGAAGTTTTTGAGAAGGTTTGCATCCAAATTCTTCCTCAGCAACGACATCTTATACAAGCGCAACCACGACTTGTTCTTACTCCGCTGTGTACATCAGAAAACTGCAGAACGTATCATGGAAGAGTTACATGAAGGCGCATTCGGTACTCATTCCAGTGGACATACGATGGCTAAGAAAATTCGGAGAACAGGTTTTTTATTGGTCCACCATGGAAGCTGATTGTCATCGCTATGCTCGATCTTGTCACAAATGCCGTTATGCAAACAGTACCTCCGACCTCTGAATGTTCTAACAGCTCCTTGGCCTTTTGCAATGTGGGGCATTGACATGATTGGAGAAATTAAGCCCACCGCTTCCAACGGACATCGTTTCATCCTTGTGGCAATTGATTATTTCACCAAGTGGGTAGCGACTTCGTCATTACCAAGAATGTTGTGGCTCGATTCGTCAGCATAATCTTATCGGTATGGCACTCGAAAGGATTATCACAGATAATGGCTCTAATCTCAACAACAAGATGATCACCGAACTCTGCACGCAGTTCAAGATCAAGCATCACAATTCTTCTCCTTATCGGCCTAAGATGAATGGCGCTGTGGAAGCCGCCAACAAGAACATTAAGAAGATCATACAAAAGATGACAGTGATTTACAAGGATTGGCATGATATGTTACCATTCGCTCTTCATGGTTATCGCACTACAGTACAAACATCAACAGGGGCAACCCCCTTCTCTCTTGTATGCGGTATGGAAGCAGTCCTACCTATCGAGGTTCAGATACCCTCAACCAGAGTGCTCCAGGACGCAGAGTTAGGCGAAGACGATTGGATCCAAACTCGCCTTGACCAGATCAACTTGATTGATGAGAAACGACTCGCATCCATTTGCCATGGACAGATCTATCAGAAACGAATGATCAGAGCATTTAACAAGAAGATCAAGCACCGAGTCTACCAAGTTGGTGAGCTAGTAGTCAAGCGCATCATTCTCCCACAAGGTGATCCCAGGGGAAAATGGACTCCCACCTACGAGGGACCATTTGTAGTCAAGATGATTTTCCCGGAGCTATGATACTTAGCACCATGGATACCCGAAGTCGAAACCCGCAAAGGCGGCTTGGTAAAAAGGGTATCCGAGAAAAACCCGAAAGGGCGGTCTAGGCAAAAGTTATGGATTTAAGCGTACGACTATGTCTCGTCCAGATCACCTACTTCCAGACTACTATCAGCATTCAAGGTTCAAATGGCGAAAATCAATTCACTCACTTTCTACTGACAGCAAGGAGATGAGATAGTTGAAATATATGAGTACTAGCATAGTTGGAACTTAACGAGATTGTTTCCGCATAGCATTTTACCTTTCTTGTGTACAAACTACTTGGCCATACGCCACATTTCAAATTAATACAAGTCCTTTCTCTTTATAATTTCCACTATTGTTGTTTGCATAAAGTCCAACATTTACTTTGAATGATTATATGCATTTGACAATAAAAATCTATTCACAAACATGCGAAAAGTGAACGAACAAGGATAATTACTACAGGCTCTAGGAATTGAGATGACGACGAAAGTCACCAATATGTTCCCCTGAAGAGTACAATCCCCGCAGAGATGTCACTCATCACAAAATTTCCCCAACGGAGTACACATTTTCCTCCACTAGTCCCGACATTCCAAGCTTCATCGTGTTAGTCCCCGAGCAGTGATTTCAATCAAACTAAGCCATGTTACATTAGTCTCCAAGCAGTAACGGTTCATCACCAGCAGAGGTATCCCCAGCAAAACATCTCTTAGCAATCATCACCTCCCCGGCAGCAGCAGTATCCAGACTTGAAACATGGTCAGATAGTGCATCGGAGGAAACCTACATCTTTTATTCCCCAGCCAGGGATTTCGACGGATTCCAGATCCCTCTAACCCGGTCTCCCAGCAACCATCCAATGCTCTCCAGCAGGATCTATGCACAAGATCCCCAGTAGAGCGCCTCCTAACTTTCCCCCCAGCAGGGTCTAAACACAAGATCCTCAGCAGCGCGTTTCTCGGCCTCTACCATCCTCAGCAGTATCTAGCCTCGAAACTCGGTTAGATAGTGCATCGGAGGAATCAGGGATATCTTTCTTCTCTTTCAAGAACAAGGTTTCTAATCCGTTTCGTCCCAACAGAAGCCAGGAATCCCCAGGCAGAGCATCCACATCTTCTTCAAGATGGATATGTTTTGAAATACCACAACATCTATCATTCATACATTACTCATAAAAGTCATAATTTATGCATATGTCATTCATAAACATTGTCATGCATCATACTTGCATAAGACTAACGATTTTCTATCAAAGTTTCTTTTGTTTTTCCCAAAACAGGTGAAAATCACTTCTAAAAACAAACAGGTCCAGGATTAATGCCCGAAGCCAGACGGGAAAACTATCTGAACAACCGCCCTAGTTGTCCTCTGACAATTGGTCAAGGATTAATGCCGCCGACGGAAAACTATTCGAACGACCGCCTAGTTGTCCTCCGACAACGGTCGGATTAATGCCCGCCGACGGAAAACTATCTCGAACGATCGCCTTAGTTGTCCTCCGACAAGATCCGATTAATACCAAGCCGACGGAAACCCTATCCGAACGATCACAAGTTATCCTCCGATAACAGGCATTGGATCAGTACCCGAAGCACAACAGGGAAGCTATCCACATTCTGCCAACTATTACCCTCTCAGAATAATCAAGACGAAGATTTGTCCCGACTCTCTCTTATTATCAATAGCAACTACAGAGTCTAGCATACGACTCAGTCGCCTTAGATGGCATCTTAAGCCAATCTCCGATTATTTGTTGACATCTCTCCACTTCCAGAATGCTGCATATTTGGTTAAAAAACCAATAAAAACAATAACTTCATTCAAAGATGAGCACGAAGTCTAACGTACGACTCCCTCCGGATGGCATCTTAAGCCCATCTCCATGCTCCTCTCACTTCCAGAAACGTCTACAGAGCCCAGCGTACGGTTCACTCCCCAACATCGATCTTTCCAGATGGCATCTTAAGCCCATCTCCGTCGGTTCTCCTGTCCAAACAACAATCTGGAGTCTAACATACGACTCACTCCCCAACGAAGTCTACAACTTCTCCAAATGGCATCTGTAAGCCCATTCCCGCAACATCACCACCAACAGCGAGTGCAAATTTTCAGTGTTGAATCAATCTACCTCCAGTCGAAAGGCAAGCATGCCAATCTAACCCTTCCAGTACAAGAAGATTGAACAGGGGCAGCTGTCATACCCCAAAATTTGCCCTCCTATTCCTCAAGACATTTCATACATCCATACTCAAGGATTCCTCAAGGGTTGATCAGACAAACCCTCTCCTAGACAATCAACCCAAACTAGGGTTTGACAATTCTCAGATCCAAATGGACTTCCAACATCTCCAATGGTCATCATGCCTCCTCATATGCTTCAAAGATTCTCCATGTCAAGTTTCAAGCCTCACAAGTCAAGTTTCCTCACATAATTGCTCGATGGTTGAAAATCACAGTATTGGACAAAAAGTCAACTGTGGTCAATCTACAGTCAAACTTCCTGATTTTTGGTCAACATCCTCATTTTTAAGTTACATTCATCATTTGATCAAGGGTTGATCATGATTCATCAAGAAAACTCAAGATTTGCACAAAAGTCAAACTTTCCAAATTAGGGTTTTCCAATAAAAAGTCAACTGAACTTTGACTGAGCATAACTTCTTCATAATTTCTCAGAAATTTTTCCACCACCTCTCATTTTGAAGGAAATTCAATTCTCTACAACTTCATGTCTCACAAGAATGTTCAAACAATGCTTCATTTAGAAGGTATGTATCAAAACATTACAGGTCCTTTTCAAAGTCAACAAAAAGTCAACTTTTTGTAATGAAGTTTTATTGAGCATGGAAACTCCAATTGAGATGAAACCAAAGAGGTTGGTTAGAGGACACTTAGAGCTTTCTAAAAAGTCCAAGAAAACTCAAAATGTGGAAAATTGAGCAAAATACACCTTGCACAAGTTGGGCATTTTTGAAGAGGTGCACAAAGAGAAATACTTGTCAAAATCCAAAATTTTGCAAATGGGCCTAGTTTTTCTTGGTTTAAACTTGTTCCTTATCCTATTTGGAACCTTCAAGCCCAATGCCACGAATTTTGTCTTTATTTTTATATTTAATTTGGATTTTATTCATTTAAAAACAAATTAAATTAAAAAATAAGGTATAAAATCAAAATTAAATGCAAAGTTGATTTTTCTCTCATACTTGAGATCCAAGTAACTCATACAAGCTGGAAAATTTCGAAATTTGCATTGATTTGGCAAGAAATGGATGAAATTGGATCAAATAAGGAAGATTTGATTTTGTACAAAATCAAATAATTTTTGCATTGATTGATCAATATTTGTTCTTCAATTCAGCCCAAAATCCGTCCACTATAAATGTACAATGCATACAACATGAACAAGGACAGAAAAATTGCTTGGAAGAACCCTAACCTAAGTCAAAAAATCTGTGCCTTTCAAGCAACTTGCAGCCATAGTTGTGCTTCGATTCAGCCAATTCCAAGCATCCAAACACGTTCCTTGAAGTCTCCTGAATCATTCCAGACCTTTACAACTCTCAAAAGCATCAAGAATCACGAAATCCAGTTTTGGTTTGTTCTTACTTTTTCAAAATTCGAATTCTGTTATTCATGCGTTTTTAACATGTTTTGATGTTTGTTTTGTGTTTAGAACAAAGTTTGCAAGCTTTCTGGGTGATTCTGTAACACCCGGAATTTATTTAGTTATTCAAATAAAATTATTAAGGATTTATTTATTGGAATATAGCCGAAGTTGGATTTACCAGTAGAATTATAAAGAGCGTTACTAGAATTATAAGTTGATTAAGTAAATTATCGGATATTATATGTTGTTGATTCTATGTTGTTTGATGGATATTATATGTTGTTGATTCTATGTTGTTTGATGGATATTATATGTTATTGACTTTATGTTGTTTGGTAGATATTATGTGTTATCGATTAAAGTAGTAATTATTGTATGTTTCTTTACTTAAGCATATAAATTATCGTACTTTCGCTTATATTATTCGATATCTCACCCTTTCTATTTGTTGGTCGTTACCTTTATATTGGTAACGTGCAGGTATCCAAGAATGGAAGAATTAGTTGATGTCGGTTCAAGTCGGTGTCTTTGCTCTGATACGTAACACTCGGGGGGACGTTGGTCTATGTTGTTTATATTGTTGACTCTAGTTGTTATTAGTATAATTTGTTGAAATCCTAAGTGATGTTGTGAAATAAAAAGTTGTTAAGTATGTTGAAAGTCGAACAGGAAGTTTAAAGTTGCTATTAGTATGACATATTCAGTTGTATAACTATGAATTCCGCTGCGTAGTAATAAAAAGTATTTTGTTTGAATGTTATTGCAAGTTGTTATGAGATTCTCGAATTAAAAGTGTTATGCATCTTATCTGTGTGTGTTGTTAATGTTGAAATGTGGCATCCCATGTTTGTTGAAAATTTTAATTACTCTGATTTTCGATATATTTTCCGGGTAGAATTGGGGTGTTACATTAGTGGTATCAGAGCAGGTCGGTCTGTCCGGCCAGTGTTGTCTAACGTTGTTTACTTCCTTCGTACGCGACAAGTGTGTGGAACATACTTTTTTGGTTGAGAATTAAGTTGAAGTTAAATGGGAGAAGCTTTGCTTCTCGGATGTGTTTAGTTGAGAGATATCAGATTAGTATGTTACTGAAGGATACGGTGCAAACGTTGTAGGAGCCTTGTCGTTTCTCGAATTCGAAGGTGGTAAGAATTTAAGATTTGGTTGTTTGACAAGTTGGAATGTATTGGAAAATAATAGTTGTTGTGAGATAGAATTTAGTAAGTTGATTGTTTAAGTAGCCGTGTGGAATTATTGGGATTGATTTAAAAGTTGTAGAAGTTGTTGGAGTGGTTGGGATCCTTGAATCATGGATGCAAGTTGGAAAAGAATATTATTAATGTTAGTAACGGTTTACTCTCTATTATGGTTGTCGGATATCTATTGACAAATTGAGGAACTGATCACCCTTAATCTCTTGTTGATAGTGGACGGGATCATGTTGGATGATATAAAATTGTTTTGCTATCTTAATGGTAAGTAAGTGGTGGATGCTACGACAAGAATGTTGTTAAGGTGAGGATACCATGGTGTACAAGAAAGTAAAGTAGTAGTTACTATGTTGTAAGGTGATTGTGTCAAAGTATTGCTAAAATGGTTGGCAAGATAGTAACGATTATATTGCAAGAGTAATTGGGAGATTGAATTATAAGTATTGGATTTAAACTATGATTGAGTTGTTGTTGGATTGAAGGATTAGACGCGAATGTGATGTTAAGGATGGTTGTGTGGGATGGATTTTCGAGGACGAAAATATCCTAAGTGGGGGAGAGTTGTAACACCCGGAAGTTATTTAATTATTTAAATAAAATTATTAAGGATTTATTTATTGGAATATAGCCGAAGTTGGATTTATCAGTAGAATTATAAAGAGCGTTAATAGAATTATAAGTTGATTAAGTAAATTATCGGAATTTGGGAATAATTAGTGATGAATTAATTTTGTGGTAGAATATTATTGAAAATAATATTAGAAATAAGTTGGAATTAATAGAGTTATTTATTTGGTGTTGGAAGTATAGAAAAGAGGTGTGAAAATTAAGTTAAGTAGAAATAATAGAAATATTATTATTGTTACTATTTTATTATTATTATAATAATATTATTAGTTGGATTTAATTATAAGAGAAGGAATTAGGTTTAAATAAATAAGAGATATAAAAGGAGAAATATAAGGCTAATAGTTAGAATAAAAATAATACTAGAATTATTCTATTATTTGGAATTAATAAATTAAATGTAGAATATTAATTATAGGAGAAAAATAATATTTTTGGGGAGAATTATTTAATAAACCAATTTTATTAGAAGCTACTATATACATTGAGTAACCTAGGAAAATAAGGATTCTTATGTTGTTGCTTGCAAACCAAAAGAACAAGCCCTAGTCGTGGAGAGAAAAACCAGAAAGAGAAAAAGGAAGAAAAGTTGGAAACAAAGGTGCTAGGAGGGATCGTTGCTGTCGAGAGTTCCGTTATTCGATCAATTTCCGAGTTCCCGCCAATCCACGGTGGGGGGTTTATAATCGATTGTAGGATGGTTCGGGCGATCTGAATTTTATGTGTTGAGTGAATTATATTATTGTGTTGAATTTGCGATAGGCAATTGGTATTATGTTGCATTACCGATACAGATAAAGTAAGGTGAAATTTTGGCATGATGAAGGCTAAGGGAGGCGCGTCCTCGGGTAAGGGAGGCGCCGCCTCATTGAGGTGAGCGCGTCTCGCTTGTGGGCTTACTTGTGGCTTCGACTTAGGATGGGAAAATAATATACTTAGTAGGATGAATTAATAATAACAGAATTGAGATATTAGATCACGGTAGCGAATTTATTCTAGCATTAACGGTAAATATACCGGAGAAGAATATTAGCGATGTCAAGTTGGATCGATTGTAATTATAGTAATGAGTTAATCCATTTAATTACGTAAAAATACTAGTAGCGAATTCAATAGCGAAATTATTTAGTTAATAATGTTGTAGGGAAGTAAAAACGGAGTATAATTAGCAGTGTAGGAGTATAATTAGCAGTGTAGACTTATTGGTAAAGCGAGCTATAATAATGCAGAATTATTAATGAACCGCCGTAATTAATTAGTAGAATAATTAGAACCAATCGATGTTGCGTAAACTAAAATACGGTGCGTAAATAATAATCGGTTGAAATAAGCGGAGAAAATAGTTTATCGAATTGGACGAAACTTTACGGGATAGTTCGGGTATACGGGTAGTTAATTAAAATAGTGTCATTTTGTTGAATTTCGCATTAGTTGCTTGATTGTTGATACAGCCGGAACGTGTTGGTTATGTACGAATTGGATGATCTAATTATGTGGCAAAAGTTGAAGATAAAGTTGTTGAATAAATTTAT
The DNA here is from genome assembly GCA_021764765.1 of Vicia sativa. NCBI lineage: Eukaryota > Viridiplantae > Streptophyta > Magnoliopsida > Fabales > Fabaceae > Vicia > Vicia sativa. The sequence continues at coordinate 266,604,952 of CM038792.1, forward strand.
CGTTGCATCTTGTTGAAGTTGTTAATTGTTATTGAAGTCGTTAATTGTCGTTGAAGTTTAATTTAATCGTGTTAATTCTAAATTGTATTGTTGTTGATGTTGCTAATCGTTGTTGAAGTTGTTAATCGTTGTTGAAGTTGAAGTTGATTATGTTTATTATAAGTTACATCGTTGTTGATGTTGTTAATAGTTGTTGAAGTCGTTAATTGTTGTTGAAGTTTAATTTAATCGTGTTAATTATAAATTGTATTGTTGTTGATGTTGCTAATCGTTGTTGAAGTTGTTAATCGTTGTTGAAGTTGAAGTTGATTATGTTTATTATAAGTTACATTGTTGTTGATGTTGTTAATAGTTGTTGAAGTCGTTAATTATTGTTGAAGTTTAATTTGATCGTGTTAATTATAAATTGTATTGTTGTTGATGTTGCTAATCGTTGTTGAAGTTGTTAATTATTGTTGAAGTTGAAGTTGATTATGTTAACTATAAGTTGCATTGTTGTTGACGTTGTTAATAGTTGTTGAAGTCGAAGTTGATCGTGTTGATTAAGTTGATGCATGATTAAGTTGTTGTTGATGCTGTGGTCGTTGTATAATACATAGCATGTGCATTAATAAGTTGGCCTGGATTGGCACCACGTTGTAAGTTGAAGGCTTATGCCTTGTTGAATGCCTCGATAACCTGACATATTTTTACGTTGGGAGTTTTTCTCCAAATGGATCCACATGCATCTGCATTTGTCGAGTCGCATTGAGTCGCATTTAAGTTGTTGTTGATTCTATGTTGTTTGGTGGATATTATATGTTGTTGATTCTATGTTGTTTGGTGGATATTATATGTTGTTGATTCTATATTGTTTGGTGGATATTATATGTTATTGACTTTATGTTGTTTGGTAGATATTATGTGTTATCGATTAAAGTAGTAATTATTGTATGTTTCTTTACTTAAGCATATAAATTATCGTACTTTCGCTTATATTATTCGATATCTCACCCTTTCTATTTGTTGGTCGTTACCTTTATATTGGTAACGTGCAGGTATCCAAGAATGGAAGAATTAGTTGATGTCGGTTCAAGTCGGTGTCTTTGCTCTGATACGTAACACTCGGGGGGACGTTGGTCTATGTTGTTTATATTGTTGACTCTAGTTGTTATTAGTATAATTTGTTGAAATCCTAAGTGATGTTGTGAAATAAAAAGTTGTTAAGTATGTTGAAAGTCGAACAGGAAGTTTAAAGTTGCTATTAGTATGACATATTCAGTTGTATAACTATGAATTCCGCTACGTAGTAATAAAAAGTATTTTGTTTGAATGTTATTGCAAGTTGTTATGAGATTCTCCGAATTAAAAAGTGTTATGCATCTTATCTGTGTGTGTTGTTAATGTTGAAATGTGGCATCCCATGTTTGTTGAAAATTTTAATTACTCTGATTTTCGATATATTTTCCGGGTAGAATTGGGGTGTTACATTAGTGGTATCAGAGCAGGTCGGTCTGTCCGGCCAGTGTTGTCTAACGTTGTTTACTTCCTTCGTACGCGACAAGTGTGTGGAACACTGTCGGTACTTGTTGTTTTTTTTGGTTGACTGTTTGCAGGAATTAAGTTGAAGCTAAATGGGGGAGAAGCTTTGCTTCTCGGATGTGTTTAGTTGAGAGATATCAGATTAGTATGTTACTGAAGGATGCACGTTGTAGGAGCCTTGTCGTTTCTCGAATTCGAAGGTGGTAAGAATTTAAGATTTGGTTGTTTGACAAGTTGGAATGTATTGGAAAATAATAGTTGTTGTGAGATAGAATTTAGTAAGTTGATTGTTTAAGTAGGCCGTGCTGTGGAATTATTGGGATTGATTTAAAAGTTGTAGAAGTTGTTGGAGTGGTTGGGATCCTTGAATCATGGATGCAAGTTGGAAAAAGAATATTATTAATGTTAGTAACGACGGTTTACTCTCTATTATGGTTGTCGGATATCTATTGACAAATTGAGGAACTGATCACCCTTAATCTCTTGTTGATAGTGGACGGGATCATGTTGGATGATATAAAATTGTTTTGCTATCTTAATGGTAAGTAAGTGGTGGATGCTACGACAAGAATGTTGTTAAGGTGAGGATACCATGGTGTACAAGAAAGTAAGCGAGTAGTAGTTGTTACTATGTTGTAAGGTGATTGTGTCAAAGTATTGCTAAAATGGTTGGCAAGATAGTAACGATTATATTGCAAGAGTAATTGGGAGATTGAATTATAAGTATTGGATTTAAACTATGATTGAGTTGTTGTTGGATTGAAGGATTAGACGCGAATGTGATGTTAAGGATGGTTGTGTGGGATGGATTTTCGAGGACGAAAATATCCTAAGTGGGGGAGAGTTGTAACACCCGGAAGTTATTTAATTATTTAAATAAAATTATTAAGGATTTATTTATTGGAATATAGCCGAAGTTGGATTTATCAGTAGAATTATAAAGAGCGTTAATAGAATTATAAGTTGATTAAGTAAATTATCGGAATTTGGGAATAATTAGTGATGAATTAATTTTGTGGTAGAATATTATTGAAAATAATATTAGAAATAAGTTGGAATTAATAGAGTTATTTATTTGGTGTTGGAAGTATAGAAAAGAGGTGTGAAAATTAAGTTAAGTAGAAATAATAGAAATATTATTATTGTTACTATTTTATTATTATTATAATAATATTATTAGTTGGATTTAATTATAAGAGAAGGAATTAGGTTTAAATAAATAAGAGATATAAAAGGAGAAATATAAGGCTAATAGTTAGAATAAAAATAATACTAGAATTATTCTATTATTTGGAATTAATAAATTAAATGTAGAATATTAATTATAGGAGAAAAATAATATTTTTGGGGAGAATTATTTAATAAACCAATTTTATTAGAAGCTACTATATACATTGAGTAACCTAGGAAAATAAGGATTCTTATGTTGTTGCTTGCAAACCAAAAGAACAAGCCTTAGTCGTGGAGAGAAAAAACAGAAAGAGAAAAAGGAAGAAAAGTTGGAAACAAAGGTGCTAGGAGGGATCGTTGCTGTCTGAGAGTTCCGTTATTCCGATCGAATTTCCGAGTTCCCGTCAATCCACAGGTAAGGGGTGGGGTTCGGGTTTTATAATCGATTGTAGGATGGTTCGTATGTAGGGTTTAGGGCTGCGTAATTACACTGTTAATCGTGTTTTCGGTGATGAATTTTATGTGTTGGAGTGAATTATATTATCTTGTGTTGAATTGTCTGATATTTGTGTTGCTGGCAATTGGTATTATGTTGCATTACCTCTATTGAAACGATATATGTGACTGATAAAGTAAGGTGAAATTTTGGCATGATGAAGGCTAAGGGAGGCGACCGTCCCTGCTGGTGCAAAGGAAGGGAGGCGACCGCCTCCAGTGGGAAAGAAGGTTGAGGCGACCGCCTCTGGGTAAGGGAGGTGGGCGTCTCACTTTGATGTATTGTGTGTCTGTTTCGTGGCTTACTTGCTGACTTAGGATGGGAAAATAATATACTTAGTAGGATGAATTAATAATAACAGGAATTGAGATATTAGATCACAGGTAGCAGAATTTATTCTAGCATTAACGGGTAAATATACCAGGAGAAGAATATTAGCAGTGTCAAGTTGGATCGATTGTAATTATAGTAATGAGTTAATCCATTTAATTACGAAAAATACTAGTAGCGGCTGAATTCAATAGCGTAAATTATTTAGTTAATAACGGTTGTAGGAAGTAAAACGGAGTATAATTAGCGTAGGAGTATAATTAGCGTGTAGACTTATTGGTAAAGCGAGCTATAATAATGCGAATTATTAATGAACCGCCGAATTAATTAGTAGAATAATTAGAACCACCCGATGTTGCGTAAACTAAAATACGGTGCAGAAATAATACTGTCAGTTGAAATAAGCGGAGAAAATAGTTTATCGGAATTGGACGAAACTTTACGGGATAGTTCGGGTATACGGGTAGTTAATTAAAATAGTGTCATTTTGTTGAATTTCGCATTAGTTGCTTGATTGTTGATACAGCCGGAACGTGTTGGTTATGTACGAATTGGATGATCTAATTATGTGGCAAAAGTTGAAGATAAAGTTGTTGAATAAATTTATCGTTGCATCTTGTTGAAGTTGTTAATTGTTATTGAAGTCGTTAATTGTCGTTGAAGTTTAATTTAATCGTGTTAATTCTAAATTGTATTGTTGTTGATGTTGCTAATCGTTGTTGAAGTTGTTAATCGTTGTTGAAGTTGAAGTTGATTATGTTTATTATAAGTTACATCGTTGTTGATGTTGTTAATAGTTGTTGAAGTCGTTAATTGTTGTTGAAGTTTAATTTAATCGTGTTAATTATAAATTGTATTGTTGTTGATGTTGCTAATCGTTGTTGAAGTTGTTAATCGTTGTTGAAGTTGAAGTTGATTATGTTTATTATAAGTTACATTGTTGTTGATGTTGTTAATAGTTGTTGAAGTCGTTAATTATTGTTGAAGTTTAATTTGATCGTGTTAATTATAAATTGTATTGTTGTTGATGTTGCTAATCGTTGTTGAAGTTGTTAATTATTGTTGAAGTTGAAGTTGATTATGTTAACTATAAGTTGCATTGTTGTTGACGTTGTTAATAGTTGTTGAAGTCGAAGTTGATCGTGTTGATTAAGTTGATGCATGATTAAGTTGCTGTTGTTTTAAGTTGTTGTTGATGCTGTGGTCGTTGTATAATACATAGCATGTGCATTATTAAGTTGGCCTGGATTGGCACCACGTTGTAAGTTGAAGGCTTATGCCTTGTTGAATGCCTCGATAACCTGACATATTTTTACGTTGGGAGTTTTTCTCCAAATGGATCCACATGCATCTGCATTTGTCGAGTCGCATTTTAAGTTGTTGTTGATTCTATGTTGTTTGGTGGATATTATATGTTGTTGATTCTATGTTGTTTGGTGGATATTATATGTTGTTGATTCTATATTGTTTGGTGGATATTATATGTTATTGACTTTATGTTGTTTGGTAGATATTATGTGTTATCGATTAAAGTAGTAATTATTGTATGTTTCTTTACTTAAGCATATAAATTATCGTACTTTCGCTTATATTATTCGATATCTCACCCTTTCTATTTGTTGGTCGTTACCTTTATATTGGTAACGCGTATCCAAGAATGGAAGAATTAGTTGATGTCGGTTCAAGTCGGTGTCTTTGCTCTGATACGTAACACTCGGGGGGACGTTGGTCTATGTTGTTTATATTGTTGACTCTAGTTGTTATTAGTATAATTTGTTGAAATCCTAAGTGATGTTGTGAAATAAAAAGTTGTTAAGTATGTTGAAAGTCGAACAGGAAGTTTAAAGTTGCTATTAGTATGACATATTCATTGTATAACTATGAATTCCGCCGCGTAGTAATAAAAAGTATTTTGTTTGAATGTTATTGCAAGTTGTTATGAGATTCTCCGAATTAAAAAGTGTTATGCATCTTATCTGTGTGTGTTGTTAATGTTGAAATGTGGCATCCCATGTTTGTTGAAAATTTTAATTACTCTGATTTTCGATATATTTTCGGTAGAATTGGGGTGTTACATTAGTGGTATCGAGCGCAGTCGGTCCGTCCGCCGTTGTCTAACGTTGTTTACTTCCTTCAGACGCGACAAGTGTGTGGAACACCGCTTGCACTTGTTGTTTTTTGGTTGACTGCTTGCGGAATTAAGTTGAAGTAAATGGGGAGAAGCTTTGCTTCTGGATGTGTTTAGTTGAGAGATATATTAGTATGAAGGATACGGTGCAAACGTTGTAGGAGCCTTGTCGTTTCTCGAATTCGAAGGTGGTAAGAATTTAAGATTTGGTTGTTTGACAAGTTGGAATGTATTGGAAAATAATAGTTGTTGTGAGATAGAATTTAGTAAGTTGATTGTTTAAGTACGTGGTGTGGAATTATTGGGATTGATTTAAAAGTTGTAGAAGTTGTTGGAGTGGTTGGGATCCTTGAATCATGGATGCAAGTTGGAAAAAGAATATTATTAATGTTAGTAACGACGGTTTACTCTCTATTATGGTTGTCGGATATCTATTGACAAATTGAGGAACTGATCACCCTTAATCTCTTGTTGATAGTGGACGGGATCATGTTGGATGATATAAAATTGTTTTGCTATCTTAATGGTAAGTAAGTGGTGGATGCTACGACAAGAATGTTGTTAAGGTGAGGATACCATGGTGTACAAGAAAGTAAGCGAGTAGTAGTTGTTACTATGTTGTAAGGTGATTGTGTCAAAGTATTGCTAAAATGGTTGGCAAGATAGTAACGATTATATTGCAAGAGTAATTGGGAGATTGAATTATAAGTATTGGATTTAAACTATGATTGAGTTGTTGTTGGATTGAAGGATTAGACGCGAATGTGATGTTAAGGATGGTTGTGTGGGATGGATTTTCGAGGACGAAAATATCCTAAGTGGGGGAGAGTTGTAACACCCGGAAGTTATTTAATTATTTAAATAAAATTATTAAGGATTTATTTATTGAATATAGCGAAGTTGGATTTATCAAGAGAATTATAAAGAGCGTTAATAGAATTATAAGTTGATTAAGTAAATTATCGAATTTGGGAATAATTAGTGATGAATTAATTTTGTGGTAGAATATTATTGAAAATAATATTAGAAATAAGTTGGAATTAATAGAGTTATTTATTTGGTGTTGGAAGTATAGAAAAGAGGTGTGAAAATTAAGTTAAGTAGAAATAATAGAAATATTATTATTGTTACTATTTTATTATTATTATAATAATATTATTAGTTGGATTTAATTATAAGAGAAGGAATTAGGTTTAAATAAATAAGAGATATAAAAGGAGAAATATAAGGCTAATAGTTAGAATAAAAATAATACTAGAATTATTCTATTATTTGGAATTAATAAATTAAATGTAGAATATTAATTATAGGAGAAAATAATATTTTTGGGGAGAATTATTTAATGAACCAATTTTATTAGAAGCTACTATATACATTGAGTAACCTAGGAAAATAAGGATTCTTATGTTGTTGCTTGCAAACCAAAAGAACAAGCCTTAGTCGTGGAGAGAAAAAACAGAAAGAGAAAAAGGAAGAAAAGTTGGAAACAAAGGTGCTAGGAGGGATCGTTGCTGTCTGAGAGTTCCGTTATTCCGATCGAATTTCCGAGTTCCCGTCAATCCACAGGTAAGGGGTGGGGTTCGGGTTTTATAATCGATTGTAGGATGGTTCGTATGTAGGGTTTAGGCTGCGTAATTACACCGTTAATCGTGTTTTGTGATGAATTTTATGTGTTGGAGTGAATTATATTATCTTGTGTTGAATTGTCCGATATTTGTGTTGCTGGCAATTGGTATTATGTTGCATTACCTCTATTGAAACGATACATGTGACGATAAAGTAAGGTGAAATTTTGGCATGATGAAGGCTAAGGAGGCGTCCGCTGGTGTAAAGGAAGGAGGCGACCGCCTGGGAAAGAAGGTTGAGGCGACCGCCTGGGTAAGGGAGGGGCGCCTCACTTTGATGTATTGTGTGTCTGCTTCGTGGCTTACTTGTCGACTTAGGATGGGAAAATAATATACTTAGTAGGATGAATTAATAACAGAATTGAGATATTAGATCACGTGTAGCGTAATTTATTCTAGCATTAACGGTAAATATACCGGAGAAGAATATTAGCGTGTCAAGTTGGATCGATGTAATTATAGTAATGAGTTAATCCATTTAATTACGTAAAAATACTAGTAGCGGCTGAATTCAATAGCGTAAATTATTTAGTTAATAAGTGTTGTAGGAAGTAAAACGGAGTATAATTAGCAGTAGGAGTATAATTAGCAGTAGACTTATTGGTAAAGTGAGCTATAATAATGCATAATTATTAATGAACCGTAATTAATTAGTAGAATAATTAGAACCACCATCGATGTTGCGTAAACTAAAATACGGTGCGTAAATAATACCGTTGAAATAAGCGGAGAAAATAGTTTATCGGAATTGGACGAAACTTTACGGATAGTTCGCATACGGGTAGTTAATTAAAATAGTGTCATTTTGTTGAATTTCGTATTAGTTGCTTGATTGTTGATACAGCCGGAAAGTGTTGGTTATGTACGAATTGGATGATTTAATTATGTGGCAAAAGTTGAAGATAAAGTTGTTTAATAAATTTATCGTTGCATCTTGTTGAAGTTGTTAATTGTTATTGAAGTCGTTAATTGTCGTTGAAGTTTAATTTAATCGTGTTAATTATAAATTGTATTGTTGTTGATGTTGCTAATCGTTGTTGAAGTTGTTAATCGTTGTTGAAGTTGATTATGTTTATTATAAGTTACATCGTTGTTGATGTTGTTAATAGTTGTTGAAGTCGTTAATTGTTGTTGAAGTTTAATTTAATCGTGTTAATTATAAATTGTATTGTTGTTGATGTTGCTAATCGTTGTTGAAGTTGTTAATCGTTGTTGAAGTTGAAGTTGATTATGTTTATTATAAGTTACATTGTTGTTGATGTTGTTAATAGTTGTTGAAGTCGTTAATTATTGTTGAAGTTTAATTTGATCGTGTTAATTATAAATTGTGTTGTTGTTGATGTTGCTAATCGTTGTTGAAGTTGTTAATTATGTTAACTATAAGTTGCATTGTTGTTGACGTTGTTAATAGTTGTTGAAGTCGAAGTTGATCGTGTTGATTAAGTTGATGCAGTTAATGCATGATTGTTGTTGTTTTAAGTTGTTGTTGATGGTCGTTGTATCATACATAGCATGTGCATTAAGTTGGCCTGGATTGGCACCACGTTGTAAGTTGAAGGCTTATGCCTTGTTGAATGCCTCGATAACCTGGCATATTTTTACGTTGGGAGTTTTGCTCCAAATGGATCCACATGCATCTGCATTTGTCGAGTCGCATTGAGTCGCATTTAGGTTGTTGTTGATTCTATGTTGTTTGGTGGATATTATATGTTGTTGATTCTATGTTGTTTGGTGGATATTATATGTTGTTGATTCTATGTTGTTTGGTGGATATTATATGTTATTGACTTTATGTTGTTTGGTAGATATTATGTGTTATCGATTAAAGTAGTAATTATTGTATGTTTCTTTACTTAAGCATATGAATTATTATTTTCGCTTATATTATTCGATATCTCACCCTTTCTATTTGTTGGTCGTTACCTTTATATTGGTAACGCGGTATCCAAGAATGGAAGAATTAGTTGATGTCGGTTCAAGTCGGTGTCTTTGCTCTGATACGTAACACTCGGGGGGACGTTGGTCATGTTGTTTATATTGTTGACTCTAGTTGTTATTAGTATAATTTGTTGAAATCCTAAGTGATGTTGTGAAAAAAAAGTTGTTAAGTATGTTGAAAGTCGAACAGAAGTTTAAAGTTGCTATTAGTATGACATATTCAGTTGTATAACTATGAATCTACCGTAGTAATAAAAAGTATTTTGTTTGAATGTTATTGCAAGTTGTTATGAGATTCTCCGAATTAAAAAGTGTTATGCATCTTATCCGTGTGTTGTTAATGTTGAAATGTGGCATCCCATGTTTGTTGAAAATTTTAATTACTCGATTTTCGATATATTTTCCGGTAGAATTGGGGTGTTACATTAGTGGTATCGCAGGTCGGTCTGTCCGCCTGTTGTCTAACGTTGTTTACTTCCTTCAGACGACAAGTGTGTGGAACATCGGTACTTGTTGTTTTTTGGTTGACGCTTGCGGAATTAAGTTGAAGTTAATGGGGAGAAGCTTTGCTTCTGATGTGTTTAGTTGAGAGATATCGATTAGTATGTTATCAAGGATACGGTGCAAACGTTGTAGGAGCCTTGTCGCTTTCGAATTCAAGGTGGTAAGAATTTAAGATTTGGTTGTTTGACAAGTTGGAATGTATTGGAAAATAATAGTTGTTGTGAGATAGAATTTAGTAAGTTGATTGTTTAAGTAGGCCGTGCTGTGGAATTATTGGGATTGATTTAAAAGTTGTAGAAGTTGTTGGAGTGGTTGGGATCCTTGAATCATGGATGCAAGTTGGAAAAGAATATTATTAATGTTAGTAACGACGGTTTACTCTCTATTATGGTTGTCGGATATCTATTGACAAATTGAGGAACTGATCACCCTTAATCTCTTGTTGATAGTGGACGGGATCATGTTGGATGATATAAAATTGTTTTGCTATCTTAATGGTAAGTAAGTGGTGGATGCTACGACAAGAATGTTGTTAAGGTGAGGATACCATGGTGTACAAGAAAGTAAAGTAGTAGTTGTTACTATGTTGTAAGGTGATTGTGTCAAAGTATTGCTAAAATGGTTGGCAAGATAGTAACGATTATATTGCAAGAGTAATTGGGAGATTGAATTATAAGTATTGGATTTAAACTATGATTGAGTTGTTGTTGGATTGAAGGATTAGACGCGAATGTGATGTTAAGGATGGGTGTGTGGGATGGATTTTCGAGGACGAAAATATCCTAAGTGGGGGAGAGTTGTAACACCCGGAAGTTATTTAATTATTTAAATAAAATTATTAAGGATTTATTTATTGGAATATAGCCGAAGTTGGATTTATCAGTAGAATTATAAAGAGCGTTAATAGAATTATAAGTTGATTAAGTAAATTATCGGAATTTGGGAATAATTAGTGATGAATTAATTTTGTGGTAGAATATTATTGAAAATAATATTAGAAATAAGTTGGAATTAATAGAGTTATTTATTTGGTGTTGGAAGTATAGAAAAGAGGTGTGAAAATTAAGTTAAGTAGAAATAATAGAAATATTATTATTGTTACTATTTTATTATTATTATAATAATATTATTAGTTGGATTTAATTATAAGAGAAGGAATTAGGTTTAAATAAATAAGAGATATAAAAGGAGAAATATAAGGCTAATAGTTAGAATAAAAATAATACTAGAATTATTCTATTATTTGGAATTAATAAATTAAATGTAGAATATTAATTATAGGAGAAAAATAATATTTTTGGGGAGAATTATTTAATAAACCAATTTTATTAGAAGCTACTATATACATTGAGTAACCTAGGAAAATAAGGATTCTTATGTTGTTGCTTGCAAACCAAAAGAACAAGCCCTAGTCGTGGAGAGAAAAACCAGAAAGAGAAAAAGGAAGAAAAGTTGGAAACAAAGGTGCTAGGAGGGATCGTTGCTGTCTGAGAGTTCCGTTATTCCGATCGAATTTCCGAGTTCCCGTCAATCCACAGGTAAGGGGTGGGGTTCGGGTTTTATAATCGATTGTAGGATGGTTCGTATGTAGGGTTTAGGGCTGCGTAATTACACTGTTAATCGTGTTTTCGGTGATGAATTTTATGTGTTGGAGTGAATTATATTATCTTGTGTTGAATTGTCTGATATTTGTGTTGCTGGCAATTGGTATTATGTTGCATTACCTCTATTGAAACGATATATGTGACTGATAAAGTAAGGTGAAATTTTGGCATGATGAAGGCTAAGGGAGGCGACCGTCCCTGCTGGTGCAAAGGAAGGGAGGCGACCGCCTCCAGTGGGAAAGAAGGTTGAGGCGACCGCCTCTGGGTAAGGGAGGTGGGCGTCTCACTTTGATGTATTGTGTGTCTGTTTCGTGGCTTACTTGCTGACTTAGGATGGGAAAATAATATACTTAGTAGGATGAATTAATAATAACAGGAATTGAGATATTAGATCACAGGTAGCAGAATTTATTCTAGCATTAACGGGTAAATATACCAGGAGAAGAATATTAGCAGTGTCAAGTTGGATCAGACAGTGTAATTATAGTAATGAGTTAATCCATTTAATTACAGAAAAATACTAGTAGCGGCTGAATTCAATAGCAGAAATTATTTAGTTAATAACAGTGTTGTAGGGAAGTAAAAACGGAGTATAATTAGCAGTGTAGGAGTATAATTAGCAGTGTAGACTTATTGGTAAAGTGAGCTATAATAATGCATAATTATTAATGAACTGTCAGAATTAATTAGTAGAATAATTAGAACTAATTACTGATGTTGCAGAAACTAAAATACGGTGCAGAAATAATACTGTCAGTTGAAATAAGCGGAGAAAATAGTTTATCGGAATTGGACGAAACTTTACGGGATAGTTCGGGTATACGGGTAGTTAATTAAAATAGTGTCATTTTGTTGAATTTCGTATTAGTTGCTTGATTGTTGATACAACCGGAAAGTGTTGGTTATGTACGAATTGGATGATTTAATTATGTGGCAAAAGTTGAAGATAAAGTTGTTGAATAAATTTATCGTTGCATCTTGTTGAAGTTGTTAATTGTTATTGAAGTCGTTAATTGTCGTTGAAGTTTAATTTAATCGTGTTAATTATAAATTGTATTGTTGTTGATGTTGCTAATCGTTGTTGAAGTTGTTAATCGTTGTTGAAGTTGATTATGTTTATTATAAGTTACATCGTTGTTGATGTTGTTAATAGTTGTTGAAGTCGTTAATTGTTGTTGAAGTTTAATTTAATCGTGTTAATTATAAATTGTATTGTTGTTGATGTTGCTAATCGTTGTTGAAGTTGTTAATCGTTGTTGAAGTTGAAGTTGATTATGTTTATTATAAGTTACATTGTTGTTGATGTTGTTAATAGTTGTTGAAGTCGTTAATTATTGTTGAAGTTTAATTTGATCGTGTTAATTATAAATTGTATTGTTGTTGATGTTGCTAATCGTTGTTGAAGTTGTTAATCATGTTAACTATAAGTTGCATTGTTGTTGACGTTGTTAATAGTTGTTGAAGTCGAAGTTGATCGTGTTGATTAAGTTGATGCAGTTAATGCATGATTAAGTTGTTGTTGTTTTAAGTTGTTGTTGATGCTGTGGTCGTTGTATCATACATAGCATGTGCATTATTAAGTTGGCCTGGATTGGCACCACGTTGTAAGTTGAAGGCTTATGCCTTGTTGAATGTCTCGATAACCTGGCATATTTTTACGTTGGGAGTTTTGCTCCAAATGGATCCACATGCATCTGCATTTGTCGAGTCGCATTGAGTCGCATTTAGGTTGTTGTTGATTCTATGTTGTTTGGTGGATATTATATGTTGTTGATTCTATGTTGTTTGGTGGATATTATATGTTGTTGATTCTATGTTGTTTGGTGGATATTATATGTTATTGACTTTATGTTGTTTGGTAGATATTATGTGTTATCGATTAAAGTAGTAATTATTGTATGTTTCTTTACTTAAGCATATGAATTATCGTACTTTCGCTTATATTATTCGATATCTCACCCTTTCTATTTGTTGGTCGTTACCTTTATATTGGTAACGTGCAGGTATCCAAGAATGGAAGAATTAGTTGATGTCGGTTCAAGTCGGTGTCTTTGCTCTGATACGTAACACTCGGGGGGACGTTGGTCTATGTTGTTTATATTGTTGACTCTAGTTGTTATTAGTATAATTTGTTGAAATCCTAAGTGATGTTGTGAAATAAAAAGTTGTTAAGTATGTTGAAAGTCGAACAGGAAGTTTAAAGTTGCTATTAGTATGACATATTCAGTTGTATAACTATGAATTCCGCTGCGTAGTAATAAAAAGTATTTTGTTTGAATGTTATTGCAAGTTGTTATGAGATTCTCCGTATTAAAAAGTGTTATGTATCTTATCTGTGTGTGTTGTTAATGTTGAAATGTGGCATCCCATGTTTGTTGAAAATTTTAATTACTCTGATTTTCGATATATTTTCCGGGTAGAATTGGGGTGTTACAGATTCAATTGCATTTTAATGGCCTGGAACGAAAATCACCATTGTTAGGGTTTTCTGATTCGAATTAGGGCTTCTCTAAATAGGAAAAATTTGACGAAACCGATACCACCATCGTGCTCAGAATAATGTTTCCAATCGAACCATGGCCTTGAATTTCATTTATATTGCTTGTACTGGATTTTTGATGTTTGCAGGGGCCTTAGCGCCGAACTCAGCCGACGCTAACTTTTCAAAATTTCAAATGAAGAAGATGAAGATCTTCGCGCGTGTTCTTGGTTCCCAGAATTCAAGTTTGCTTAAAATGATCTCGTTTCAATTATTTGACACCAAACGCGCGTTGGCTCAGTGGTTAAGGCAAGGGAGCGTGACGTGTTACCAGAAGGACTCCGGTTCAAGCCTGGCCAGGACCATATATTTTTACAAGTTTGAAAACTAACATATTTTTCTTATTTTTCTTTAATATTTTTCATTCTATTTAATTTATCTCTAATATTTTTTATCATGCATCTAAAAAACACCAAAAATATTTATTTTTTTGCATTATCATCAGAAAAATACTTATTTAATTTTTAGCATTAAAATTATTATTTTTGCATGCATATTTAATTTAATTACTAATTAATCGTATAAATGACTTTTAATTGTTTTTAAATTATCAAATCGATTCAGAAAATTACCAAAAATTTATCTTATCATATTAATGTCCATACTAACACAAAACCTTTTTCCTCATTCAAAAATATTTCTTTTTACTAACATTTTCCTCTTATGCAATTTTCTTCCGTTTTTCGATTATGTATCTGTTCACAGGTTGTAACGTTTCGGACGATTTTTCTCGCTTTTCTTTTCCAATTATGTAACTGCCTATAGGATGTAATAGTTTAATTAGGACTTTTATTTTCCGCACTCTTATTATGTAACTGCCCCAAAGCCATGTAATAGCGTAGGACTTTATCTTTCCGCAATTTACTTTTTGCACCCTATAAACTGTTAGTAATTAGGCGTGTATGGCAAGATAAAATTGGACATAGATCACTCATAATTTCAAGATAACACATATCTGAATTGACACACTCTTTTCACACATGCACCCCTTAGGGTAATTCTCTCTTGCCTTTAATACAAATGGTCAAGTCCTCGAACGTAGAGGTATCCTAGCACCGCCTTCAAAAATATCATCATAGTCCCTTCGATACAAAGATCATAGACCCACAAGTCGCCACGAATACATGATCTTGACCTCGATTGTCGCCACGAAATGATGATAGTCCCTTCGAATGTGCTAGGATACTTCCTACAAGTTGCCTTCTATGACCATCCGATGTCCCTTCGAATGTCCCGCTTACATCCAACGAATGGGGTTACCTACCAACTAATGGTATGGATAACACTATTCTAAAGGAACGTAAATAACACGAAAATGACCAATTCTGAGTAGGTAATAAGACTTTTAGTTGCTTGCTCTATCAAAATACTTTTCACACCACACACTTTTGTCAAAGTTCAAACTCTTTTCAAAACGAAACATTTCCGAACACTTTGTATACATTCCTACATGAATCATTACAAAGTCAAAATGAAATGCCTTTTTTTCAAAACATTTTTGTCAAACACACAGAAAGCACTTTTTTTTTGAAAATGATCTAAGAGCCCGTAGATAACTACGGATGGAAATGGGTGCTAATACCTTCCCTTTTCATAACCTTCTCCCTTACTCAGAATCTAACGAAGGTCTTTTCCTGTTCTTTTCACCTTCCCTTAATTGGATAAAAGAAAATTCGATGGCGACTCTTGCTATCCGCACATTTGCGATACAAAAATCTCAAAGTCAGTTCACCGTATTACAGTACAACCATTCTTGTCTTGTCATTTTTTCTTAAGACAACATTTTTCTTGTTATCCATTGCATACGCTTTTATAGCTTCTCTAACTTGCATCTTATCTTTGAACATCATTCCTACCTCAAATTTCTTTCTCTCTGTAAAAATTGGAAACCTCTTCATCTCATCTTCAACATCACTTTCTGGTGGAGTCTGAAGCCCATCTGAATCAAAACTCTCATTATCGGAAATAACGTTATGACTTGAAAAATGTTGAGTTTGATCATTGGGCAACACTGTTGTCCAATCGACATTAACTTCGGGACCTAAATCAACATCACTTTCATCCTCGTCCTCCTCACTGGCCTCATAATCCGGATCTATTTCACTTTCATCTTCCCTCACGTTAACTTCATCAGTTTGCATAACTTCCACATTCACATCAGCAACCTGCTCATCCTCCACATTTACTTCTTCATTCACATCAACAGCCTGTTCCACATTCACATCAGCTTCCACATTTAATTATTCAGCTTGCACATTCACCGGGTTATTAGCTTCAGGTATTTCAACAACATCAACAAACTCAAGTATTTCAATTGGGTGCTCAACATAAACATCGATGACATTGTATCCTTTAACATCTTCAATGAAGGTTAGAATATCTTGGTCATTAATCAACGAACGAAGTCCTCGAGTAAATGATAGCGTGGGGATCCAATACCAAAGACATCTTATATTGCCATATCCTTCACTTTTAATCATAGATTCAAGGTTCATATAGGACATTAAACCCACATCCCAATCCCAATTCATTTCAGTAACAACTTCCCCTACATACAACTTTATAGGATGATATACAAATTCTCCTTTATGATGAATTCTAAGTCTGATAGTTTGGTTTGCAGATGGCCTACAGAAAACATGTACAAAGAATAACCATTAAACATTTGGGATCAAATAAACAAACACAGGTTCAAACACAAATCATAAACAAACGCAGGTTCAGTTCAAACACAAATCATAAGCAAACGTAGGTTCGGTTCAAACATAAATCATAAGCAAACGTAGGTTCGGTTTAAACACAAATCATAACCAAATGCAGGTTCGATTCAAACACAAATCATAAACAAACGCAGGTTTGATTCAAACACATAATCATTTACCTTGAAACATAGGTTGAATTTGACATTGTAAACAGCTTTTGATAATCGAAATCAACTTCTAGAAATTGAAGAAAAATGACTGTGACTCAGTTAGCAACGAGACGGAGGGCAAGATGAAGGGCGAAGAAGATGGTGAGCGGTGGTGAGTAGCGAGACGGAGGGTAGAACGAAGACTGAAGAAGATGGTGAGTGGTGGTGAGCAGCGAGCAAACAAATCGAATTGGGAAAGTTACATTTAGAGTTTAAGTATTCCATATGTGTTAATTATCAAATAATTATTTCAAATAATTTTTCTGAAATATAAAATATAATATGTAATTTACGAAATTAATAAAAAAATTAAAATAAGTAAAATATGAGTTGGCATGTGACAGGTCATTAGGTTATGTGTCATGTCATCAAAAATTGGTCTGAAATTTGCAAAGGGACTATAATCCTAAAAAAATTATAATTTAGGAACCAAAATTCCGAATTTTAAACTATAAGGATCAAAAATGAAAAAATACATAATAGAAAGACCAAAACTACAATTAAGCTTTTTTTTCTTTCTTTTTACTAGTATTCAGTGACTGATTAATTAGATTAGGAAATGAGTTAAGTAATTTCCACCTTTTTCAATTACAGTTGCGGAAATTAAATCGTAATCGCAGTTGCGGAAATTAAATCGTAGTTCTTGGATATATAAAACTAGTGTTAGTCATCGGATTTCTTCACAACTTGGCAATTATTGTCTGTCTTCAAACTCATATTTGTCTTTTTCCGCAATTTGACCCCTCGTAATTAATAATAAAATCAGAGTTTCAAAATTTCATCCAACAAAATTGAGGCATCACATATTCGTGTTTTCATCACTTTGCATTATAATGCACATCAAAAACATTAAAAGTCGGATATACCGATTCATATCATAATTCATCATATAAACATATGACTATTCATAGCACAGCGGATGTGTTCACAAAATATACATATCATCATGTTATCATCAATACATAAAGTTATAACATCATAAGATAGTATACATAAACTATCCTATCAAAATATTAACGTCGCCCAAATCCCGAGTGTTACTACAATCAGAGCAGAGCGACTCAAAATAAAGAAACTCGAGCTAATCCTCATCATCCTCGTGGATCACCTGCACGTTACCAATATAAAGGCAACGGTGAAACAAGTAAAAGAGTGAGATACTCCAAAACATATAATTAAAGGCATGATAAAATATATAAATAGTTTTGGAATTATAAATGATATAAGTTAATAAGAGTATGTTAACATATATCAAAACCTCACATACTTTATATTAGCATTTAGTGTATAAAATTAACACTTTAACTTCATCACATAATCATTATACTCGTATCAACACAAGTATCATATATCATCGCAATTCAACATCATCCATCAATTAAAACCCAACGCCGAACAACTCAAACATAAACATAACCGACTCCATGAGACACGACTATGTTATGCATGTGGTACCCGTCGCTTTATCCATAATTAGGAACATTTGGCATAAAGCCCATCGTCGCTTGGCATAAAATCCCTAGTCGCCAATGCAATGTATGTGACTCGACAATAAAAACAACACAACAAAAACATCATCATCGCTCATCAAAATTGACATAAAGTCCACGTCGTCATATTTATCCACATCAAGATAAACATATCATCGCATCGCATATCATCAAGTATTCATTAATAAATACACCGTCGCAAACATCATGTTTAATCACACCACATCATTATCAATTAATTCACCAAATTCCAAATACGGAAAAATAGTCAAAATACCAATAATCGTCGTGAAAGTCATTCTTAATAACCGGCATTAATCATAATCGTCAACATCGCAATCGGATTGTCCATACGTGTCTTAAATCGACTAAAACGCAATCCGATTCAATTTAACCGTAATTTGGCCTATTTCGGGTCGTTTCGAAAAAACTCGTAATTTCGAAAAACTAACCTCACCACTAGGTTTTACACGTCGAAATTAGCTAGTACGTCAGTTTTTGTTGAATTCGGAGCAACTTGCTCCATCGCCGAATTTACCGAAATCAAAAAATTGGAACATAATCGGGTTCCAAATTTAATCGGCTAACTTATGTCCTGATTATATTTTATTAATACTAACTAGTAGTATGTGTAATTGATGAAATTAAAAGAAACAGAGGCTAATTGGAAAATTATACAGAAACTTAAAATTATGCAGAACAGAAAAACAGCACACAAGAAACAGAAAACACAAAAATGTGTTTCCTCTCCCAGCAAGCAGGGGACGCACGTCCCAGCCTTGCACAATGAGGGAGGCGGGCGCCTAATATTGGGGGACGGCCGCCCCTCAAGATGAGGTGGGCGCCTCCCCCTTGCTCATGCCCTCCAACTTCATCTCTTTCCACGGTTCAATGCACAGACAGTTTTTCTGGTTTTTAGGTTTCACAGTTTTTCATTTCCATTTTATAACTTCCATTTCCTACAATGCTAGCAATAACACACTAATAACCCATACTCCGAATCCAACCTTTCTAAGTCATTTGATCAACCATCCAACCAAAACTCATGAATCAACCTATCAATTTTTCCTAAATCCAAAATATATCTATCAAACCCTAACTATAGGGAAAGGAAAATTAAACCCCTTACCTCAAATGCTTGGATGATTGAAGATGCTCCAACAAATCCAAACCTCAAGCTTGCTCTTGTTCTTCTTCTTGTTCTTCTTCCAACACCTCTAGCTCTCTCTATGCTTCTATGTTAGGTTTTGTGTGAAATGGAAGAAAAATAAGGAAAAGTGTTTTTATGTTGTTTTCTACTAGTAAGCCAAGGGTGTACACCCTAATTCTAGACAATTAGTCCTCACACCCCTAACTTATTCTTATTAATTAACACACTAATAATATCTAATAATATTATTAACTCAATTAATTAAAATAATTCCGGAGAATTAAATATTGGTCCGAATAATATTTTATCGAACCGAACAGAATAAAAACCGGACCGAACGAAACGTCACCAAATATATTAATAGATATATCGATTAATATAACAATGTGATTACTTATACTTCTATATTGGATGCTTTGTGCAAAATCCATAAGGTTGACGAGGCAATTGCATTATTAACAAAGATCAAAGACCAAGGGATTCATCCAGACATGTATACATACACTATACTTGTTGATGGACTATGCAAAAATGGAAGACTTAAGGATGCACAAGAGATTTATAGGGATCTTACAATTAAAGGCTATCATTTATATGTTACAATGTATACTATGATGATTAATGGCCTTTGTAAAGAAGGATATTTGGATGAAGCACTGTCCTTAATGTCACTAATGGAAGACAACAATTGCACACTTGATGTTTTAACTTATGAAACTCTTGTTCGTGCTTTGTTTGAAAACGGCGAGAACGATAAGGCGGTGAAACTTCTACGCGAAATGATTGCTAGAGGTCTACTACAAGAGTAACATTTTTTTTGAAAAATCAAAAATTTGACGTCTCCCCAGCAGAGTCGCCATTTTTCCTGTTCGCGTTAAAAAGTGACGCGCTAGGGAATCGAATCTGAATTCGAATCCTCTGGCTCGAAACGATTTACTCTCTTGATTTGTTTATAAAGATGCCGCGAGCATCAAGCTTTATTATTTTCAACACAAGAAATTATGATTTAATGATTATGAAAAAGGGGAAAGCTGTTAATACCCTTAATTGATTTTGATATGCGTAACGACTAGCGCAAACTAGACACAACGCATTGGGGAGATTCCGGGTAAGGGGGTTTGTTATATAAAGGGAATAGATGGAGCACCCTAAATATATATAGTTATCTATAGCTTTATATATGAATATGTTTGATATGTTTGTGTGTTTTAATTGCTATTTCTATGATTGGGAAAGTTTCTCCTTTGTTTTTTTTAAGAAGGATAGTTTATGTGGGATCCTAGTGTTTGTTATTATTGTGCTCGCAAAGATAATTGGGATCTTCTGCATACATATCCCTTAATGGGAATCAGAGAATTTGTAGCTCGGGTCTAAAGGGATCTATGGTTTGTTTGGTCTGAGAGAGAAAGAAATTTGCTCGGCAAGGATGAGACCTTGTGCCTACGTATTCTCAAAAGGATGTTGAGAAAGTCAGAGCAATCGTAGTTCCCACTTATGCTAGTGGAAGCAACGGATGTTAGTAAGAGACACATTTAATGTCATCTTAATGAAAATGTATCTAATCTATTTCATCACATACATTTTGAAAAGTTTGAAAAAATCTTTCATCGTAAGTTATAGGTGTTTTGCTTGAGTGTACAAGCGTTACCACTTACATGTTTAAGAAAGATGTTTGAAAAAGATGATTGAATCTTTTAATTGTAAGCATTGGGTGTTTTGCTTGAGTGTACAAGCATTTCCACTTACGATTAAGAGATATTTTTGTTTGAAAAGAGTTTGAAAAGTTTTTTTTTGATTGTATGTGATGTGATAGATGAGATACTTCTTCCATAGAGATGATAAACGTCTAAATCTCGAGGAGAAATTGATTGGATTAGGAGATGCTTTTAAAAAGCCCATGGGTCCTTGTATTGTAAGCCCAAGAGGAGGCATTCCGAGGGTCATCGAGGGTCCTTGTATGAAGCTCAAGAGGAAGCTATAGGGTAGGGCTGGCTTTGGCTTTAAAAGGGATTTCACCGGGAAACCATCCTTTTAGGATTAAGAGCAATTTCACCGGGAAATTATACTCTCTGGGTTCTATCTTAGCGCGGGTTATTCTTTGTATTGGAAGCCCAATAGGAGGCTGTTAAGAGATTTCCTGGTCTCTTTCTTTGTATGATGCCCAAGAGAAGGCTAAACTCAATGAGGAGTTCTTTTGAACGAAGCCCAAGAGGAGGCTGACTCAACAGGGGAGTGTTGTCTTATATGAAGCCTAAGCGGAGGCTAAACTCAGATGAATGAGTTTTCTTATATGAAGCCTAAGAAGAGGCTGAACTCAGATGAAATGAGTTACCTTGTACAAAGCCCAAGAGGAGGCTAAACTCTGCAGGGGATGAGTTATCCTGTATAAAGCCCAAGAGAAGGCTAAACTGTGGGGAATCTATTGGTTAGACTAGTTGTTATGTTATAACTAGACAATTATATGAACAAGTGTGTGTGTGATATGTATTCACAGGAGTTTATGAAGGGAATATAAACAGATGCATGATGTTTATTTACAAGAGTTTATGAAGGAAATATAAACAAGTGTATGTGAAACGAACGTTTACAACGAGCGTAACTTGATTATTCACAAGTTTGAATTGTACAGGGAAGTAAATATGTACACGAGCGAGTATTTATGTAAGAGGAGATGTGGATGTACATAGGAGGGTTGGGACTTACACCATAAGGGTGGCCCATTGGTTTAAAAGCAGTTTCACCGGGAATAATGCTCCTTTCAATACCAATGGTATTCAATGTATACACAAGCGAAGTGAAAAACAAACGATCAAAGTTTGTCTGTACTTGAGTATTTACAAAAGTATCTGTATTATGTACAGGTAAAAATTTGTATGTATATGAAAAGAATTTGATATGTACAAGAAAAATATGTATGTACATAAAGAATGTTGGGACTTACATCGTAAGGGAGGCCCATGATCGGTTAAGAAATTTGAGAGAAAACGAAATCGGTTTTATCGTTTAATCGGATCGATCATGGAAAAAAGATGTAAGTTTGATGAAAAGTTTTGAAAACTGATTTTGAAAGTGTTTTTAAAATGTGAAATTTACTTGTAGGAAGTTTTGAAAAGAATCGGGCTTCGAAAGTTTGAAAAAAATCACCTTTAAAGGTGTTTTGAAAAGTACTCAAAAGTACCATTTTCGGCTCGATAAAAATATAATCGGATGAAAGTTTTTCTGAAATTTTTTGACACTATCTCAAAATAGATACATTAATTGACAAGTGTACAAAAAATCACCTCAAAATGAGGAGTTTTGATTGGGTTTTGAAAAAGTCAAAGTTTGTAAAAAAATTGAAGTGAAAAATTAAAAAGTTTGGCAAAATGGTCCCAAGGCTACTCGAACCCGGGACCTGTTAGGCAAGGCATGGCATGAGAATCTTAAGAGTGAGCTGGCAACCGCTGGGGCGGCAATACATCCGTGTATTGTGATCAAACAATGTTATAATATTATAAACGGATATTTGAATTTTCAAAAAAAACGCGCGCAGCTTGTTCTTCATCTCCAATCTTTCAATCAATCCTCAAATCTTCGTTTCTTGATGAAATCAAAAGATGTAAACATGAAACTTGATCGTTTCAAGCCCAGGAACATGATGGTGTTCTTTAATTTCATTTATTTTAAGTCTATCATGTTTGAATTTATCAAGAACACGAAGAACCCTAAAACTGAAAAATCTAATTGAAATTGTGTATGGTGGATGATTTTATCAATTGATTGAGGGTTATTGATCGTTGATAGTGCAGAAACAAAACGGCCAAGAGTTTTTTTGATTTGAATCAAGAAATCACAGAGTTTGAAGTTCGAGCTCTTACCTGTTCAAGCTGAGATCGAATTCTGTTTTAGAGTGCTTCTAGTTGTGATTTAATGATTCTCAGAGCACCATCGGCCTTCAAGGATCATGTATGAATGGTCTGCTTGCTCTGAAGTTGCTTGGATAGCTCTGACCAAGTCGACCTGCATATGGCTCAAAGTGAAACTGGAAATCGTGGTTAGAGTTGTTACAGATGGAAGCTAATGATCTGCATCATCTATATGAAGTGTGTTGATGATGTTTGAGTGAAGAAACCACCACTTGTTCAAGCCAATGTCCAAATTCGATAGTTATGGCAGTTTTGATAAGTTTATGAACATGTAGTGTAAAATCTGATTTTCAGCTTTGCTTATGTTGATTTTAAGTTTCAAACAAGTTTCATATTGATATTAAAGCATGTTAGACACCAAATTACTCAAAGTTTTTCACAAGTTTTCAAAAATGCAAGTTTTCTCAAATAACACTATGTTTCTTGATTTTTAAGAAAGAAGAGAGAAAGCATGTACTTGCATGGCTTTGGTGTGGTTTGAAATTGCAAACAAGACCTCTATTTATAGGTCACAAGTTCTGAAAGATAAGTGAGAAAGTTTGGCTTTGGTATTTTCAACTTGCCTTAGAGGGCAAGGAAGTCATTTTTGCATTAAATGCAAAAGGAAGCTTCCTTTTTTAACCATGGTTAATTCTCAACTTTGATCTTATCCATCATAATTACATCCAACTGATTTTTATCAGCTCTAGCTTATCTTTGCAAGGTGGCATGTGTTCTAGAAGAAGAAAATGCAAAATGACCTATAAATTTGAAAGTTTGTACTTGGAAATTATGGATTTTGGAGCTCTAAGTTTCAAAATCAAAAGTATGGCTAGAATCCATTGATTTGAGAGTTCTTGGACATTTTGGAAAGCTTGTTTAAAGGGCTACAACTTTCATGTTTTGAGTTTTTTCCAATTTAAAGTGGAACCATGTGAAAAAATGCCATGAAGTTTGGAAAAAATGTGAAATTTTAACACTTGAAAAATTTTCTGAGTGTTGAAAATTTTGACTTTTTGTTGACTTTTCCAAATTTCTTGATTTTTTATGATCATGATGGATCATTTGAAGTATTTTGATGATTTAAAAAGTTTTGTCTTGAAAAAGTTGACCAAAAGTCAAAGTTTGACTTTTCAGTGTAGATGAAATTTCATCAGATGATTCGAAATCGATCGATGAATTCGTGAACTCGTGATGTTTTGAATCCAGAAATTAGGTCAACATGTTGTATTTAAGATATGAAGATCAATCTCTACTCAAAAAAGTCATTCATTGATCAGAAAATCAGAGATTGCTCATCCTCAATGAAAACCCTAATTGGTCGATCCTTGATAGATCAATGAGAAAAGTTGGATATCTGAAGGTCAGAGGTTGATGATTTGATCAAGATAGATCAAATGAAGTGAGTAATACTCAAACCCTAATTGCTTTCCTCTTGAATCAGATGAAAATTTGATGAAACCCTAATTTTGACCTGTGAAATCCACACCCGATTAATTCTGTTCTGGACTGTTAAAGATGAAATGATGAAAATGTGAGGTGGTATATTAGGTCAAAAATTGGGGTATGACAGATGCCCCTATTTAAGTTTCTTTACCCTTGTCATACCCCAAAATTTGCCCTCATGTCTCTCAAGATATTCCATACATCCCTACTCAAGGATTCTTCAAGAGTTGATCAGATGAACACCCTCCTACACAATCAACCCAAACTAGGGTTTGGCATTTCTCAGATCCAGATGGACTTCTAACATCTCCAATGGTTCCCATGCTTCCTCATGTGCTTCAAAGATTCTCCATGACAAGCTTCAAGCCTCACAAGTCAAGTTTCCTCAGACAATTGTTCAGATGGTTGAAAATCAGTTGTATTGGTCAAAAAGTCAACTGTGGTCAACATACAGTCAAAACTTCTGATTTTTGGTCAACATACTCATTTTGAAGTCACATTCATCATTTGATCAAGGGTTGATCATGATTCATCAAGAAAACTCAAGATTTCCTCAAAAGTCAAACTTTCTAAATTAGGGTTTCTAGATGAAAAGTCAACCAAACTTTGACTGATCATAACTTTCTCATACTTTCTCAGAAATTTTTCCACCACCTCTTGTTTTGAAGGAAATTCAATTCTCTACAACTTCATGTCTCACAAGAATGTCCAGAAAATGCTTCATTTGAGAGGTATAGCTCAAAACATTACAGGTCATTTTCAAAGTCAACAAAAAGTCAACTTTTTGTTTTGAAGATATATTGAGCATGTTAACTCCAATTGAAGTGAAACCAAAGACATTGTTTAGAGGACTCTTAGAGCTTTCCAAAAAGTCCAAGAACTCTCAAAAACATGGAAAATTGAGCAAGTTACACCATTCACAAGTTGGGGAATTTTGGACAATTGCACAAAAGGACATATTGGTCAAATTGCAAAATTTTCCAAATGGGCCTATAATCTTTTGATCCAAACTTGTTCATGATGCTATTCTTGACCCATAAATGCTTGGCCTTGGTTATTTTCTATTTTTATGATTTATATTTGAATTTTATAACATTTAATTCAAAAATAAATTATATAAAATATGAAAATTAATCATTTTTTTCAAAAGGAATGATTTTATATCTTTCTAAATGTCCAAGAAAGCCCAAGATTCATTCCAAATTCGTGCAAGCCATGGCATTGATGAGAAAATCATATTTTCTTCAATATTTGATTTTATTTTCAAAGAAAATATTTTCACATTGATGAAGCAATCTTTTTCCACTCTCTTGCCATCCAATTCTCTCCTATAAATACCCAGCAACATCACAAGCATCAGACACGAAACCCTAGCCCTAAAAACCACCCAAAACTTTGGCAAATTTTTTCAAGAATCCAAAAATTCGAATTTTTGTTTTCAGCAAGCTTCAGGCCAATCCAGCCATTCAATCCTCTTCCTGAGGTTCCCAGCAGTCGAAACCAATCCTCACTCAAGCCCAGAACTGCCCAGAACGCGTGCTTGAACTCTCACCGGTTTGGATTTTTTGCCAATTTCGATTTCAATATTGCATGCATTGTTAATGTTTTTGGTGTGTTTGTTTAAATTCAGGATAATGATTAGGTCACATTAGAACCAATACATGCAAGCTTTAACGTCCAGAATGCCAGTTGCCATGGTTAGGGTTCAGAGAACGGTTTGAATCGAACCGGCTTGTACAGTTGTTTTCAGCCAAAACTAACATCACCAATGGACTCAGGAGGGTCGATTTAGGGGGATAGGGTTCCCCTTTTCCATTTATTTTACGTGTTTCTTGAGTTTGCAGGTTTGGGCAATCGGAGAAGACGACCGGAGCTAGGGCTCCGGCGTCGTTGAAACTTTGACTCCGGCGTAGGCTTGCGTGGCGTCATGGTGCTTTCTGATTCGTTCTCTCATCCAGCGAGGGCCCCACGCGTGCTGACTTTGATTTTCAATGTATCCAGGACGCGTCATCACTTATGTATCATTGTTTTTCACTTTTCCAACACCAAATGCCAAGTGGTGTAGTGGTAAAGGCGTTGGTTTGCACAGATCCTCTCCAAGGCCATGGGTTCGATCCCTGTGGGCACCGGTTTTCATTCTTTTTCACAACTCTGCATATTTTTCAATTATTTCATATTTTTTATTTATTTTCAATATTTTCATGCTATTTTAATTACTTTTCCATAATTTATTTATGCATTAAAAAATCCTCAAAAAAATATTTTCTTTTTACATTTATATTCTGAAAATCTTTATTTAATTTCTAAAATTAAAAAATATCTTTTTGCATGCATATTTATTTTTATTTTTATTTTAGCATTTAAATCATTATAAATTAGTTTTTAATTACTAAAATGCATCTAAAAAAATCCCAAAAAATTATTTTAGCATATTTATGTTATTTCCAGCATGTACTAATTTTCTCGTATTAAAATTTGCATTTTTTTCTAACATTTTCTCTTATTTCAATTTCATCGTATTTTCCGATTTCTCGTTTGTTTCACAGGTTCGTCCGATTCGGACGTTTCTTCCGTTTTTTATTTCATTTTTCAATAATGTAATTGCATATGGGTTGTAATAGTTTTAATTAGGACTTTTACTTTTCCGCATTTTTAATTATGTATCTGCCCCAAAGCCATGTAATAGCGTAGGTTTTTACTTTCCGCACCTTTACATTTCCGCTTTTACTTTCCGCATTTTAATTTCCGCACCTTATAAACTGCTAGTAATTAGGCGTGTATGGCAAGATAAAATTGAACTTAGCCCACTAATTTCCAAGATAAGAATATCTGAAATCAACACACTCTCCTCACACATGCACCCCTTAGGGTAATTCTCTCTCGTTGCCTTACGAATTCAAAAATGGTCATGTCCCTCGAACGTAGAGGTATTCTAGCACCGTTGCCTTCAAAACAAATCATCATAGTCCCTTCGATACAAAGATCATAGACCCACGATGTCGCCTACGAATACATGATCTTGACCCTCGATTGTCGCCTACGAAAAATGATGATAGTCCCTTCGAATGTGCTAGGATACCCCTACAAGTTGCCTTCTATGACCATCCGACGTCCCTTCGAATGTCCCGCTTACATCCAACGAATGGAGTTACCTACCAATTAATGGTATGGATAACGCTATTCTAAAGGAAACGTAAAACAACATGAAAACGACCAATTCTGAGTAGGTGATAAGACTTTTAGTTGCTTGCTCTATCAAAATACTTTTCACACCTCACACCTTTTTCAAAGTTCAAACTCTTTTCAAAACGAAACATTTCCGAACATTTTGTATACATTCCTACATGAATCATTACAAAGTCAAAGCGAAATGCCTTTTCAAAACATTTCTCAAACACACAGAAAGCACAAGTTTTTCAAAAGTGGTCTATAAAGCAACTAAGAGCCCGTAGATAACTACGGATGGAAAGGGGTGCTAATACCTTCCCTTTTCATAACCATTCTCCCGTACTCAGAATCTAACGAAGGTCTTTTCTGTACTTTTACCTTCCCTTAATTGGATAAAAATAAAAGTCGGTGGCGACTCTTGCTATCCGCACATTTGGATACAAAAAATCCTAAAAAAGTCAGTTCACCGTATCACAGAACTGGCGACTCTGCTGGGGAAACACCCTAAAGAGAGAATTGCCTTAGGGATTTCTAGATAATTTTTACCGCTTTTTGTTTGACTTGCTTGCTTTACTTTTAAGGGTTGCTTGGGTATTATATTGTTGGGGGATACTACACCCGGATCCGGGTTTCCTTCTAGGTAAGTGGCATTAGATCATTGCGACCGCTAGACGTATAACTACACGGTCAACATGATGGCTACGTTAGCGTGACACTTTGGTTGTCCCGATACTCCTCATTTCCAAGTTGAGGATAGTATTTGGCTTCTGCGTGGTGTCATCAAGCGCTAACTAACTTTTAGAACCTTAATTGACCCATCTTGGCCATTAGAAAGTAGTGAGATGGCCGGCTTTGGTGTAGACCGAGGTTGGTTGATACTCGATACTACGCTCATTGAGATCAGACTTTTGGGACATTTTCGATCGACCACTTGGTAGTCGCATTGAAATAAGCGCCTACGAGAAAGATCAATGATGTGAGATTCCTAGAACCCGGTTACTATTATAGGACAGGATGAACCAACTCAAACTTTTGGTGGGGTAATCACCTAGACCTCATGCAAGCCTTAAACCATAGGCTCATTGTGTGATTTGTTTGTGTGTGCTATACATGACATCATAACATCATCCGCATTGCATATCATTTCTAACCATTTCAAGGACCTAGGGATTTATCTTTGCTCTGTTTTGTAGGGATTATGGCTTCTAGAAAGACTATCCGAATCAACTTCATAGGTATACCTTCTCAGCTCAAAGAATTGGTTTCAGAAATTCCCGACCATGCTCAGTTCATCAAAAGACATGGTTATCTACTTGACTTGGTTATCTCCGGTTTTGAAGAAGATATGATGCATGTCCTATTCCAGTTCTTTGATCCGAAACACCATTGCTTTACATTTCCAGATTATCAGTTGGTTCCTACCTTGGAAGAGTTCTCTAAATTACTTGGGATACCTATTCTTGACCAAATGCCATTCACCGGTTTAGAAAAGGTACCTAAGTACGAAGACATTGCATCCGCCTTACATCTTAAGCGCTCAGACATTGAAGCCAATTGGGAAACTAGAAGCGGAGTTAAGGGTTTACTTTCTAAGTTCCTAATTAAGAAAGCCCGAGAATTCCTCAAAGTTATGAGTTTCCATGCATTTGAAAACATTGTGGCCTTGCTAATCTATGGTTTGGTTCTATTCCCTAACTCGGATCAATTCATAGATGTCAATGCCATCAAGTTGTTCCTTACCCGTAATCCAGTGCCTACTTTACTTGGAGACATCCTACATTCTCTCCATACTCGTACTACTAAGAGACAAGGCACTCTCATGTGTTGTATACCGTTACTATCCAGGTGGTTTATTTCGCACCTTCCTCCATCAGTTTTGAAGAACGAACAAAGAATGAAATGGTCTCAAAGGTTAATGTCACTCTCTCATTCAGATATCCGTTGGAGTCTTTTCTCTCAAAAGGACTTCACCTTCATTGAGCGTTGTGGAGAATTCCCTAATGTACCACTCCTTGGTATAAGGGGAGGTATTACTTACAACCCTTCTTTAGCTCTACGTCAGTTTGGTTTTGCTCGAAGAGATGGTCCACATGATATGCTTCTCCAAGATGTTGTGTTCGACTACAATCACGATCTCCAGAATTACCGACGAAGGTTTATACACGCTTGGGGCATGGTAAAGAAGATTGATACCAAGACTTTGGGGCACCAAACTCCCACTCCATGGGAGCCTTACCTCAAATGGGTGCGAGCTCGAGCTCAAAACCTCATGATGCCATTCACGCCTGTTGTACCCGTGATTATGGAACATGTTGCTATAGGTGACGTACCCTATACTATTCTCCATCCTGAAATGCCTACTGATTTTGAAGACTTGAAGAGATCCTGGATTCAGCTTAAAGAAGAGAGGGATACCTTTGAAGCTCAGTGTTATGCAAGCGAGAAGAAAATGCTAGAGTTGACCAAGCTACTTCACGAGGAGCGCAACATCAACGCCTACCTCGGCACCAAGAGGAAGCGCCCATGGGAGACCTAGAAGCTTTATATTATGTTTTTCTTATTATTGTTTTGAACTATCTTTTGTACTTTAAAAAAAAAAAAAAAAAATAAAAGAGAACTAATATTTGTTTGTTCATTGCTTGTTTAACAAATTTAAATCCTAGAGGTCCTTGAAAACATTGCATTGCATTCGCATAAACATTGCATAGCATAGCATAACATTGCATCACAGGTACATTGGAGATTGGTTTTCTCATCCTCTTGCTATTTATTTTAGCAAAGAATGGCTCTTGATGTCAAAGATCTCCAGGTTCAGAATGCTCAGTTTCAACAGATGTTCACTAGCTTGGTCCAAGGCCAAGAAGATCTGAAGAAGCTCATCAACAAGAAGAAGAAGGTTGTGGGTCTACTCAACATGGGCAGACGCTACAAAGGGGGTCCTAAAGTGGTCAGTCGGATTGAGCTCTCAGAAGGAAGTGTCAAGACTGAGGGGAGTGTCAAGGGTAACGAAGATGACCAGCGTGAGCCTGAAAAAGAGAGAGAGGAGCGTTCTGACTATAGCCAGTACTCTGATGAAGATGATAAGTACAAGCAACTTGAAGACCGTCTGAATGCTGTGGAAAATCTGAAAATGTCCGGGCTGAATTTTGATGATCTGAGTCTTGTTTCTGGTGTTGTGATTCCTCCTAAGTTCAAAGTTCCTACTTTTGCTAAGTATGATGGCGTTTCTTGTCCAAAGCTGCATTTGAAGTCCTATGTTCAGAAGATCAGTCCCCACACTGATGACAGAAAGTTGTGGATGCATTATTTTCAAGAGAGTTTGTCCGGAACTCAGTTAGAGTGGTATTATCAGCTAGAGAATGACCGTATCCGTACTTGGAGTGACTTGGCTGATGCTTTCTACAGACAGTATGAGTACAATGCTGAATTGACACCTACTCGCATGCAACTACAAAGCATGTCTATGGGTCGTGATGAGAAGTTCAAGGAGTATGCTCAGAAATGGAGAGATCTAGCAGGCAGAGTTCAACCACCCTTGTCCAATAGGGAATTGGTTGATATGTTCATGGGAACATTGTCAGGTCCATTCTTCAATCATCTGATTGGGAACTCTTCAGCCGGATTCACCGAGCTGATAGTTACAGGCGAGCGTATTGAAGCTGGTATCAAGAGTGGAAAGATTCAGGTAGAGTCATCATCAAATGCTGCGAAGAGATCTTTTGGTGGTAAGAAAGAAGCTAATGTTGTGTATGGTCAGAAAAGCCGAGCCAAGAACGACCACGCTCAATCCGTGGGGGCAGTTGTGATCTCCAATCCTACATCAAGACAACCTCGAGACAACGTAACCGTAACGCGCCACGAAGATGCATTTGAAGATCAACATGCCATTGTCGCAAGCCTTGCAACACATGTTGAAAGCAGAATTGATTACCTTGAGGGATCCTCCTCAGAATGTCAACACTTCCTCTCCGAAATACAATCCTAATGCTAAGTGTGCTTACCATTCCAATAGCCCCGGACATAGTACTGACGATTGTTGGGCTCTGAAGAACAAGATTCAAGATATGATTGAAACTAAGCAGATTGAATTTGATCCTCCTGTTGAGACTCCGAATGTGATCAACGCTCCTATGCCTAACCATGACAAGAGTTCCAATGCTGTCGGTGACGATACTTATGTTTTCAACATAGATGACTTGACCGTTCCTCTGATGACTGTTAAGAAGAACTTGCTGCAGGCCGGTATCAATCCAGGATGCCCAGAGAATTGCCGTTGGTGCCCCTCTGCACCTGATGGTTGTGCTTGGTTGAGAAGACGTGTTCGCATGATGGACAACCGTGAGATACTATTTCGAAACCACCGTGCGGTGTGAAGAAATGTCTAAGTTGAAGATCGACAATGCGAATGAAACTGTACCATCTGTATGGGATACCTTGGGGCAGCCAAGTGGAAAGTATGATTACATGGTGAAGTACTCTGTTCCTGAAAGCTACAAGATTCCTATTGAAGATGTTAAAGCAACCGGATGGGGTGACGACTTCCCAGAAGACTATGCTGATGTTAACACCATAAGGATTTCCTCTCACGATCCGTGCCTAGAGTGGCACCCTCATTATCACTTCTCCAAGACCAGCTCCATATTCCTCTAACAAGGCTATCCCTTGGAATTATGGATCTGAGGTTTACTATCATGGCGTCAAGCAAGACCCTCTGACCATTGAAGATCTTACAGTTGAAGCTACCATTCCTGACATTGACAACATCACCGGATCCAGTAAGGTGACCAGAACCGGAAGAGTGTTCTCGCCAGATATCTCTCCTCCAAAAGACACTACGACTCCAGCTCGCATTCCATCTACTCAACCAACATCCCACTAGTGGGAAAGAACCAGCGACTCATCCTGCTCAACCAGAAGTACCAAAGGAAGTTGCTGAAGACACCTCCAAACGAGAAATGGAGGAAATTCTGAAGATTATCAAGAAGAGTGACTACAATGTTGTGGAACAGTTGGGATGACTGGCCCAAGATCTCCATGCTTGCTCTGCTCTTGTGCTCCGAGGCTCATGCTAACGCCTTGGTGAAGTTTCTGAAGAATGCTCACGTACCGCAAGACACTACTACTGACCAGTTCGAAGTTTGTATTGCTAGCCTAGCTGCCAACAACGGCCTAGGCTTCTCTGATGCTGATTTGACTCCTGCCGGAAGGAAACACAACAAAGCCTTGCACATCTCTGTGGAATGCAAGGGCACTACATTATCTCATGTTTTGGTGGATACCGGTTCGCTCGAACATCCTACCAAGATCTTTTGATCGCCTTGATGTCAAGGTTGGTTCGAGACCCGTGACATTATTGCTTTTGATGGTTCTAAGCGAACAATACTTGGAGAGCTCGTTTTGCCTGTCAAAGTCGGTTCCCAGACTTTTGACTCTACTTTCTTTGTGATGGACATCCTTCCACTTACTCTTGCCTACTTGGACGCCTTGGATACATGGGGGGTGCATTTCCCATCGTCAAATACCCGTGAAAGGGAAAGTTGTTACCGTATGTGGTGAAGAAGAGTATATGGTCATCATCTACGCCTTCCGATATCTCGAGATGGAAGGTGAATTCTTTGAGACCTCAAGCTTTCAACAACCCCCAGTCGTGCTCTGACTCTCCTGTTATTCCTGAAGTTACACAAGCTCCTCCTAGGATGGCCTCCCGAAAGATGCTCAAGTCATTGAAGAAGGTGGTACTATTTGGGGTCAGCTCCCGATCTTCCTTTCAAGTTTGACAAGACTGGTTTAGGTTTCACTATCAAGGGTCAAGATGATACGCCATGAAAGCGGCCAACTTCCTTCCGTCGATCAGTGGAATCCATGCTATAGAAGACAACGACAACGACTTCGACATCAGCAAATGGATCTTTCCAACTCTAGATCGTGGGCTCAGCAATTGGAAGGCTCAAGACGCTATACCAATCTCCTTTAGTCGAGTAATTATTCTTGTTTTGTTTGCTTTTCGATTTTCTATGTTTTGAACGATAAACTCTAAAGCCTAGTGCCTTGCCGGGCATCATGGCTCGCTCATGAGGGTTATTATTTGTCGCTTTGATTTTCATTCAATAAATTCGTTGGACTTTTGCATTCATTTGTGTTTTCTTTCTTTTACTTTATCACCCTTCAAAGGCTATGTGTTCTTACACACCCACGTGATACACTGCAGTAATCACTCCGAATCTCGTTAATAATGCTATGCTAGTGCTAAATATGACTTCGATAATCCGATCTACCAAGCCAAGATGAAAGTGAGGAAGATTGTGAAGTGCCGGAGAACTTGTCGATTGCTACAGAAGAGGATCGAGTTATACACCACATGAAGAGCAAGTTGAGGTTGTGAATTTGGGTACCGACGAAGATGAAAAGAGATCAAGATAGAGCGGGTCTTGAGAACAATGTTAAAGAAAGGTTGGTTCAGATGCTACGAGACTACATTGAGGTTTTGCTTGGTCATACGAAGACATGCCGGTTTAGACATTGATATTGTGGTTCATCGATTGCCAACAAAAGAAGGTTTTCCCGGTGAAAGAAAGTTCGTCAGATGTCCCGAGATGTCGAGAAAATCAAAGCCGGTTATGAAGCAGTTCAACGCCGGTTTCTTAGCCGTTACTTCTTATCCGCAGTGGGTTGCAAATGTGGTTCCCGTACCTAAGAAGGATGGCAAGGTACGAATGTGTGTGGATTACAGAGATCTGAATAAAGCAAGTCCGAAAGATGATTTCCCGCTTCCTCATATTGATGTCCTGGTTGACAACACCGCTCAGCATAAAGTTTTTTCCTTCATGGACGGTTTCTCCGGTTACAATCAGATCAAAATGGCTCCCGAGGACATGGAGAAGACTACTTTTGTTACGCAGTGGGGTACTTTCTGTTACAAAGTTATGCCGTTCGGACTGAAGAACGCAGGCGCCACTTATCAGCGTGCCATGGTGGCACTATTTCATGACATGATTCATCACGAGATAGAGGTCTATGTCGACGACATGATAGCTCGGTCACAGACAGAGGAAGAGCACCTTGATCATTTGCAGAAATTGTTCGACAGATTGAAGAAGTACAGACTGAGACTTAATCCTAACAAGTGCACTTTTGGAGTCAGATCCGGTAAACTCCTAGGGTTTGTTGTCAGTGGTAAAGGTATTGAAGTTGATCCCGCCAAGGTTAAAGCTATACAAGAGATTCCAGCTCCCCGCACCGAGAAGGAAGTCAGAGGTTTCTTGGGCCGTTTGAACTACATTGCCAGATTCATTGCACACCTAACTACTACTTGTGAGCCAATCTTCAAGTTACTAAAGAAAGATCAAGTAGTGGAATGGAATGACGATTACCAGATCGCTTTTGACAAAATCAAGGAGTACCTACAGAATCCTCCTATCCTGATGCCGCCTACCGAAGGAAGACCTCTTATCATGTACTTAACAGTGTTAGAGAACTCAATGGGGTGTGTGTTGGGGCAACATGACGAGTCTGGTCGAAAAGAGCACGCAATATACTACCTTAGCAAAAAGTTTACCGACTGTGAAACAAGATACTCACAGCTTGAGAAAACTTGCAACGCTTTGGCATGGGCTGCTCGCCGACTAAGACAGTATATGTTGACTCACACTACCTTGTTGATTTCCAAGATGGACCCGATAAAATACATCTTTGAGAAACCAGCTCTCTCCGGAAGAATAGCAAGATGGCAAATGATCTTGACCGAGTATGACATTCAGTACACTTCTCAGAAAGCGATCAAAGGAAGTGTAGTAGCCGATCATTTGGCTCATCAAGCCATAGATGACTATCAGTCTATGCAGTTCTAGTTTCCAGACGAAGATGTTTTGTTAGTTACTGATTGTGAAGAGCCAGGCCCAGACGAAGGACCTGAACAAGGATCCCGATGGACCATGGTCTTTGATGGAGCCTCAAACGCACTTGGCAATGGCATTGGCGCCATCATTACATCCCCTACAGGCGGACATACGCCTTTCACCGCCAGATTATGTTTCAGTTGTACTAACAATATGGCCGAATACGAAGCGTGCATCATGGGTATTAAAGCTGCTATTGACCTAAGAATCAAATTCTTGCAAGTATATGGAGACTCAGCTTTAGTGATCAGTCAGATTAAAGGCGAATGGGATACGAAGCATCCGAATCTCATCCCATATCGAGAGCATGTTCTGAGTTTGATCCCCTATTTCGAAGAGATTACTTTTGATCATATTCCACGAGAAGAGAATCAGTTGGCAGACGCTTTAGCTACTATGTCATCTATGTTCAAGGTAAGGTGGGACAACGAGGCTCCCCGGATCATCATTGAAAAGTTTGACGAACCAGCATATTGTTATGAGCTTGATACAGAAGAGAAACCTTGGTACTACGATGTGAAAAGGTATCTTGAGACTCAGGAATATCCCGTAGGGGCATCTGTCAATGATAAGAAATTCATGAGAAGATTTGCATCCAAATTCTTCCTCAGCAACGGCATCTTGTACAAGCGCAATCATGACTTGTGCTTACTACGCTGTGTAGACCAGAGAACAGCGGAACGAATCATGGAAGAATTACACGAAGGTGCGTTTGGTACCCACTCCAGTGGGCATACGATGGCTAAGAAGATTCTGAGAACAGGTTACTATTGGTCCACCATGGAAGCTGATTGTCACCGCTACGCTCGATCTTGTCACAAATGCCAGATATACGCAGACAAAGTGCATGTACCTCCAGTACCTTTGAATGTTCTAACCGCTCCTTGGCCTTTCGCAATGTGGGGCATTGACATGATTGGAGAAATCAAGCCCACAGCTTCCAATGGACATCGTTTCATCCTTGTGGCAATTGACTATTTCACCAAATGGGTAGAGGCAGCCTCGTTTGCATCTGTTACTAAGAATGTTGTGGCTCGATTCATCAAGCATAATCTTATCTGTCGGTATGGCACTCCTGAAAGGATTATCACAGATAACGGTTCTAATCTCAACAACAAGATGATCACCGAACTCTGCACGCAGTTCAAGATCAAACATCACAACTCTTCTCCTTATCGGCCTAAGATGAATGGCGCAGTGGAAGCCGCCAACAAGAACATTAAGAAGATTATACAAGAAGATGACAGTGACTTACAAAGATTGGCATGAGATGTTACCATTTGCTCTTCATGGTTATCGCACCACAGTACGAACATCAACAGGGGCAACCCCCTTCTCTCTTGTATACGGTATGGAAGCCGTCCTACCCATCGAGGTACAGATACCCTCAACCAGAGTCCTCCAGGACGCAGAGTTAGGCGAAGACGATTGGGTCCAGACTCGCCTTGACCAGATTAACTTGATCGACGAGAAACGGCTCACATCCATCTGCCATGGACAGATTTATCAGAAGCGAATGATCAGAGCATTTAACAAGAAGGTCAAGCATCGAGTTTACCAAGTTGGTGACCTAGTAGTCAAGCGCATCATTCTTCCACAAGGTGATCCCAGGGGCAAGTGGACTCCCACCTATGAGGGACCATTTGTAGTCAAGACGGTATTCTCAGGCGGAGCTATGATACTTAGCACCATGGACGGTGAAGACTTCCCACACCCTGTGAACGCAGACATAGTCAAAAAATACTACGCATAAAAGAGACCCGCTAGGTCGACTGGCCTAGGCAAAAATAAGGGCATCCTGGCGAACCAAAAAGGTTCGGGCAAAAGTTAAGGATATATACAAAATATGTACACCCGGCAAGTCGAAAACCTGAAAAGGCGGCTTGGGCAAAAAAGGGTATCCCGGTAGACTGAAAACCCGAAAGGGCGGTCTAGGCAAAAGTTAGGGATTTAAGCGTACGACTATGTCTCTTCCAGATCACCTACTTTCGGACTACAATCAGCATTCAAGTTCAAATGGCGAAGATCAATTCAATCACTTTCTACTGACAGCAAGGAGATGAGATAGTTGAAATATATGAGTACTAGCATAGTTGGAACTTAACGAGATTGTTTCCGCGTAGCCTTTTACCTTTCTCTTGTATAAACTACTCGGCCATACGCCACCTTTCAAATAAATGCGAGTTTCTTTCTCTTTACAATTTCCGTTTGTTGTTGTTTGCATAAGGTCCAAACGTCCGCTTTGAATGATTATACGCATCCGACAATAAGAACTTGTTCGCAAACATACGAAAGGTGAATATGCGAGAGTACCTACTACAGACTCCAGGAATTGTGATGACGACGA
Organism: Vicia sativa; assembly: GCA_021764765.1. NCBI lineage: Eukaryota > Viridiplantae > Streptophyta > Magnoliopsida > Fabales > Fabaceae > Vicia > Vicia sativa. The sequence goes on from CM038792.1 coordinate 266,643,098, forward strand.
AAGTCACCAAGATGCATTCCCCTGCAGAGTACAATCCCCACAGAGATACCACTCACTACAATTTCTCCCCATCAGAGTACAGAATCTCCTTCCGCTAGTCCAGATAGCCCAACCTCATCATCGTCGGCAATTTTATCTCCGACAGAGACATTTATCCTCAGCGGGATGCGTTTCGACAATTCCCTTTCCCCGGCGACGTTTGTCCAGACTTGAAACTTGGTCAGATAGTGCATCGGAGGAAACTTACACCTTTTATCCCCCAGCCAGAGATTTCGACGAGCTCCAGATCCTTCCAATCCGGCCTCCAGGCGGTTTACCAATTACTCCTCAGCAGGATCTATACACAAGATTCCCCAGTAGAGCACTTCCTAACCTCCCCCCAGCCGAGTTTATGTATGAGATTTGCAACAACGTGTTTCCCGATCTCTACCATCCACAGCAGTATCTAGGCTCAAGACTTGGTCAGATAGTGCATCGGAGGATTCGAAGCTATACTCCTCCTCAAGGTCTCCGATCCGTCTCATCCCCAAGCAGAAGTCGGAAGTCCTCAAGCAGAATATTCACATCCTCCTCAAGATGGATATGTTTTGAAATACCACAGCATCCGTCATTCATACATTATTCATAAATATCATAATTTGTGCATATATCATTCATACGCATCGTCATGCATCATACTTTGCATAAGACTAACAATATTCTATCAAAAATTTCTCTTGTTTTCTCCAAAACAGGTAAAAGTCACTTCCGACACAAGCAGGTCCAAGATTAATGCCCGAAACCAGACGGGAAAGCTATCTGAACGACCAACCTTGTTGTTTTCCAACAACGGATCCAGGATTAATACCCGAAGCTAGACGGGAAACCTTATCCGAACGATCACAAGTTATCCTCCGATAACAGGCAGTGGATCAACACCCCGATGCACAACAGGGAAACATCCACGTTTTGTCCCCTCAGAGCAGTCAGCACGAAGAACTATTCTGACCCTCTCTTATTATCAACAGCAACTACGAGAGTCTAGCGCACGACTCAGTTGCCTTGGATGGCATCTTAAGCCCATCTCCGACTACTTGTCAACATCTCTCAGCTTTCAGAATGCTGCATATTTGGTTAAAAACCAATACAAACCAATAACTTCATTCAAAAAGCGAGCACAAAGTCTAACGTACGACTCCCTCCGGATGGCATCCTAAGCCCATCTCCTGCCAGAAGCATCTACAGAGCCTAGCGTACGGCTCACTCCCCAACATCGATCTTTTCGGATGGCATCTTAAGCCCATCTCCTCTACGGCTATCTCGAGTCTAGCGCACGACCCATTCCCCAGCGAAATCTCCAAATGGCATCTATAAGCCCATTCCCGTATCATCACCAACGGCGAGTGCAAATTTTCAGGTGTACTCAAGTGTTCAATCATCTTCTACCTCCAGGTCACGAAAGGCAAAGCATGCCAATCTAACCCTTCCAGTACAAGAGGATTGAACAGGGGCAGCTGTCATACCCCAAAATTTGCCCTCATGTCTCTCAAGATATTCCATACATCCCTACTCAAGGATTCTTCAAGAGTTGATCAGATGAACACCCTCCTACACAATCAACCCAAACTAGGGTTTGGCATTTCTCAGATCCAGATGGACTTCTAACATCTCCAATGGTTCCCATGCTTCCTCATGTGCTTCAAAGATTCTCCATGACAAGCTTCAAGCCTCACAAGTCAAGTTTCCTCAGACAATTGCTTAGATGGTTGAAAATCAGTTGTATTGGTCAAAAAGTCAATTGTGGTCAACATACAGTCAAAACTTCTGATTTTTGGTCAACATCCTCATTTTGAAGTCACATTCATCATTTGATCAAGGGTTGATCATGATTCATCAAGAAAACTCAAGATTTCCTCAAAAGTCAAACTTTCTAAATTAGGGTTTCTAGATGAAAAGTCAACCAAACTTTGACTGATCATAACTTTCTCATACTTTCTCAGAAATTTTTCCACCACCTCTTGTTTTGAAGGAAATTCAATTCTCTACAACTTCATGTCTCACAAGAATGTCCAGAAAATGCTTCATTTGAGAGGTATAGCTCAAAACATTACAGGTTATTTTCAAAGTCAACAAAAAGTCAACTTTTTGTTTTGAAGATATATTGAGCATGGTAACTCCAATTGAAGTGAAACCAAAGACATTGTTTAGAGGACTCTTAGAGCTTTCCAAAAAGTCCAAGAACCCTCAAAAACATGGAAAATTGAGCAAGTTACACCATTCACAAGTTGGGGAATTTTGGACAATTGCACAAAAGGACATATTGGTCAAATTGCAAAATTTTCCAAATGGGCCTATAATCTTTTGATCCAAACTTGTTCATGATGCTATTCTTGACCCATAAATGCTTGGCCTTGGTTATTTTCTATTTTTATGATTTATATTTGAATTTTATAACATTTAATTCAAAAATAAATTATATAAAATATGAAAATTAATCATTTTTTTCAAAAGGAATGATTTTATATCTTTCTAAATGTCCAAGAAAGCCCAAGATTCATTCCAAATTCGTGCAAGCCATGGCATTGATGAGAAAATCATATTTTCTTCAATATTTGATTTTATTTTCAAAGAAAATATTTTCACATTGATGAAGCAATCTTTTTTTCCACTCTCTTGCCATCCAATTCTCTCCTATAAATACCCAGCAACATCACAAGCATCAGACACGAAACCCTAGCCCTAAAAACCACCCAAAACTTTGGCAAATTTTTTCAAGAATCCAAAAATTCGAATTTTTGTTTTCAGCAAGCTTCAGGCCAATCCAGCCATTCAATCCTCTTCCTGAGGTTCCCAGCAGTCGAAACCAATCCTCACTCAAGCCCAGAACTGCCCAGAACGCGTGCTTGAACTCTCACCGGTTTGGATTATTTTGCCAATTTCGATTTCAATATTGCATGCATTGTTAATGTTTTTGGTGTGTTTGTTTAAATTCAGGATGATGATTAGGTCACATTAGAACCAATACATGCAAGCTTTAACGTCCAGAATGCCAGTTGCCATGGTTAGGGTTCAGAGAACGGTTTGAATCGAACCGGCTTGTACAGTTGTTTTCAGCCAAAACTAACATCACCAATGGACTCAGGAGGGTCGATTTAGGGGGATAGGGTTCCCCTTTTCCATTTATTTTACGTGTTTCTTGAGTTTGCAGGTTTGGGCAATCGGAGAAGACGACCGGAGCTAGGGCTCCGGCGTCGTTGAAACTTTGACTCCGGCGTAGGCTTGCGTGGCGTCATGGTGCTTTCTGATTCGTTCTCTCATCCAGCGAGGGCCCCACGCGTGCTGACTTTGATTTTCAATGTATCCAGGACGCGTCATCACTTATGTATCATTGTTTTTCACTTTTCCAACACCAAATGCCAAGTGGTGTAGTGGTAAAGGCGTTGGTTTGCACAGATCCTCTCCAAGGCCATGGGTTCGATCCCTGTGGGCACCGGTTTTCATTCTTTTTCACAACTCTGCATATTTTTCAATTATTTCATATTTTTTATTTATTTTCAATATTTTCATGCTATTTTAATTACTTTTCCATAATTTATTTATGCATTAAAAAATCCTCAAAAAAATATTTTCTTTTTACATTTATATTCTGAAAATCTTTATTTAATTTCTAAAATTAAAAAATATCTTTTTGCATGCATATTTATTTTTATTTTTATTTTAGCATTTAAATCATTATAAATTAGTTTTTAATTACTAAAATGCATCTAAAAAAATCCCAAAAAATTATTTTAGCATATTTATGTTATTTCCAGCATGTACTAATTTTCTCGTATTAAAATTTGCATTTTTTTCTAACATTTTCTCTTATTTCAATTTCATCGTATTTTCCGATTTCTCGTTTGTTTCACAGGTTCGTCCGATTCGGACGTTTCTTCCGTTTTTTATTTCATTTTTCAATAATGTAATTGCATATGGGTTGTAATAGTTTTAATTAGGACTTTTACTTTTCCGCATTTTTAATTATGTATCTGCCCCAAAGCCATGTAATAGCGTAGGTTTTTACTTTCCGCACCTTTACATTTCCGCTTTTACTTTCCGCATTTTAATTTCCGCACCTTATAAACTGCTAGTAATTAGGCGTGTATGGCAAGATAAAATTGAACTTAGCCCACTAATTTCCAAGATAAGAATATCTGAAATCAACACACTCTCCTCACACATGCACCCCTTAGGGTAATTCTCTCTCGTTGCCTTACGAATTCAAAAATGGTCATGTCCCTCGAACGTAGAGGTATTCTAGCACCGTTGCCTTCAAAACAAATCATCATAGTCCCTTCGATACAAAGATCATAGACCCACGATGTCGCCTACGAATACATGATCTTGACCCTCGATTGTCGCCTACGAAAAATGATGATAGTCCCTTCGAATGTGCTAGGATACCCCTACAAGTTGCCTTCTATGACCATCCGACGTCCCTTCGAATGTCCCGCTTACATCCAACGAATGGAGTTACCTACCAATTAATGGTATGGATAACGCTATTCTAAAGGAAACGTAAAACAACATGAAAACGACCAATTCTGAGTAGGTGATAAGACTTTTAGTTGCTTGCTCTATCAAAATACTTTTCACACCTCACACCTTTTTCAAAGTTCAAACTCTTTTCAAAACGAAACATTTCCAAACATTTTGTATACATTCCTACATGAATCATTACAAAGTCAAAGCGAAATGCCTTTTCAAAACATTTCTCAAACACACAGAAAGCACAAGTTTTTCAAAAGTGGTCTATAAAGCAACTAAGAGCCGGTAGATAACTACGGATGGAAAGGGGTGCTAATACCTTCCCTTTTCATAACCATTCTCCCACTCAGAATCTAACGAAGGTCTTTTCGTACTTTTACCTTCCCTTAATTGGATAAAAATAAAAGTCGGTGGCGACTCTTGCTATCCGCACATTTGGATACAAAAAATCCTAAAAAAGTCAGTTCACCGTATCACAGAACTGGCGACTCAGCTGGGGAAACACCCTAAAGAGAGAATTGCCTTAGGGATTTCTAGATAATTTTTACCGCTTTTTGTTTGACTTGCTTGCTTTACTTTTAAGGGTTGCTTGGGTATTATATTGTTGGGGGATCCTACACCCGATCCGGGTTTCCTTCTAGTGGCATTAGATCATTGCGACCGCTAGACGATAACTACACGGTCAACATGATGGCTACGTTAGCGTGACACTTTGGTTGTCCCGATACTCCTCATTTCCAAGTTGAGGATAGTATTTGGCTTCGTGGTGTCATCTGCGCTAACTAACTTTTAGAACCTTAATTGACCCATCTTGGCCATTAGAAAGTAGTGAGATGGCGGCTTTGGTGTAGACCGAGGTTGGTTGATACTCGATACTACGCTTGAGATCGACTTTGGGACATTTTCGATCGACCACTTGGTAGTCGCATTGAAATAAACGAGAAAGATCAATGATGTGAGATTCCTAGAACCCGGTTACTATTATAGGACAGGATGAACCAACTCAAACTTTTGGTGGGGTAATCACCTAGACCTCATGCAAGCCTTAAACCATAGGCTCATTGTGTGATTTGTTTGTGTGTGCTATACATGACATCATAACATCATCCGCATTGCATATATTTCTAACCATTTCAAGGACCTAGGGATTTATCTTTGCTCTGTTTTGTAGGGATTATGGCTTCTAGAAAGACTATCCGAATCAACTTCATAGGTATACCTTCTCAGCTCAAAGAATTGGTTTCTGAAATTCCCGACCATGCTCAGTTCATCAAAAGACATGGTTATCTACTTGACTTGGTTATCTCCGGTTTTGAAGAAGATATGATGCATGTCCTATTCCAGTTTTTGATCCGAAACACCATTGCTTTACATTTCCAGATTATCAGTTGGTTCCTACCTTGGAAGAGTTCTCTAAATTACTTGGGATACCTATTCTTGACCAAATGCCATTCACCGGTTTAGAAAAGGTACCTAAGTACGAAGACATTGCATCCGCCTTACATCTTAAGCGCTCAGACATTGAAGCCAATTGGGAAACTAGAAGCGGAGTTAAGGGTTTACTTTCTAAGTTCCTAATTAAGAAAGCCCGAGAATTCCTCAAAGTTATGAGTTTCCATGCATTTGAAAACATTGTGGCCTTGCTAATCTATGGTTTGGTTCTATTCCCTAACTCGGATCAATTCATAGATGTCAATGCCATCAAGTTGTTCCTTACCCGTAATCCAGTGCCTACTTTACTTGGAGACATCCTACATTCTCTCCATACTCGTACTACTAAGAGACAAGGCACTCTCATGTGTTGTATACCGTTACTATCCAGGTGGTTTATTTCGCACCTTCCTCCATCAGTTTTGAAGAACGAACAAAGAATGAAATGGTCTCAAAGGTTAATGTCACTCTCTCATTCAGATATCCGTTGGAGTCTTTTCTCTCAAAAGGACTTCACCTTCATTGAGCGTTGTGGAGAATTCCCTAATGTACCACTCCTTGGTATAAGGAGGTATTACTTACAACCCTTCTTTAGCTCTACGTCGCTTTGGTTTTGCTCAAGAGATGGTCCACATGATATGCTTCTCCAAGATGTTGTGTTCGACTACAATCACGATCTCCGCATTACCGAAGGTTTATACACGCTGGGGCATGGTAAAGAAGATTGATACCAAGACTTTGGGCACCAAACTCCCACTCCATGGGAGCCTTACCTCAAATGGGTGCGAGCTCGAGCTCAAAACCTCATGATGCCATTCACTGTTGTACCCGTGATTATGGAACATGTTTATAGGTGACGACCTATACTATTCTCCATCCCGACATGCCTACCGATTTTGAAGACTTGAAGAGATCCCGGATTCAAATTTAAAGAAGAGAGGATACCTTTGAAGCTCTGTTATGCAAGAGAAGAAAATGCTAGAGTTGACCAAGCTACTTCACGAGGAGCGCAACATCAACGCCTACCGCACCAAGAGGAAGCGCCATGGAGACCTAGAAGCTTTATATTATGTTTTCTTATTATTGTTTTGAACTATCTTTTGTACTTTAAAAAAAAAAAAAAAAGAATAAAAGAGAACTAATATTTGTTTGTTCATTGCTTGTTTAACAAATTTAAATCCTAGAGGTCCTTGAAAACATTGCATTGCATTCGATAAACATTGCATAGCATAGCATAACATTGCATCACGTGTACATTGAGATTGGTTTTCTCATCCTCTTGCTATTTATTTTAGCAAAGAATGGCTCTTGAGCGATCGTCAAAGATCTCCGTGTTCGTAATGCCTGGGCCAACAGATGTTCACTAGCTTGGTCCAAGGCCAAGAAGATCCAAGAAGCTCATCAACAAGAAGAAGAAGGTGTGGGTCTACTCAACATGGGCACGCCACAAAGGGGGTCCTAAAGTGGTCACGGATCGAGCTCTCAAGGAAGTGTCAAGACCGAGGGGAGGTCAAGGGTAACGAAGATGACCAGGAGCCCTAAAAGAGAGAGAGGAGCGCTCGACTATAGCCAAGACTGATGAAGATGATAAGTACAAGCAACTTGAAGACCGTCAATGTGTGGAAAATCAAATGTCCGGGCTGAATTTTGATGATCCGAGTCTTGTTCCGGTGTTGTGATTCCTCCTAAGTTCAAAGTTCCTACTTTTGCTAAGTATGATGGCGCTTGTCCAAAGTGCATTTGAAGTCCTATGTTCAAGATCACCCCACACCGATGATGTAAAGTCAGGATGCATTATTTTCAAGAGAGTTTGTCCGAACTCGCTAGAGTGGTATTATCACCAGAGAATGACCGTATCCGCATTTGGAGTGACTTGGCCGATGCTTTCTAATACAAGATGAGTAATGTGAATTGACACCCACCGCATGCAACTACAAAGCATGTCTATGGGTCGTGATGAGAAGTTCAAGGAGTATGCTCAAATGGAGAGATCTAGCAGTAGTTCAACCACCCTTGTCCAATAGGAATTGGTTGATATGTTCATGGGAACATTGTCGTCCATTCTTCAATCATCTCGATTAGAACTCTTCACCGGATTCACCGAATGATAGTTACAAAGCAGCGATTGAAGGGTATCAAGAGTGGAAAGATTCTGAGTCATCATCAAATGTCACAAGAGATCTTTGGTGGTAAGAAAGAAGCTAATGTGTGTATGGTCGAAAAGCCGAGCCAAGAACGACCACGCCAATCTGCGGGGGCTTGTGATTCCAATCCTACATCAAGACAACTCGCGAGACAACGCGCTGAACTGTAACGCGCCACGAAGACAGCCATTTAAGATCAACATGCCATTGTCGCAAGCCTTGCAACACATGTTGAAAGCGTAATTGATTACCTTGAGGGATCCTCCTCGAATGTCAACACTTCTCCGAAATACAATCCTAATGCTAAGTGTGCTTACCATTCCAATAGCCCCGACATAGTATCGACGATTGTTGGGCTCAAGAACAAGATTCAAGATATGATGAAACTAAGCATTGAATTTGATCCTCCGCTGAGACCGAATGTGATCAACGCCCTATGCCTAACCATGACAAGAGTTCCAATGTCGTTGTGATTATACTTATGTTTTCAACATAGATGACTTGACCATTCCTCCGATGATCATAAGAAGAACTTGTCGCAGCCGTATCAATCCAGATGCCCAGAGAATTGCCGTTGGTGCTCCTCCGCACTGATGTGTTTGGTTGAGAAGACGGTTCAAGGTATGATGGACAACCGTGAGATACTATTTCGAAACCACCGTGCGTAAGTGTGAAGAAATGTCTAAGTTGAAGATCGACAATGCGAATGAAACTGCACCATCTGATGGGATACCTTGGGGCAGCCAAGTGGAAAGTATGATTACATGGTGAAGTACTGCCCGAAAGCTACAAGATTCCTATTGAAGATGTTAAAGCAACTGATGGGGTGACGACTTCCCGTAAGACTATGCCGATGTTAACACCATAAGGATTTCCTCTCACGATCCTGTGCCTAGAGCACCCCTCATTATCACTTCTCCAAGACCAGCCCATATTCCTCTAACAAGGCTATCCTTGGAATTATGGATCCGAGGTTTACTATCATGGCCAAGCAAGACCCTCCGACCATTGAAGATCTTACGCTGAAGCTACCATTCCCGACATTGACAACATCACCGGATCCAAGAAGGTGACCGAACCGAAGAGTGTTCTCCAGATATCTCTCCTCCAAAAGACACTACGACTCCAAAGATTCCATCTACTCAACCAACATCCCCAACTAGTGGGAAAGAACCGGACTCATCCCGCTCAACCGTATACCAAAGGAAGTTGTCAAGACACCTCCAAACGAGAAATGGAGGAAATTCAAGATTATCAAGAAGAGTGACTACAATGTTGTGGAACAGCTGGGATGATCCGCTCAAGATCTCCATGCTTGCTCCGCCTTGTGCTCGAGGCTCATGCTAACGCCTTGGTGAAGTTTCAAGAATGCTCACGCATCGCAAGACACTACTACCGACTCAAGTTTGTATTGCTAGCCTGGCTGCCAACAACGGCCTAGGCTTCTCGATGTCGATTTGACTCGCCGGAAGGAAACACAACAAAGCCTTGCACATCTCTCGTGGAATGCAAGGGCACTACATTATCTCATGTTTTGGTGGATACCTGCTCGCCTCGAACATCCTACCAAGATCGCTTTTGATCGCTTGATGTCAAGGGTTGGTTCGAGACCCAAGGATTATTGTGAGTGCTTTTGATGGTTCTAAGCAATACTTGAGAGCTCGTTTGCCAAAGTCGGTTCCCACTTTTGACTCTACTTTTGTGATGGACATCCGTCCATTTTACTCTTGCCTACTTGGACGCCCTGATACATGGGCGTGCGCACTCTACTCGTGACGGTCGAATACCCAAGGAAAGGGAAAGTTGTTACCGTGGTGAAGAAGAGTATATGGTCAATATCTAGCCTTCCGATATCTCGAGATGGAAGGTGAATTTTGAGACTCAAGCTTTCGAAACCCCCGTAGTCGTGCCTGCTGACTCTCCTTATTCCCGGTTACACAAGCTCCTAGGATGGTCTCCGAAGATGCCTGCCGTCAAGAAGGTGGTAGTACTATTTGGGGTCAGCCCTGATCTTCCTTTCAAGTTTGACAAGACCGGTTTAGGTTTCACTATCAAGGGTCAAGATGATACGCGCAACGTGCCGCCAACTTCCTTCCGTGATCACCGTGTGGAATCCATGCTATAGAAGACAACGACAACGACTTCGACATCAAGAATGGATCTTTCCAACTCTGCATCGTGGGCTCAAGAATTGGAAGGTCAAGACGCTATACCAATCTCCTTTAGTCGAGTAATTATTCTTGTTTTGTTTGCTTTTCGATTTTCTATGTTTTGAACGATAAACCTAAAGCCTAGTGCCTTGCCCGGCATCATGGCTCGCTCATGAGGGTTATTATTTGTCGCTTATGATTTTCATTCAATAAATTGCTGGACTTTTGCATTCATTTGTGTTTTTCTTTCTTTACTTTATCACCCCTTCAAAAGGCTATGTGTTCTTACACACACCCACGTGATACACCGTAATCACTCCGAATCTCATAATAATATGCTAGTGCTAAATATGACTTCGATAATCCGATCTACCAAGTCAAGATGAAAGTGAGGAAGATTGTGAAGTGCCGTGGAGAACTTGTCGATTACAGAAGAGGATCGAGTTATACACCACATGAAGAGCAAGTCGAGGTTGTGAATTTGTACCGACGAAGATGTAAAAGAGATCAAGATAGAGCGGTCTTGAGAACAAAGGTTAAAGAAAGGTTGGTTCGATGCTACGAGACTACATTGAGGTTTTTTGGTCATACGAAGACATGCCGTTTAGACATTGATATTGTGGTTCATCGATCCAACAAAAGAAGGTTTTCTCCCAAAGGAAATGTAAAGTTCGTCAGATGCTTCCCGAGATGTCGAGAAAATCAAAGTCAAGTTATGAAGCGCTTCACGGTTTTTAGTCATTTTATCCGCAGTGGTTGCAATGTGGTTCCTGACTAAGAAGGATGGCAAGGTACGAATGTGTGGATTACGTAGATCCGAATAAAGCAAGTCCGAAGATGATTTCCTTCCTCATATTGATGTCCCGTTGACAACACCGCCAAGATAAAGTTTTTTCCTTCATGGATGGTTTCCTACAATCGATCAAATGGCTCCCGAGACATGGAGAAGACTACTTTTGTTACAGGGGTACTTTCATATAAAGTTATGCCGCTCGGATCAAGAACGCAGCGCCACTTATCGTCAGTGCTATGGTGGCACTATTTCATGACATGATTCATCACGAGATAGAGGTCTACGTCGACGACATGATAGCTCGATCACGCATGCAGGAAGAGCACCTGATCATTTGCGTAAATTGTTCGATGATTGAAGAAGTACATCGAGACTTAATCCTAACAAGTGCACTTTTGGAGTCGATCCGAAACTCCTAGGGTTTGTTGTCATGGTAAAGGTATTGAAGTTGATCCCGCCAAGGTTAAAGCTATACAAGAGATGCCACCCCGCACCGAGAAGGAAGTCGAGGTTTCGGGCCGATTGAACTACATTGCCGATTCATTGCACACCTAACTACTACTTGGAGCCAATCTTCAAGTTACTAAAGAAAGATCAAGTAGTGGAATGGAATGACGATTACGATCGCTTTTGACAAAATCAAGGAGTACCCATAATCCTCCTATCCCGATGCCGCCACCAAGGAAGACCTCTTATCATGTACTTAACAGTTGTTAGAGAACTCAATGGGTGTGTGGGGCAACATGACGAGTCCGGTCGAAAAGAGCATGCAATATACTACCTTAGCAAAAGTTTACCGATCGTGAAACAAGATACTCACAATTGAGAAAACTTGCAACGCTTTGGCATGGGTCACCGACTAAGACAAGATATGTCGACTCACACTACCTTGTTGATTTCAAGATGGATCCGATAAAATACATCTTTGAGAAACCACTCTCTCCGAAGAATAGCAAGATGGCAAATGATCTTGACCGAGTATGACATTCAAGACACTTCTTTAAAGCGATCAAAGGAAGTGTAGTAGCCGATCATTTGGCTCATCAAGCCATAGATGACTATCACCTATGCGCCTAGTTTCCATGAAGATGTTTTGTTAGTTATCGATTGTGGAAGAGCTGTGCCCGCATTTAAGGACCCGAACAAGGATCCCGATGGACCATGGTCTTTGATGGAGCCTCAAACGACTTGCAATGGCATTGGCGCCATCATTACATCCCCTACAAAGGACATACGCCTTTCACCGCCAGATTATGTTTCAATTGTACCAACAATATGGCCGAATAAGTGCATCATGGGTATTAAAGTCGCTATTGACTTAAGAATCAAATTCTTGCAAGTATATGGAGACTCACTTTAGTGATCACGATTAAAGGCGAATGGATACAAGCATCCGAATCTCATCCCATATCGAGAGCATGTTCGAGTTTGATCCCTATTTCAAGAGATTACTTTTGATCATATTCCACGAGAAGAGAATCAGGCATGACGCTTTAGCTACTATGTCATCTATGTTCAAGGTAAGGGACAACGAGGCCTTGATCATCATTGAAAAGTTTGACTAACCAAGATATTGTTATGAGCTTGATGTAAGAGAAACCTTGGTACTACGATGTGAAAAGGTATCTCGAGACTCGTGAATATCCCGAGGGGCATCCACAATGATAAGAAATTCATGAGAAGATTTGCATCCAAATTCTTCCTCAAAGAACAGATCTTGTACAAGCGCAATCACGACTTGTGCTTACTACTGCTGTAGACCGTAGAACAATGGAATAATCATGGAAGAATTACAAGGCTTTTCCACCCAGCATAGGACGGCTAAGAAGATTCGAGAACAGTTACTATTGGTCCACCATGGAAGTCGATTGTCACCGCTACGCTCGATCTTGTCACAAATGCCGATATATGCAGAAAGTGCATGTACCTCCAAGACTTTGAATGTTCTAACCTCCTTGGCCTTCGCAATGTGGGCATTGACATGATTGGAGAAATCAAGCCCACTTCCAATGGACATCGCTTCATCCTTGTGGCAATGACTATTTCACCAAATGGGTAGAGGCAAATTTGCATCACATTAAGAATGTTGTGGCTCGATTCATCAAGCATAATCTTATCTGTCGGTATGGCACTCCTGAAAGGATTATCACAGATAACGGTTCTAATCTCAACAACAAGATGATCACCGAACTCTGCACGCAGTTCAAGATCAAACATCACAACTCTTCTCCTTATCGGCCTAAGATGAATGGCGCAGTGGAAGCCGCCAACAAGAACATTAAGAAGATTATACAAGAAGATGACAGTGACTTACAAAGATTGGCATGAGATGTTACCATTTGCTCTTCATGGTTATCGCACCACAAGATTTAACATCAGGGCAACCCTTCTCTCTTGTATACGGTATGGAAGCCGTCCTACCCATCGAGGTACAGATACCCTCAACCAGAGTCCTCCAGGACGCAGAGTTAGGCGAAGACGATTGGGTCCAGACTCGCCTTGACCAGATTAACTTGATCGACGAGAAACGGCTCACATCCATCTGCCATGGACAGATTTATCAGAAGCGAATGATCAGAGCATTTAACAAGAAGGTCAAGCATCGAGTTTACCAAGTTGGTGACCTAGTAGTCAAGCGCATCATTCTTCCACAAGGTGATCCTGTGGGCAAGTGGACTCCCACCCATGAGGGACCATTTGTAGTCAAGACGGTATTCTCAAAGGAGCTATGATACTTAGCACCATGGACGGTGAAGACTTCCCACACCCCGTGAACGCAGCATAGTCAAAAATACTACGATAAAAGAGACCCGCTAGGTCGACCGCCTAGGCAAAAATAAGGGATCCCGCGAACCAAAAAGGTTCGCAAAAGTTAAGGATATATACAAAATATGTACACCCTAAGTCGAAACTGAAAAGGCGGCAAAAAAGGGTATCCTAGAGATCAAAACCCGAAGGGCGGTCTAGGCAAAAGTTAGATTTAAGCGCACGACTATGTCTCTTCCAGATCACCTACTTTTGACTACAATCAAGATTCAAGTTCAAATGGCGAAGATCAATTCAATCACTTTCTAACGATGAAGGAGATGAGATAGTTGAAATATATGAGTACTAGCATAGTTGGAACTTAACGAGATTGTTTCACAGTAGCCTTTTACCTTCTCTGTATAAACCACTCGGCCATACGCCACCTTTCAAATAAATGTGAGTTTCTTTCTTTACAATTTCCGTTTGTTGTTGTTTGCATAAGGTCCAAACGTCCGCTTTGAATGATTATACGCATCCGACAATAAGAACTTGTTCGCAAACATACGAAAGGTGAATATGCGAGAGTACCTACTACAGACTCCAGGAATTGTGATGACGACGAAAGTCACCAAGATGCATTCCCCTGCAGAGTACAATCCCCACAGAGATACCACTCACTACAATTTCTCCCCATCAGAGTACAGAATCTCCTTCCGCTAGTCCAGATAGCCCAACCTCATCATCGCCGCTTTATCTCCGGAGACATTTATCCTCGCGGATGCGCTTCGACAATTCCCTTCCCTACGACGCTTGTCCGACTTGAAACTTGGTCGATAGTGCATCGGAGGAAACTTACACCTTTATCCTCAAAAGAGATTTCGACGAGCTCCAGATCCTTCCAATCCGCCTCCAGTGCTTACCAATTACTCCTCAAGCAGGATCTATACACAAGATTCCCCAGTAGAGCACTTCCTAACCTCCCCCAAGCCGAGTTTATGTATGAGATTTGCAACAACGTGTTTCCCGATCTCTACCATCCACAGCAGTATCTAGGCTCAAGACTTGGTCAGATAGTGCATCGGAGGATTCGAAGCTATACTCCTCCTCAAGGTCTCCGATCCGTCCCCATCCCCAAGCGTAAGTCGAAGTCCTCAAGGTAATATTCACATCCTCCTCAAGATGGATATGTTTTGAAATACCACAGCATCCGTCATTCATACATTATTCATAAATATCATAATTTGTGCATATATCATTCATACGCATCGTCATGCATCATACTTTGCATAAGACTAACAATATTCTATCAAAAATTTTTCTTGTTTTCTCCAAAACAGGTAAAAGTCACTTCCGACACAAGCAGGTCCAAGATTAATGCCCAAACCGCACGGAAAGCTAACGACCAACCTCGTTGTTTTCCAACAACGGATCCAGGATTAATACCCGAAGCTAGACGGGAAACCTTATCCGAACGATCACAAGTTATCCTCCGATAACAGGCAGTGGATCAACACCCGATGCACAACAGGGAAACATCCACGTTTTGTCCCCTCGAGCAAAGACGAAGAACTATTCGACCTCTCTTATTATCACAAAGAACTACGAGAGTCTAGCGACGACTCGCCCTTCGATGGCATCTTAAGCCCATCTCCGACTACTTGTCAACATCTCTCAGCTTTCAGAATGCTGCATATTTGGTTAAAAACCAATACAAACCAATAACTTCATTCAAAAAGCGAGCACAAAGTCTAACGTACGACTCCCTCCGGATGGCATCCTAAGCCCATCTCCGCTGTAGCATCTACAGAGCCCAGCGCATTTACCACTCCCCAACATCGATCTTTTCGGATGGCATCTAAGCCCATCCCCACGGCTATCTCGAGTCTAGCGCACGACCCATTCCCCAGCGAAATCTCCAAATGGCATCTATAAGCCCATTCCCGTATCATCACCAACGGCGAGTGCAAATTTCCAGGTGTACTCAAGTGTTCAATCATCTTCTACCTCCAGGTCACGAAAGGCAAAGCATGCCAATCTAACCTTCCAAGACAAGAGGATTGAACAGGGCAGCCATACCCCAAAATTTGCCCTCATGTCTCTCAAGATATTCCATACATCCCTACTCAAGGATTCTTCAAGAGTTGATCGATGAACACCCTCCTACACAATCAACCCAAACTAGGGTTTGGCATTTCTCGATCCGATGGACTTCTAACATTCCAATGGTTCCCATGCTTCCTCATGTGCTTCAAAGATTCTCCATGACAAGATTCAAGCCTCACAAGTCAAGTTTCCTGCATAATTGCTCGATGGTTGAAATCATTGATTGGTCAAAAAGTCAATTGTGGTCAACATACAAACAAAACTTCGATTTTGGTCAACATCCTCATTTTGAAGTCACATTCATCATTTGATCAAGGGTTGATCATGATTCATCAAGAAAACTCAAGATTTCCTCAAAAGTCAAACTTTCTAAATTAGGGTTTCTAGATGAAAAGTCAACCAAACTTTGATCGATCATAACTTTCATACTTTCTCGTAAATTTTCCACCACCTCTTGTTTTGAAGGAAATTCAATTCTCTACAACTTCATGTCTCACAAGAATGTCCAGAAATGCTTCATTTGAGAGGTAGCTCTCAAACATTACAGTTATTTTCAAAGTCAACAAAAGTCAACTTTGTGTTTTGAAGATATATTGAGCATGGTAACTCCAATTGAAGTGAAACCAAAGACATTGTTTAGAGGACTCTTAGAGCTTTCCAAAAGTCCAAGAACTCTCAAAACATGGAAAATTGAGCGTTACACCATTCACAAGTTGGGAATTTTGGACAATTGCACAAAAGGACATATTGGTCAAATTGCAAAATTTTCCAATGGGCCTATAATCTTTGATCCAAACTTGTTCATGATGCTATTCTTGACCCATAAATGCTTGGCCTTGGTTATTTTCTATTTTATGATTTATATTTGAATTTTATAACATTTAATTCAAAAATAAATTATATAAAATATGAAAATTAATCATTTTTTCAAAAGGAATGATTTTATATCTTTCTAAATGTCCAAGAAAGCCCAAGATTCATTCCAAATTCGTGCAAGCCATGGAATTGATGAGAAAATCATATTTTCTTCAATATTTGATTTTATTTTCAAAGAAAATATTTTCACATTGATGAAGCAATCTTTTTTCCACTTTCTGCCATCCACCTTTCCTATAAATACCAAAGAACATCACAAGCATCATCGACACGAAACCCTAGCCCTAAAACCACCCAAAACTTTGGCAAATTTTTTCAAGAATCCAAAATTAATTTTGTTTTCAGAAGCTTCTGTGCCAATCCACCATTCAATCCTCTTCCCGAGGTTCCCAAAGAATAAACCAATCCTCACTCGCCTTAATCGCCGTAACGCGTGTTGAACTCTCACCGTTTGATATTTTGCCAATTTCGATTTCAATATTGCATGCATTGTTAATGTTTTTGTGTGTTTGTTTAAATTGTGATGATGATTAGGTCACATTAGAACCAATACATGCAAGCTTTAACGCCCGAATGCCAGCCGCCATGGTTGTGGTTCGAGAACGCTTGAATCGAACTGCTTGTAGCGTTGTTTTCACCAAAACTAACATCACCAATGGACCTTGGAGGGTCGATTTAGGGGATAGGTTCCTTCCATTTATTTTACGTGTTTCTTGAGTTTGCGTGTTCGGGCACGGAGAAACGACTGGGGGTCTTGCCGTTGAAACTTTGACCGCGTAGGTTATGGGCGTCATGGCGCTTCTCGATTCGCTCTCTCATCCAAAGAAGGGCCCCACGCTGTCGACTTTGATTTTCAATGTATCCAGGACGCCATCACTATGTATCATTGTTTTCACTTTCCAACACCAAATGCCAAGTGGTGTAGTGGTAAAGGCGTTGGTTTGCATGCATCTCTCCAAGGCCATGGGTTCGATCCTCAGGCAACTTTTCATTCTTTTCACAACTCGATATTTTCAATTATTTCATATTTTTATTTATTTTCAATATTTTCATGCTATTTTAATTACTTTTCCATAATTTATTTATGCATTAAAAATCAAAAATATTTCTTTTTTATTTATATTCTGAAAATCTTTATTTAATTTCTAAAATTAAAAATATCTTTTGCATGCATATTTATTTTTATTTTTATTTTAGCATTTAAATCATTATAAATTAGTTTTTAATTACTAAATGCATCTAAAAATCCCAAAAATTATTTTAGCATATTTATGTTATTTCCAGATGTACTAATTTTCTCGTATTAAAATTTGCATTTTTTCAACATTTTCTTATTTCAATTTCATCGATTTCTCCGATTTTCGCTTGTTTGTGTTCGTCCGATCTGGACGCTTTCTTCCGCTTTTTATTTCATTTTTCAATAATGTAATTGCATATGGGTTGTAATAGTTTTAATTAGGACTTTACTTTTCCGCATTTTTAATTATGTATCTTCTAAAGCCATGTAATAGCGTAGGTTTTACTTTCCGCACCTTTACATTTCCGCTTTTACTTTCCGCATTTTAATTTCGCACCTTATAAACTCGCTAGTAATTAGCGTATGGCAAGATAAAATTGAACTTAGCCCACTAATTTCCAAGATAAGAATATCCAAATCAACACACTCTCCTCACACATGCACCTTTAGGGTAATTCTCTCGCTTACTTAATTCAAAATGGTCATGTCCTCGAACGTAGAGGTATTCTAGCACCTGCCTTCAAAACAAATCATCATAGTCCCTTCGATAAAGATCATAGACCCACGATGTCGCCACGAATACATGATCTTGACCTCGATTGTCGCCATTAAAATGATGATAGTCCCTTCGAATGTGCTAGGATACCCTACAAGTTGCCTTCTATGACCATCCGACGTCCCTTCGAATGTCCCGCTTATATCCAACGAATGGAGTTACCACCAATTAATGGTATGGATAACGCTATTCTAAAGGAAACGAAACAACATGAAAACGACCAATTTCGAGTAGGTGATAAGACTTTAGTTGCTTGCTCTATCAAAATACTTTTCACACCTCACACCTTTTTCAAAGTTCAAACTCTTTTCAAAACGAAACATTTCCTAACACTTTGTATACATTCCTACATGAATCATTACAAAGTCAAAGCGAAATGCCTTTTCAAAACATTTCTCAAACACACAAAGCACAAGTTTTTCAAAAGTGGTCTATAAAGCAACTAAGAGCCCGAGATAACTCACGGATGGAAAGGTGCTAATACTTTCCTTTCATAACCATTCTCCCGCACTCGTAATCTAACGAAGGTCTTTTTCCTCTACTTTTACCTTCCTTAATTGATAAAATAAAAGTCGGTGGCGACTCGCTATCCGCACATTTGGATACAAAAATCCTAAAAAGTCGGGCTCACCGTATCACAACCCCGAGATATGAAGATGAATATCTTCGCCCTCGATAGTGAAGAGACTTAAATATCGAATACGCAAATTTTGGACCTAAGATACCAAAATGTGAATGATGCAAATGATTGTAAAAGTTTCACCCATATGATATCAAAGAAATGACATGGTGGGGAAAATTTGTGAGGATGACTGATCCTGCTTTTTAAGAAAAGAGGATCCTGTTTGTTGGGAAACATGCAATATGTCTCGCTGGGGAAAAAGAGATTCACAAAACATGTGAATATCCATTTCGTTTTGGGAAACAAAGAGATTACCTTCTGTCAGCCTTGTGACAATGTTTAAGGTAAGCGAAGATGATATTACCAATTATCAGCCTTGTGACGGTAATAAATTCTGAAGATATTACCAATTATCAGCGAAGTGATAACTATAACAAGGTAAATCTTGAGATATATTACTGAGTATTCAGCCTTGTGAATAATAGACAAATGATGAAAACAGATCTCAAACGAGTTCTGAAGATATTACCAATTATCAGCGAAGTGATAACTATAACAAGGTAAATCTTGAGATATATTACTGAGTATTCAGCCTTGTGAATAACAGACAAATGATGAAAACAGATCCCAAACGAGTTTCTATTTTCAAAGCTACAATTTTGCCGGGGATCTCTCCTTCGAGAAGATGCGGGCATTTTGATTGAAAAGACATAGGTTTTCTTTAGACAAAAGACAATCATGAGATTTCTTTGAACTTTCATGATTTGAACTTGCTAGAAGAACAATCATTTTATGATAAGTTTCAAGATGAAAAGGAAATAAGCGGTTCGGATGACGAGGCTATTGCTTATTGTTTTGTTGGTTAGAGACAAGGTTCTATCCAGGAATGAACTGGAAAGAAACGGTCAATCAAGATATTGTCCCTAATGAAGGATGATCTCCGCTGGGGAACAAGAGAGAAAAAATTTCGTGGGAATAATCACGGGAGATGACACATCCACATAAGTAAATATAATCTAAACCAGTGATATGGAAGCAAACATTGAGGAATGCAGGAATGCATTAATGATGTTATGATGTATGAATGAATGTCATATGCATGCTGACAGTACTTGACAAGACAATAAAGAGGTATTTGGGGAAAAGGACCACGTCACAGTTCGAACAAATACCCGGAAAAATTTGCAGCAATAGTGTAGATGTTACTGATGATAAATCTGAGTTGCATGCTTTAAACTTTTCTGGAAAAGGCATTTCATTGGCAACCATGCTGGGGATTCTTTTTGAAATAGAATACCGTCCTTTGATGATCTCTGCTGAGGAAAGAAAACCTCTGTAAAGTAGTTGTTCTATCTTTCGGAGATCGAAACACTCGTGGAGGAACTGTTGAAATTCTTTTCTGTGTTCACAGTTCGAAGGAACATTTCGCTTTTATTTCAAAATTTTGAAGTAAAAATTCATTTAAAACCTTTTTTAGTTTCAAAAAAGTGATTTTCACAATAAAAAGCATTATTTTGCAAAACTGAATAAAGCAAGAATTGCAAACAAAAAGGCACAAGGCTCAAATTTATTGATAGAATGGTAATCAGCCAAAAGCGTGACTCCATGAGCTATTTACAAGAGTTGGAAATGATAATTTATTGGGAAAAGGCTACATTGAAAGCAAATAATCGCTATTATCCCTATCAACTTTGAATTCCAACTGTGCTTGTTGCTTCAGAAGATTTGATTGAAGATCCGTTGATGGAAGATTCTTCAGATTGATGAAGTATGGACTGATTGCAGTTACTTTGTCATTTTGTGTATCCTTATTTTGCCTAGATCGCTTTTCAGTTTTCAATCTATCAGATAATTTCGCTTATTGTCTCTAATTTTGCTCGACCGCCTTTTCGGTTTTCACCCACCGAGACGCCATTTTTGCCTAAGCCGCCTTTTTCGGTTTTCGACTTAACGAGCCGTTTTGTTTTTTAGACAAAGTATTTTTGACTGATCAAGATTCACAGATACGGGAGTTCATCACCGTCCATGGTTGTGAGAGTCATAGCACCGCCGTAAAAGCTTCTTCGACGATGTATGGGCCTTCGTAATTAGGAGTCCATTTGCCCTAGAATCTGTTGAGAAGATGAATCTTTTAAGCACGAGGTCACCTTCTCGAATTCATGAGGTCTGACCTTTTGTCGAAAGCTTTCTTCATTCTTCTTGATATAATTGTCCATGACATAGAGCAACAGCTTTTCTTCGATTAAGTTCAGTTGGTCGATCTTCTTTGACAATTATCTGCCTCAGATAACTTAGTTTCCATGAGAACTCTATTGACGGAATCTCAACTTCTACGGGAGCACTGCCCATGCCGTATACTAGAGAAAAGGAGTTGCCCTCATGAAGTGCGATCGAGGTACGATACCCATGCAGAGCAAATAGCAAGATCTCGCGTATTGTAGGTGATGACCATCTTCCCGACGATCTTTTCGATGTTCTTGTTGGCGCTTCAACGGCGCCTGCTCATCTTTGGTCAAGGATTGATGAGTTATGATGCTCGATCTTGAATTCTCACGCTCTTTTATCATTTTGTTGTTCAAGTTTGATCCATTATCTCGTAATGATCTTACTTGGAATTCCATATCGGCAAATGAGGTTGTTTGATGAACCTCACAACCACTTGTCTTGTAACGTTGGTAAGATGCTTCGACCCATTTGGTGAAGTAATCAATAGCTACTAAATGAAGCGATGTCCGTGGAAGCTTTGGTTCAATCATCCCAATCATGTCGATGCCCCACATGGAGAAAGGCCACGGAGAAGATGTAATGTCGAGTAGTCTCGTGGCACATGGATCTTATCTACATAGATCCGCACTGTGACATCTCTTAACGTGTTTACAAAGAATCGGATTCCATCGCTATCCAAAGAGTATCCTCGCTTTAGGATTTTTCAAGACATTGCATGCCCATTTGAATGGGTTCCAAGGACCCTTCATGCACTTCATGGATGATCGTGTTCGCTTTTCTCCGCCGACGATCCGAAAGGTGACCATGTCGTTTCTTTTGTAGTAGTACATCTTCACCGAGGAAGAAGTTTCAGAAAGCCTCCTTAGAGTTTTCCTGCCTTTTGTACGATGCCCCAAGTGGGTACTCGTGTTCAAGGAAACGCTTGATGTCGTGGAACCACGGTTTATCATCAAGACCGCCTACCGCAAATACATACGCAGGTCTTTCAAGACGCTCGACACGGATTTTAGGCATATCATTCCAATTGTTGACTTTGAACATGGAAGATAGAGTAGCCAAGGCGCTCGCCATTCGATTCGATCTCGAGGATATGATGCGCTCAACTTTGTTCAAGAAAGTCAACAAACGCCTCGTAATCTCGTAGGGAATCGCACCAAGATGATGAGTTTCATACTTGTCTTTGATTTGATTGATCAAGGGTCGAGTCTCCATATATGTCAAGGATCTTGATCCTTAAATCGATGGCTCGATACCCATGATACAAGCTTCGTATTCTCGCATGTTGTTGGTACAATCAAACAGCAATCGGGCTGGAAATGGGATATGAGAACCCTGGAGTGATGATGATCGCCCAATTCCATTGCCAAAACATTAATCGCCCATCAAAGATTAAGCCCCATCTAGATTCCGATTTCGACCTTCTTCAGCACTGTTCGTCACAATCTTTCATCTTTAAGTACATAACATCCTCGCCGGGAAGTCAAACTTGAGATTGGTATTCGCCGAGCGGTCGATAAGCCAAGTGATCGGCGAGAATGCTTCCTTTGACCGCTTGGGCACCAGATGATGTCATACTCGTATAATAGCATCCACATCGAGCAAGTCTTCCTGCTATGTGCTTTTCAAAGACGATTTGATTGGATCCATTTGAGATTAACCTGTTTGTGATTGATCATGTAATCGCGGAGACGTTTGAAGCCCATACCAAAGCACAACATGTTTTCTCGAGCATGAAGTAACGAGTTTCACAATGTGAACTTTTACTCAAGTAGATGGTATGCTCCTTCATCGGCTTCATCTTTGTCATTCAAGTACGCAATTTCATGGAATCTTCTACACGGAAGGTACATGATTAACGGTTCCTTCAACTGAGGGATCAAGATTGGTGGTTCGACAGTATTCCTTAATAATGTCAACGCTTGGCAATCTTCCGCTCAACACAACCTCGATTTTTATGAGAAGTGAATATCGCCCATAGGTAGTACCATTCGAGAGATAACCGATGTAATTCAACCGCTCGAGAAACTTCTCTTACTTGCTTTTCCATGTGGCAGGAATTTTGAATAACCTTGACTTTGTCGTGGTCAACTTCAATACCTCTTTGACCGACGATGAAACCTAGGAGTTTTCCAGATTCTTCCAAAGGTACATTTGTTAGGATTCTGCGCTTTAAATTTCCGCACGAAACAACTTTAAGAGATATTCTATATGCTATTCTTCGCCAGACTTTGCTATCATGTCGTCCACATAGACTTCGACTTCTTTGTGCATCATGTCATGAAAGAGAGTAGTATTGCTCTTTGGTAAGTCATACCGACATTTTTAATCCAAACGGCATTACTTTGTAGCAAATGTGCCCTATGGAGTTATGAAAGATGTCTCTCCATGTCTTCGGAGCCATTCGATCCGATTATAACCAGAGAAACCGTCCCATGAAGGAAAAGACGTTGAATTTTGCGGGGTTATCCACTAGCATGTCGATACGCTGTAGTGGGAAATCATCTTGACTTGCTTTGTTCAACCTTTAGTCAACACACATTCTGACCTTTCCATCTTTCGAGTTGTGCACTATGTTGGCTAGCCATTGAGGATATTCGTATGACGAGGAAACTCAAGCCGAAATGCTTTTGACTTCCTTTTGATTTTGTCGCCATCTCAGTGGTGAACTCTTCTCGCCTTTGTTTAACCGGTGGACACTGGTCTTAATGGTAAGTGATGCTCCAAATGCCGGTATCTAAACCCTGCATGTCTTTGTAGGACCAAGCTAACACATCAACATATTCTTGAGAAGATCTATCAATTTTCCTTGACGCTGTCGCTGTCAAGTCTGATATTCACTTTTTTTTGTCTTCGTAACCCAAGTTGATTGCTTCCAAAGGCTCTTTTGTGAGGCTGAATAATTCTTTCCTTAAGCAGAAAAATCTCATCTCTTTCTAAACTTCTTCCTCGCGACTTCACTGGGATTTCAAAGTGGGAGAGAGCGAGAGTTATTGCTTTCAATGGATTTGTCCATCTCGTTAATCAGATATTTGATTTATGTTTGATTAATTAACTTTTCTTCATTTTTTTTTTGAAAAAGTTAATGTGAAAGTGTATGCATTATTATTTTTGAAGATTTTTATTGTGTTTTTTAAGATTATTATTTCCAGAAAAGGGTAAATGAAAAAAAACACAAAGTGTGGAATCAAAACAACGCTGCTTATTTATGATTCACAATATGAAACAGGTCCCTAAATACAAACTCATTTGTCTTGGGCAAGACAAAGAGAAATTATTTAAAAGCTAAACCTTATAAACATCTCTTCGCTTTGGGCGAAGCGAGAGTTCAAAACAAAAGCAAAGATAAACTACTTAGAACTATGAACGTTAGTCCAACTTCAATGTGTTTCCAAGAGGGCGAACCTTGAAAGTCGAGGTATTCTCGTAGTTTCCACTGGTTTAACCTTGAGTAGACTTTTGGTCGTTGGTCGAGCAGGCTTTGAAGACTTAGACGATTGACCTGCTCTTTGTCGCTAAAGCGATCTTCTTCTTGCTTGATGAATGATCGAAGCACGGGATACAAAGATATGTCTTTATTGGCCTTATGCTGAATTTTGGGGATGTATCCTCCAATCTTCCGAGTGTAGAGACTCATTGCTCCATGACACTTTCCAATTCAGATTTAATCGATCCCCGATCCTCGAATCATGTTGATGTAGTGATAGTTAGGATTTGGTTTAATAAACCCAGGCGCTGCTAAAGCCGAGATCTTCGCTGGGAACCCTCAATCGGTTGATGGGATCAAAGATGTATGCCTCTTCCGCTTGACTAGGATATTCAAAAGAATCACCCCATCCAGGGGTGGATATCTTCAATCCGATTTTGAGCTCGGGCGCAGTTGTATTTCACCTAGTCAACTCCACTTGGTTCTCCCAAGGTATCCCAAACTTCAAGGGACAAAGTGATTTTCATTCCTTGTAGGGACATGCCTTGAATTGCCATTGGAGGATAAGGGTGCGTACGATTCTTCCAGACGCATATTCGTGGTCGTTAAGATAAGTGCCCACTCGCATCCAGAGATCGCCTTCATCTCCTTCAATAGTAATAATGTTAACTTCTTGAAGAACAGGTTTAAGAAACCCCCACCGTGGAATACTTTTGATCGGACGAAGTGCTTCATCCCTGTTTTGTTCTGGGAATACGGAGCCGAACCCGGAACTGGTTTTTGTCTCGTTGTTGACAGTTTGATTACTTGTCCCCAACCTTCAAAGATTGCCATCTTTCACTATTTGTGCCGCCTTTATACGGAGATAGATTATCTGCTTTTGCTAGTAGATTCATCTTCTAACTGGATGTCCCGAGATGTGTCCTTCAACGCCGCTATCAGAATGAAAGAAAAGTCGATAAATGGCTTATTAGCAATGCTTGTTCACCGATGATGGTTACTAGCTTCCCATTTACTGTGAATTTCGCTTCTCGTGGAGAGTGGATACAACCTCGCTGCGGATCCATGGTCTTCCTAGCAAAAAACTGTAAGTACCGCACATCCATGACTCGAAAGTGATTTGGAAAGTATGCGGACCAATTATCTGGAGATCGACTTCCCCAATAACCCACTCCTCGACCCATCAAAGGCTTTTACCACTATGTCATTGAACTTCATCGGTGTCCTTTATGTCAAACGAGCGAGAGTCGCTTTCGTGATTACGCTTAAGGATGAACCGATCTACTAATACATTGGACAGAATCGATTGACAAATCATTGAGATATGCGAGCCGACACGATCTTCCTTCCTCTGAAGTTCCTCATCATCGAAACTTAAATTATTGCAAGTCATATGTGCCCACAATACCTCCAACCGGTCCGTAGTCACATCGTGATCTACATAAGCTTGATCAATACTTCATTAAAGCTTCGGTGAGCTTCGAGTTCAAAAGTAGAGATAGTATCTAATCTGAGGAGTCCGATCACCGATCCACGACTCACTCACTTTTCTTGATTAACTCAATATCTCATCAAATTTCAGCGATTGGTTCTATCAAGCGCACCAACGCTTGTGTCCGGATTGACAACGGAATCAGAGGGTTCTCGATGGCGATTAATCGGATTTTGTCTAACAACAGAACAAAGTGGTTTTGGTAGCAACGAGTATGTACTCGTCCACTTCGCTGCTATCGTCCGATCTCGTTATGTTGACATTAATGGAAGAGTTGGCATGGGTTTTCTTTCCATCCTCTATCAAGCTGTATTGTATTGATAGGGAATTGCTTTGTTAGAACTCATGAAACAGACCGGTGCAAATCACCAAAGGAGACTCGAACATTTGAATCGTTATATTCAATCTCCACAAGTTGGGCACATTGAAACAGGGATAATAATGCTACTTGGGTATTTCCGAGTTGATATCTCGAGACTAAAAGCTCATGCGAAAATGCCCTATTGTATTCACGCCATAGTCATCTCGTTTTAGATCTCGATGTCACCAATGTGTAGCAATCGTTGAATGTCCGCTCTTATGGTGGGACATCCTCAAGATTCTTGAAGTGATGTTGCAAGTCGCATAATCGTGTTTAGTGAAGGCGCCCATTGATCGTATGTATCATGGAGATGCACCAAGTTTCCTCCGATCGATTCACATCTATGACGAGATACCGATCTCGTATTCGTAGTATCAAATTCACCGTATGTCCACCGGATCGGAAGGATTTGTTGCACGTTCGATTTGTATTTCTAAAGGAAAGAAGATTAGACTTACTAATCTGTATTTCAGCTTTAACGCTATGCAATGCTCAAGATCATGGCCCGATGCCCTTAATGAAAAGCAAGATACGTCCATTTATACCACCATGGCAATTTTTCTCGACCTAGGTGGTGACCTTGTCTCACATAAGATTCTTTCTATTAATGCGGGTAGTTCTGTACGCCATTGAATTGGTCACGTGACCCGAGAGGCGCACGGTTTTGATTGTTAAACCGCTGAGTCTGCTTACGAGGTCGTTTAGTTTGTTGAATTAAGGAGCAATTCGTATTTGACTCAGGTTAGCAAAGCGCTATGGGTACACCGCTGTTGTCGGCCGACATTTTTTCGTGGTTCTCTCCTGATACCATTCCTATGTCATGTTCTTTTCTTTGGAAAACCGGTTCCAACCTTCTTAGTTCCACTAGATCCTCGCTTTTGGTTAGCGTCGGTTCAACTCCTTCCTCTGCACCCATGCTTACTATCTCAAATCTCTCGAGAGCTTAGCGATCATTCGCTCATAATAAAATGGGCCAAGAGTGTTTAAGAAACCTTGGTCATCTCCTTCTTCTAACTGGTTGACTTGGGCAGCAATTTCTCCATCGCTGAAAGCGATTCTTTGAATGTCTCTCTTCCTTTGAGACATGGAGCGGAGTTGATCCCGATCGGGGCCATATCCAAGTTGAACTTATATTGCAACGGGCTTCACCTAAGTCATTGAATGTTTGATACTGCTACTGTCTAATCCCATGTACCACTTTAGTGCACCGTGAGACTATCTTGAAGTAATGGATCAACAACGGTGATTGTCGTTATATCGTAGACATTTTCTCGCATACATCGAAGATAACCTCGTGACAGAGTTTTTTGTACTTTTCAAAGTCGTGGACTTTGAATTTTGCGGGTATCCCTACGAGGAACCAAGCATGATCATGGGCTTTTCCAACAATTCTTTCCACGAATTGCTTTGATCTCAAGTCGCATTTTGAGGAGTTGTTCTTTATCTCCATAGAGCCAACAGAATTGCGGTTATCACCGAATATGGTGAGCTTCTTCGCCTAAGTAGTGTGTACTACGAAGCCGAGTTCATGATCGGTTGAGAAACCGCCATGTGATTGTCAGGAAAAGTTACCCCATGGAGTAAGTGCCGAGTTCTCGTAAAGTAGGTACTTCTGCTGGTTGTTTGTATTTGAGAAGTCGGTTGACAAACCGATGCCGAAATTGAAAGGCATGCCCTATGGATAGCCTCGATACCAAGAACCACTGGCCGCAACAAATGAAACTGAGTAGTAGTGACCTCCGAATCGCCTTGATTTTGATCGCCGATGCTGCTTGTCACTTTTGCGCAGCCTTGCCAATGAACTTACTAGAGAAGTGAGTCTTCCACCTCTTCTTGCAATGTTGTCACTGCTACGGCTTCAACATTTTCTTGCTCAAATCCTTCCATTACTTTTTCTTCCTTTGAACGTATCAGATGTTCGAGTTAGGGGGGCGGTCGAGAAACTCTAAGACGCGATACCACGATTTTTTCCTATCTCGAAAAATTCCAAAAGATCGACTCTAAACAATATACTCGATATGCAAAGTATGATGCATGAAAGAGAAAGGAATTTCCAAAGAATTTACGCTAAAAGAGAAATTTCTGGAAAATATTTGGATGGAAAACACATTATTTTATTGAATAATGAAAGAAGATTACAACAATTTGTTTTGAGCATTGCTCACAAAATGGTAAAATAAATGATTACAGCCTAAACTAATTAATCGTCCTCGCTTGATGAAGATCCAAAGGCTTGATGTAGCTTCAACTTCGTGATTTCTTCCCATAGTGAGCTTTAGTTCATTTTCTCGCCGGCTTAGTCGATGACTTCTTCCATTCGCCGAGCAGGATCACGGGTTGTCATTTTCAAGCTTCCTTTCCTTTCTTTGATGTATCTTTTGATCGCTATCTTTCCGACGAATCTTCTCATCTTTCTCCATGAGCTATTCATCTTGAAAAAGTAGCCTTTTTCATGATCTTTGACCTACTTTAGGCTTCTCATTTTCTAGATTAGTCTTAAGGAACTTGTTTTCCAAAGCTTCTTTCTCAAGCCTCATCTTGGCCAAAGCTTCGTATTCTCCCATAGTCTCGATGGGAAAAATTGTTGATTTGAAGCGGTTGAGAACAGGTTCCTTATAGCATAAGGCATTCAAATTCTTCGCTTTTCACCCAAGAAGTGATTTCCATGGCTACACAATTCTTTGCTTTCCTTTTCCTTCCTTCGATATGATGCCAAGCCTCGATCATCCTAGCTTTCACCTTGGGAATCCTCCTTCATGATAGAATAACTCTCTACTTAAAACCAAGAGGTTTACTAGAGTTTGCATCCGAGTTGACGCCTTGCCAAGAATGGGTTGTAGTTGATTCCTCCTTTGTACCATGAGAGGTACGTTGGCAAATTGTCCAGCCTCAATGATTTCCATCTCATTGTCCGCCAAGGTATACCAATGGATATCGTCGCTTATAAGAGACATGTGAGTCTTTAGACCAATGCCAATCGCCTTTGTTTTCGGAAGATAGGAGATTTAGGCAAGTGTGAGACAATCCATTTGAAAAACAGAGGTACAACACACTATAGTTCCATCTCCTTGACGATTCCTATGATGAATGGAGAAGTACGTGTCACCAAGAGTGGGAACGGATTTCCAATCGTGAAGATCCTTATGGCGTTGATATCAACGAAATTTGGGACTTTGGGAAACAACACCAATCCATAGATGAGTAAAGCTAAATAGCTTCAAAGGCCACCATACTACCTATTTCAGAATTTAAGAGCCTTCTCCATTAGAACTTTGAAGTTAGTCCTAAGAGTTTTCCTTTGGTAGTTAGTTTTTGTCTATCTCGTATTTTAAGTGAGTCATTGTTGCAATGATCGGTGACTTAGGAATGGCTTCCAAACCATTGAAAGGCACTTTATCCGATAATCGAGATACCTAGTATGTGTGCATTTTCTAAAGTGGGCATCAATCGATAGTCGTGAAATGTGAAACAAATGATAGATCGATCGTAAAACCGAACGAAAGTTTTGAGAAGTCCTTCATCGACGTTAGTGTTCAAGAGTTAAAAGAGTTCCATAGCTTTCTCAACTGAGGGATCTTCTACCAAGGATGCTAACTTTTAACTTTCCTACGCCGGAATTCTAAAACTGTATCTCTGGTGAATCTTCCTCCGACGCCCATCACTCTAACCTAAAATATTTACAAAGAAAAAATCTAAATTCTTTGGAAACGAGAGAAATGAAGTTTTTGAATGAATGCATGAATGCTACAAACATGGTTAGTAGTTATACACACGGTCAAGCTGCTCAAAGTCACGAGCATGAGGCCAACGATAAGAATCAAACGGTAAGTTCTAAGGCATATTCATCTGAAACGGGTTCTACTGATAATATAGGCTCAACACTTCTCTTTGAAATATTATCTGATTTGTTGAATATCAAGTCCAATAATATTTTTCAAGAAAAACTCACTGATCGTAGTCCGCATGACACTATTCTAGGCTTACCGAATACTCTCACTACATCCTAAATGGCTGTGATGGGTTATGTGTTCTAGCCCACTCAGCCTTCGAAGTTCTCTTGAAAGCAAAATGTCTTCGCAAATACTTGTTAAACACAAATACTCCCAAGACAACCTCCACCGAGAGAGGATCTCAAATTAACTCAAGTACCGAGACTTCTCACAAGTTAATAGGACTATACCCCACCTAGATCTTAAAATGTTTCTTAACCGGTTAGGATTTCTTTCCATCGATGAAAAGCGAAACACACAATAAAGAAAACAAACATATGCAATATGAAAGCTTAACCCTTTATCTTCTTCTTTGAAAACAAAAGCTTGGTGCTCTTGAATGTAGTCACATTTTTTTTGAAAATTAAAATTTGACGCCTCAAACAGAGTCGCCATTTTTCCTGCTTCAAAGTGACGCTGCTAGAATCGAATCTAAATTCGATCCTCCTGCCCTAAACGACGATTACCTCTTGATTTGTTTATAAAGATGCCGCGAGCATCAAGCTTTATTATTTTCAACACAAGAAATTATGATTTAATGATTATGAAAAGGGAAAAGTTAATACCCTTAATTGATTTTGATATGCGAACGACTAGCGCAAACTAGACACAACGCATTGGGGAGATTCCGTAAGGGGTTTGTTATATAAAGGGAATAGATGGAGCACCCTAAATATATATAGTTATCTATAGCTTTATATATGAATATGTTTGATATGTTTTGTGTTTTAATTACTATTTCTATGATTGGGAAAGTTTCTCCTTTGTTTTTAAGAAGGATAATGTGGGATCCTAGTGTTTGTTATTATTGTGCTCGCAAAGATCATTGATCTTCCATACATATCCCTTTAATGGGAATCGAGCATTTGTAGCTCGGGCCCAGGGATCTATGGTTTGTTTGGTCCGAGAGAAAGAAATTTGCTCTCAAGGATGAGACCTTGTGCTCACGATACTCAAAAGGATGTTGAGAAAGTCGAGCAATCGTAGTTCACTTATGCTAGTGGAAGCAACGGATGTTAGTAAGACACAGATTAATGTCATCTTAATGAAAATGTATCTAATCTATTTCATCACATACATTTTGAAAAGTTTGAAAAATCTTTCATCGTAAGTTATAGGTGTTTTGCTTGAGTGTACAAGTTGCTACCACTTACATGTTTAAGAAAGATGTTTGAAAAGATGATTGAATCTTTAATTGTAAGCATTGGGTGTTTTGCTTGAGTGTACAAGCATTTCCACTTACGATTAAGAGATATTTTTGTTTGAAAAGAGTTTGAAAAGTTTTTTTTGATTGTATGTGATGATAGATGAGATACTTCTTCCATAGAGATGATAAACGTCTAAATCTCGAGGAGAAATTGATTGGATTAGAGATGCTTTTAAAAAGCCCATGGGTCCTTGTATTGTAAGCCCAAGAGGAGGCATTCCGAGGGTCATCGAGGTCCTTGTATGAAGCTCAAGAGGAAGCTATAGGGTGGTCGGCTTGGCTTTAAAAGGGATTTCACCGGAAACCATCCTTTAGGATTAAGAGCAATTTCACCGGAAATTATACTCTGGGTTCTATCTTAGCGGGTTATTCTTTGTATGGAAGCCCAATAGGAGGTCATAAGGGATTTTGTCCTTTCTTTTGTATGATGCCCAAGAGAAGGCTAAACTCAATGAGGAGTTCTTTGAACGGCCCAAGAGGAGGTCGACTCAGGGAGTGTTGTCTTATATGAAGCCTAAGCGGAGGCTAAACTCGTATGAATGAGTTTTCTTATATGAAGCCCAAGAGGAGGTGAACTCGGATGAAATGAGTTACCTTGTACAAAGCCCAAGAGGAGGCTAAACTCATAGGATGAGTTATCCGTATAATGTAACACCCCATCTAAAAATTCCTAATAATTTAATTGATTTAATATCTAATTCAACTTTAATCAGAACACACGAAAATCGGATGTCACAATTAATAGATAAAATCGACTTCATTCAAACAAGAGCTATGCTACATCGAGGATCAACATTTTCAAATGATTCAACTGTTAAGACCATGTGTAATTTCTAATTTAATTAATTAGTTAATTAAATTATTAAAAGATTTAATTATTGGAATTAGACGGTTTGAGAATTAACGGAGTAATTGGATTTATTGGCATTATTTAAGAGACATATTTGGATTATTAAGTTTAAGCCGGATTATTTGGTTGGTGTAATTGGAGGATTAATATTAAGAATAATAGTATTTATTTATTGGACTAGTTTATTTAAATGAGATAATCGCTTAGCGGAGAACTATTATAATGAGTAGAGATTAATTAACTAGAATAATTAGTGATGAATTATTTTGGGTAGAATATTATTGAAAATAATATTAGAAATAAGTGTGGAATTAATAGAGTTATTTTTGGTGTTAGAAATATAGAAAGAGGTGTGAAAATTAAGTTAAGTAGAAATCATAGAAATATTATTATTATTACTATTTTATTATTATAATAATAATATTATTAGTTGGATTTAATTATAAGAGAAGGAATTAGGTTTAAATAAATAAGAGATATAAAAGGAGAAATATAAGGCTAATAGTTAGAATAAAAATAATACTAGAATTATTCTATTATTTGGAATTAATAGATTAAATGT
>CM038792.1:266676474-266749681 GCA_021764765.1 Vicia sativa
ATCTGTCGGTGGCACTCTGAAAGGATTATCACGGATAACGGCTCTAATCTCAACAATAAGATGATCGAACTCTGCGCGCGATTCGAGATCAAGCATCACAATTCTTCTCCATATCGGCCTAAGATGAATGGCGCGGTGGAGGCGCCAGCAAGAACATTAAGAAGATTATCTGAGAAGATGGCGGTGACTTACAAAGATTGGCATGAGATGTTACCATTTGCTCTTCATGGTTATCGCCTCTGATCACGGACATCGAGAGCGACCTTTCTCTCTTGTACGGTATGGAAGCGGTCCCACCATCGAGGTTCGGTACCCTCAACTAGAGTCCTCGAGGATGCGAGTTAGGTGAAGATGATTGGATCGGACTACGCCTTGACGGTCGACTTGATTGGCGACTGGCGTCCATACGCCGTAGACAATCATCGAAGCGAATGATCGAGCATTTAACAAGAAGGTCGACAAGGTCTACCAAGTCGGTGATCTAGTAGTCAGCGCATCATTCTTCCACAAGGTGATCCAGGGGCAAATGGACTCCCACCTATGAGGGACCATTTGTAGTCAGAGCGATATTTTACGGGCGACTCGATGCTTAGCACCATGGATGAAGACTTCCCCACTGTGAGCGGACATAGTCAAAAATACTACGCATAAAAGAGACCCGCTAGGTCGGTGACCTAGGCAAAAATAAGGGCATCTGGCGAACCAAAAGGTTGGGCAAAAGTTAAGGATAAATACAAAGCAATTACACCGATAGAAAACACGAAAAGCGGCAGGCAAAAAGGTATCCGGTAGAATGAAAACCGAAAGGCGGTCTAAAAAAGTTAGGGATTTAAAGCGTCACGACTATGTCTCGTCCGGATCACCTACTTTAGGACTACTACCATTCAAGATTCAAATGGCGAAAATCAATTCATCACTTTCTCTTGGCGTGAGGAGATGAGATAGTTGAAATATATGAGTACTAGCATGGTTGGAACTCAACGAGATTGTTTACGCATAGCTTTTACTTTTCTCTTGTATACTACTTGGCATGCATACACCTTTTAAATAAATGCAAGTTTCCTTCTCTTACAATTCTTTTTGTTGTTGTTTGCATGAAGTCAATATACTTTGAATGATTATATGCATTTGACAATAAAATTCGTTCCTACGTCGAGAAGTGGACATAACAAAGTAATTACTGACTCTCAAGGAATTGAGATGGCGGCGAAAGTCACCAAGGCATTCCCTGCCAGTATAATCCCCGGAGATGCGCTCACTACAAATTCTCCCCATCGGTGTCTGAATCTCCTTCCGCTAGTCCGGATATCTCAACCGTCGCCGTTAGCGGTTTATCGGTGAGGACATTTATCCTCGGCGGGGATGCGTTTCAACAATTCCACTTTCCCGGCAATGGCGGTATCAGACTTGGAACTTGGTCGAGATAGTCGGAGGAAACTTACATCTTTATTCCCGGCGGAGATTCCGGCGGACTCGGATCCTTCCACCGGTCTCAGACGATTAGAAATACTCTTGACAAGATCATACACAAGATTCCCCGGTGAAGTACCTCTAACCTCTCCCAGGTAGTCTGCGTGTGAGATCTTCATGACATGTTTCTCGGTCTCTCGTCCACAACAATATCTAGGCTCGAAGACTTGGTCAAATAGTGCATCGGAGGAATCAAGTTCATCATACTCTTTCCTGGCGGGGTCTGCCACCGTCCTCAACGAGAACATCGCTTCTCCTTGAAGGCGGATATGTTTTGAAATACCACAACATCTATCATGCATACATTACTCATAAATGTCATATTTGTGTATGTCATTCATACACATTATCGCCATCATACTTTGCATAAGACTAACAATATTCATCAAAGTTTCTCTTGTTTTCTCAAGCGGTGAAATTCATACGGCTCAAGGTCCAAGATTAATGCCGAAGCGAAGACGGAAAACTATGAATGACCAACCTCGTTGTCCTCCGACAATGGATCCGAGATTAATACAGACGGGAAACCTATCCGACGATCACGAGTTATCCTCGATAACGAGCGATGGATCGGCCTTAGAAACGCCTGACGGAAATCATCCATATAGCCAATATCCTCTCGAGGTAGTCGACCACGAAGAACTATTACGACTCCTTCTTATTATCGGCGGCAACTACTGTCGGCGTGCGACTCGGTTGCCTTGGATAACATCTTAAGCCCGTCTCAGGCCAACATCGACATTTCTCCACTTCGAGAATCTGCATATTTGGTTAAAATCAATACAAACCAATAACTTCATTCAAAGTGAAGCCACGAAGTCTAACGTCGACTCCTCGGGATGGCATCTAAGCCCGTCTCCTTCGGAAGCATCTGGGACCTAGCGTCGGTTCACTCCCATCATCGACCTTTCGGATGGCATCTTAAGCCCATCCCGTCGCTCTCTATCGGCAATCTGAGTCTAGCATCGACTCATTCCCCGTGAAGTCTCAAATGGCATCTGTAAGCCCATTCGCATCATCACTTAGCGGTGAGTGCAAATTTTCGGGTGTACTCGGTGTTGATCATCTTCTACCTCCGGGTCACGAAAGGCCATGCCAATCTAACCCTTCGATACAAGAAGAGATTGAGCAGGGCAGCTGTCATACCCCAAATTTGCCCTCATGTTTCTCAAGACATTCCATACCACCCATGCTCGAGGATTCAAGGTTGATCGGACAAACTCTCTCCTAGACAATCAACCCAAACTAGGGTTTGGCATTCCTCGAATCAAGATGGACTTCAACACCTCCAATGGCCATCATACCTCCTCACATGCTTCAAGATTCTCCATGCCAAGTTTCAAGCCTCAGTCGGGTTTCCTCGAGACGATTGCTCGGATGGTTGAAAATTAGTTGTATTAGTCAAAAGTCAACGTGGTCAATATACGATCAAACTTCGATTTTTGGTCAACATCCTCATTTTGAAGTCACATTCATCATTTGATCAAGGGTTGATCATGATTCATCAAGAGAACTCAATATTTGCTCAAAGTGACTTTCAAATTAGGGTTTCTAGGTGAAAAGTCAACCAAACTTTGAGTGATCATAACTTCTTCATACTTTCTGAGAAATTTTTCCACCACCTCTTGTTTGGAAGGAAATTCAATTCTGTACAACTTCATGTCTCACAAGAATGTCCAAAAAATGCTTCATTTGAGAGGTATGGCTCAAAACATTACAAGTCCTTTTCAAAGTCAACAAAAAGTCAACTTTTTGTTTTGAGGATATATTGAGCATGGTAACTCCAATTGAGATGAAACCAAAGACATTGTTTATAGGACTCTTGGAGCTTTCCAAAAAGTCCAAGAACTCTCAAAAATATGGAAAAATGAGCAAGATACACTATTCAGAAGTTGGGCAATTTTGGACAATTGCACAAAAGGACATTTTGGTCAAAGTGCAAAATTTTCCAAATGGGCCTATAATCTTTTGATCCAAACTTGTTCATAACATTATTTTTGACCCATAAATGCTTGGCCATGGCAATTTTCTATTTTATTGATTTTATTTTGGATTTTAAACCATTTAATTCCAAATTAAGTTACATAAAATATGAAAATAAAGTATTTTTTCAAATGGGTTGGATTTATATCTTACTTGAGGTCCAAGGAAGCCCATATTTCATACCAAATTCGTGCATGATCACACATTGATGAGAAAATCAAATTTTCTTCAATATTTGATTTTTATTTAAGAGAAAATATTGCACATTGATTGATCAATCTTTTTCACTCTCTTTGCCATCAAATTCTCTCTATAAATACCAAGCATCATGAGCGACTGACCACGAAACCCTAGCTCAAGCATAACCCTTATTCTTGCAAAAAAATTTCTCAAAACTTGAGAAATTCGTGTTTCAAAATCCAGCCACTTTCAGCCCTCAAACATCATTCCATCGTGCTCAGAGGGTAAGTTGGAGTAAGAATGCACTATTGACATTGATCAAACCATCCGAATCGATGCATATACATACATATACATTCAAACTTTTAGATTTTTGCATTTTACTATCCTTGTTTTAAATGATTCTAATGCTTTTATCATGCTCATAAGATGCCTAGGGTTTGATCGGGCAATCGTTCTCGGTTTTGAGCGTCGAAATCGTATAGTGCCATTACTAGGGTTTTCAAGCTGTTATCTTCGTATCTACAATTGCGAGGCCGATTCAAAGGAAACTAAGACCACCATTGGATTCGCGGACCCGATTTAGGGGTGGCCTAATCGACCGATTTTGTGTATTTTGCGGGTTTGAGAAATAGGGTCCGGAGAAGGCGTAGGAGCTAGGGCTCGGCGTCGTTGACTTCTGCCGTGACGAGGATTGCGTGGCATGATGGCGTCCTCGATTCGCTCCTTCATAAGTTGGGGGCCGGCTTGTTGTGTTTGATACAAATCGGTGACACGTTGATGCATATATTCAGTGATTTCCACTTCCAAACACAAAGAGCCACTTGTCCCGATGGTAAAAGCTTCTGTTCCCAGATTCCCCTTAAGGTCATCAGTTCGAACCAGCCTGGGACCAGTTTTGTTTTCTCTTTTACAAACTTCAAACTTTTCATATTTTTCATATTTCTTTTATTTTAATATTTCCATGTTATTTTATTTTCTTTTCATATTTTTATTTCATGCATTAAAAATACCAAAAATATTTTTTCCTTTTGCATTTATTTTTAGAAAATGTTTATTTAATTTATAAAATTAAAAAATACAATTTTGCATGCATATTTATTTTTATTCATAATTTAGCATTTAAATCAATTTTAATTAGTTTTTAATTACTAAATTGCATCTAAAAAATCCCACAAAATTATTTTAGCATATTTATGTTATTTCCAGCATGTCATATTTTTCTCATTTAAAAATTTGCATTTTTCTAACATTTTTCCTCTTTTTCGATTCATCTCGTATTTTCCGATTTCTCATTCTTTCACAGGTTACTCCGATTCAGACGATTTTCTTTTATCGTTTTATTTTTCCAATAATGTAATTGCTTATGGGATGTAATAGTTTTAAACTAGGCTTTTATTTTCCGCATCTTTCAATTATGTATCTGCCCCAAAGCCATGTAATAGCGTAGGACATTTATCTTTCCGCATCTTTACATTCGCATTTTAATTTCCGCACCTATAAACTGCTAGTAATTAGGTGTATGGCAAGATAAAATTGAGCGTAGCACTCTAATTTCAAGATAAAATATCGAATCAACACACTTTTCACACCTTAAGGTAATTCTCTCGTTGCCTTACAATTCAAATGGTCATGTCCTCGAGCGTGAGGTATTTTAGCACGTTGCCTTCAAAACAAATCATCATAGTCCCTTGATATAAAGATCATAGACCCACGATGTCGCCTCCGAATACATGATCTTGACCCTCGTGTCGCCTACGAAAATGATGATAGTCCCTTGATGTGCTAGGATACCTCCTCTGAGTTGCCTTCATGACCATACGATGTCCCGAATGTCCGCTTACATCCAGCGAATAGGGCTACCTACCAACTAATGGTATGGATAACACTATTCTAAAGGAGCGTAAAATAACATGAAAGCGACCAATTTACGAGTAGGTAATAAGACTTTTAGTTGCTTGCTCAAATCAAAATACTTTTCACACCTCACACTTTTGTTAAAGTTCAAACTCTTTTCAAAGCGAAAC
The DNA here is from genome assembly GCA_021764765.1 of Vicia sativa. Classification (NCBI taxonomy): domain Eukaryota; kingdom Viridiplantae; phylum Streptophyta; class Magnoliopsida; order Fabales; family Fabaceae; genus Vicia; species Vicia sativa. Next base: position 266,682,135 of record CM038792.1, read on the forward strand.
ATTTAGAACACTTTGTATACATTCCTACATGAATCATTACAAAGTCAAAGCGAAATGCCTTTTCAAAACATTTTTCAAACACACGAAGCACAAGTTTTCAAAAGTGATCTAGAAAGCAACTAAGAGCCGTAGATAACTACGGATGGAAAGAGGTGCTAATACCTTCCTTTTCATAAACTTCTCCCTTACTCGAGAATCTAACGAAGGTCTTTTTGTACATTTACCTTCCCTTAATTGGATAAAAATAAAAGTCGGTGGCGACTCTTGCTATCCGCACATTTGCGATACAAAAATCCACAAAGTCGAGTTCACGTATTACACTAAGGTATCCTACAAGTTGCCTTCTATGACCATCCGATGTCCCTTGAATGTCCCTTTTACATCCAACAAATATAGTTACCTACCAACTAATGGTATGGATAACGCTATTCTAAAGGAAAGCAAAATAACACGGCTTATTTGATTACGAGTGGGTAAAATAAGTCTCTTTTGCTTGCTCAATTAAAATACTCTTTACACCTCACACTTTTTTCAAAATCTTTTCAAAGCGCTTTGTATACATTCAGCGTGAATCATTACAAAATCTTTTCCAAAACAAAACATTTCCAAACACTTACGTATACATTCTAACGTGAATCATTACGAAGTCATAGTGAAAATGTCTTTTCAAAACATTTTCAAACACACACACAAAAAGCAATTTTTAAAGTGAGCTAAGCAATTAAGAGCCCATAGATAACTACGGATGGAAAGGGTGCTAACACCTTCCCTTTTCATAACTGTCTCCCGTACTCAGAATCTAACGAAGGTCTTTTCTGTTCTTTTCGCCTTCCCTTAATTGGATAAAAGAAAAGTCGGTGGAGACTCTTGATATCCATGACATATGCGATAAGCATAAAACAAACAAGTCAGTTCTTCCACCGTGTTACACCAGCTATGCCTAGCTACTCATAGGAGCCAAGTCCACTACCACACGTCAACATCGCCGATCTCGACAACCACCTCACAAAAGAGGACCTCCAAGAGAAAAAGATGGGAAAAAATCCCACGCTCGATGCAGAAAGCTCTTCCTCAGCAATGAGCTCCACTAAGCCCGTGCAACCCATGCGACTGATTCTGAATGGAGAGTTCGAAGTTGTCGCACTCGACAGGGACCCCACAAAAGGAGTCAAAATCGGTGTCGATCTCCCCGACTTGGCTAAGAGGCAAATGAAGGAGTGCCTAAGGGAAAATGCGGGCGTGTTTTCCTGGAGTGTAGAAGAGATGCGTATACAAGATCCAAAAATAGCTTGTCACCATTTAACAATAGATCTTGTCCTTAGCGGTTGCTCAGCGTAGGCATAAAAGTCCCTTAAAAACCCAAGGCAACCGAGTGTTTCTGGTGAAACAATCTCTAGCCTCATATCAAAGGTTACTTGCGGGATCAACTACAATAATCTTATACTTACATGTAGTTTTGGAGTGTTTATGCGATTTTGGTTAAAAGAAAAAGTAAAGGTACAATTGCAATAAAAAGCGTAATAGAAAATAAAAGGGATAAAAGGTGTGTAAGTTTATTGAAAGGTTTTGAAATGGTTTTGAATATGATTTTGAAAAGTGAAGGATATTCACAAGAAGTTTTGAAAAAGATTAGGTTTTGAAAATTGGAAAGAAAACATTTTTTGAAAAGCATTAAAAAAATACTTAAAATGTATCATTTTAACCTAATGAAAATATAATCAAAAGAAAATATTTTGGATGTTTTGACATAATCATAAAATAGGTATATTAAATGACAAGTGTGCAAAAAATCATCTCAAAATGAGAAGTTTGGATTGGTTTTTGAAAATGTTGAAGTTTGTTAAAAACTTGAGAAAATTAATGATAAAAAAAGATTTTTGATCCTAAGGAGGTTTGAACCTTGGACTTTTGGCTTAGAAGTGAAGAGTTTTCCAGAGCCATGTGCTTGACTTGTCATTTAATCACCTTGTTTTAAAGGAGTTTTGAAAAAGTGAAGTCTTTGAAAAAAGGTCAGAAGTTGGATGCTTTGGAGGGGTGAGGAGCTTCTTTACGAAGGAGTCAAAAGCTTCTTTACGAAGGACATTAAGCGTGTTATACGGAAGAGTTAGAAGCGTGATGCTTCGGAAGAGGTTAGAAGCGTCGCTTACGAAGAGTGAAGCGTGATGCTTGAAGGGTAACCTCGAAGTACTTGAAGGTAGTAGAAGTTGAATGCTACGGAGGGTGAAAAGCACTAGAAGTGCTTGAAGCGATAGAAACTTGTTATACGAAGGGACAAGCATCGAGTGTTTACGAAGAAGCAGCGTCAAGTGTTGAGCCTTTTATTGAAGAAAAAAGGTCCGAGGATTCGAACCACAGTCTTGAAAGCGAGGCAAAGGACTAAGGCGTCTTTGGCTTGCAGGGTGCATTACATCCGATTATGAAACAACAACCAATAAATATAAAATAAACAAAAATTTGAATTTTTCGAGAATCGAGAAAAGCAGCGTATAGCTTCATCTTCAACCTCAGTTTTATCTCCATGGATTCTTCATTTCTTAATGAAACTTCATGATCGAACATCAAACTTGCTCGGATTTTCACGGGAACATGATGATGGCAATTAATTCCATTTATTTTAAGCTTAGAACTGTTTTTCGTATGAACACGAAGAACCCTAATTCTAAGTTTTGATTATGAAATCATGTATGAGCATAATTTTAAGCAATTGATTGAGGTTATTACTCGGTGATAGTGCGAGAAACAAAATGGCCAAGCCTTTTTGAGCTGAAGTTAAAAATCAAAGAGTTCAAAGTTCAAGTTTCTTACCTCTTAAAAGAAATTGGATTCCTTCTTTGGAGGTGTTCGAGGTGTTTTGATGATTGCTACAACTTTAGTGATGATTATGGAAAGTGTTGATGTGCTTACCTTGGATTGAAATGGTGCGGATCGTTCGACCAAGTCCACTCTGATCACTTGAAGTGAGAATCGAATTTGATGATTACGAGTTTACGATGATGAAAAGATGGTTTGGATCACTTCTATGATGTATAAAGGTGTTTGAAGTGAAAGTTTGGAAGATGCACGAGTGGATTGAGAATTTGTAAGTTATGGCTCAATATGTGCATACATGAGGTTTGGAAGTGTTTTCTGAGTTTGGCTAGTTCTTGGGATAACTTGAGGATTCTAACAACTTTCTAATGATGTTTAGAAAGTATTTGAAGCCTAAGATTGCTCAGAAATTGCAAGGCTTGAAATTTGCAAATTCTCCTACTTAGAAACTTGAAACTTGAAAAACAAGAAAGAAATAAGGAAAGCTTGGATTATGATTTCTTTGGGGTAATTTTGAATGAAGAAATTACCTCTATTTATAGAAAAGAAATCGAATGGTAAGTAAGGGAGATTGGCTTGAAATTGAACAACTTGCCTTCAAGGGCAAGAAAGACATTTTTGCCATAAATGCACATGGAATATTCCTTTAACCATGGTTAAAATCTCACTTGATCTTATCTCCCTCATAATTACTTCTCATCTGATTTTTATCAGCTCTAACCTATCTTAACTTGGTGACAAGGCTTCTAGAAGGAGGAATTTGTGAAAAATGACCTATAGTTCTTGAAAAATGACTTGTAATTCATGGTTATGGAGCTCTAAGTTTAAATTTCAAAACCCTACACAAAGTGTTTTTTCAAGTTCTTGGACATTTTGGAAAGCTTGTAACATTATCTACAACTTTCATGTTTTGAGTTTTTCTTGAATCAAAAAATGGATCTAGGTGAAAAATAGTCATGAAAGTAAGGAAAAACCATGTTTTTTAACACTTGAAAATTTTATAAGTGTTAGAAAAAAATTCAAATCTTGACTTTTTGTTGACTTTTTTACATTTCTTGATGTTTTATGATCATGATGGATGATTTGAAATGATTTTATGATTGAAAAAAATTAGATTTGAAAAAGTTGACCAAAAGTCAAAGTTTTGACTTTTTGAACAGATGAGTTTTCATCAGATGATTCAGAATTTGTCTGATGAAGAAACATGGATTTTGTAATGTTTTGAACCAGGAAATTGGGTTAAGATGTTGCATTGAGGATGTTAAGATCAATATTCAAGCAAATAGGTCATTCATTGAGCAGAAAGTCAATGATTCACTATCTTCGATCAAATCCCTAATTGGTCGATTCAAGGTAGATCATGAGAAAAAGTTGGGAATTTGAAGATCAAATGTTGATGATTGATTAAGATAGATCAATTGAGGTGAGTGGAGACTCAAACCCTAATTAATCATATCTCGAACAGATGACATTTTGATAAAACCTAATTCGACTCTAGGAGCACCATACGATCTATCTTGTTAAAGCTGTAGTGATGCAATGATGCATATGTGAATGATATAAGGTGGTATGTTAGGTCAAAAATTGGGGTATGACACACATCAACCAATTACATCAGTCTACCAGCAGTAACAGGTTATTCCATATTATATTATCCCCCATCAAGGTCTATACACAAGATATTCATCCTCAGCTGAGTATCTCTCAATGATTATCATTCCCCCAACAGCAGCAATATCCAGACTCAAAACTTGGTCAGATAGTCGGAGAAATTCACATCTATCTTATTCCCCAATCAAGGGTCTTCAATAACTTCATCCCCAATCAAATATCTCCGTGAGCGTTCCTATCTTCCTCAAGATGGATATGTTTTGAAATACCACATCATCTACATTGTCCATAAAAATCATGATATGTGCATACATTAATCATAACATTGTCATACGCTTGCATGTATCATAATCTACAAAGGACTAACCATATCTTGTCAAGATTTATTTTCTCGGTGGTGAAAGCTTTTCCCAAACGGAAGGTCAAAATTAATACAGAAACAAGATGGGAGAAGCTATCGAGCAGTGAAAATTATTTCAAACAATAGGTCAAAGATTAACACGAAACAAGGCGGAAATTATCTACATTCTGACAACTATTCATCTCATAAATAGCCAAGACGAAGGTTTATTCAGAATCTCTCTTATTATCAATGCTCCGGATGGCATCCTTCAGCCCATCTCCGACTATACATCTTCATCTCTCTGGATGGCATCTTTAAGCCCATCTCTGATTTTTTTTCATCCAAAAGACAAATACCGAGTCTAGCGTACGACTCACTCTCTAGCATCAGCTTCTCCAAATGGCATCTATAAGCCCATTCCAGCGCATTGTCAACTAACGATCCCATTCTATGCAACAACGAGTGCAAATTTTCAGGTGTACTCGAGTGTTCAATCATCTTCTACCTTCAGGTCACGAAAGGAAAGCATACCAATCTAACCCTTCTGGTATAAGAAGAATGAGCAGGAAACTATCATACCCCAAAATTTTCCCTCCTACTTCTCAAGACAATTCACATCTCCATACTTAAGGATTTCACAAGGGTTGACCAGACAAACCCTCTTCTAAGAAATCAATCCAAACTAGGGTTTTGCTACACTCAAGTTAAGATGTATTTCTAATACTTCAATTGGTCATCATACCTCACCATATGCTTCAAGGGATCACCATGTCAAGTTTCAAGCCTTACAAGTTAAATTTGCTCATCCAATTGCTCAGGTGGTTGAAAATCAACTGTATTGGACAAAAAGTCAACTATGGTCAACATGCAGTCAAACTTCATAAATTTTGGTCAACATCAATATTTTGAAGTAATATTCATCATTTGATCATGGTTTGATCATGATTCCTCAAGAAAAGTCAAGATTTGATCAAAAGTCAAAGTTTCTAAATTAGGGTTTTTCAAACAAAAGTCAACAGAACTTTGACCAAGCATAACTTTCACATGCTTTATCAGAAATTTTTCCACCAAAGCTCATTTTGAAGGGAATTCAATTCTCTACAACTTCATGTCTCACAAGCTTTGGCCAAAAATGCTTCATTTGGAAGTTATGGATCAAAACATTACAGGTCTTTTTAAAAGTCAACAAAAAGTCATCTTTTTTGAAAAGAAGTGTTCATGAACATGGAAACTTAAATGAATATTAAACCTAAAGGAGTGTTTAGAGGACATCTTGAGCTTTCTAAAAAGTCTAAGAACACCCAAAAATGTTGAAAATTGAGTAAGATACAAATTGTTCAAGTTGAGCATTTTTGAGGAGGTGCCTAAAAAAATGCCTAGAAAATGCAATTATTTTCCAAATGTGCTTAAGTTTTCATGATCCAAACTTGATCTTAACATCATCCATGATACCCATACTCCTTTACGCCTCTTATCTTTTTACTTATTTATTTTTGAATTAAATGACTTAAATTCAAATTTAATTAAATAAAACACAAAGGTAATTGATAATACAAGTTGGGCTTGGCTTTTAATTGTGTTGAGGACCAAGGAAGCCCATAAAAGGTCAAATTCGTGCATGAAGAAAAGGCAAGAAAAAGCTATTTTGAGAATGATTTGATAAAATTCTCAAGGAAATATTTTGGCATTCAAAGCAATATATTCCCTAATTATTTACGATCAAATCTTTTGCTCTCTATATATACTACAAGATCGGAAGCATAGCACGAAACACTATTCTCTTATAAACCCTAAAAGTTTACAAAGTTCCAAAAACTAGGGCAAGTCGAAACTCAATTCACACCTTCCTCAAGCCGAACCAAACATCCCATTGAGTTCATGAGGTTTCGGAGTTGAATCAATCAATTGCAAAGCCCTACGATTGCCCGAACCACTCCCAAGGTTGCACAGTTGGTAAGGTTTTAAATTTCAAACCTTCATTTTTGCAATATACATGATTTCGATTTACATATTGATATTCATGTTGATGTTTGTGATTGTTTAGAACCATATTGCATGAGTTTTAATGCAGGAATCATGCCTTGTCATTGTTAGGGCACAAACTGAAGAAGCTTTGTATCCATAGTTCTAAATTTGTTTGAGAAAAAACTAACACCACCAATTGATTCGCGAGGTTCAAATTAGGGGGGTAGGGTCCTCTTTATGCATTTATTGTTGCTATTTTGCAGGTTTAATTTGTGAGAAATCGGAGAAGGAGGCCAGAGCCACCGTCCCTGGTGGTTTGACCGGCGAGGACCAAACCAAGGCATGCGTGGTGCAATCTGATTGGTCCATTCAAATACACAGGGACCCACGCACGCGTTTTTATTTTATTCTGATTTTTTGGATATTAAATTGCATATATATATATTTATCCTTGTGGTATTATGAATGGATGTATCACCGCCCCAGCGGTTCAACATACGCGTGCTAGTCCCTTGCCCTCTATCAGGTCGCGGGTTCAAACCCCACGTTTTGCAAAAATTTTCCAATTTTCTGATTTTTACGCAGGTAACACATAAAAACAGATGGAGGCGTGTTCTAACACCACATGCAGCATGGATGAGTGGTAAAATTTTGAACCAATGACCCTCAGGTCACGGTTCAAACCTTGCAGGGACCAAATCCTCTTTTTTATCACTCTTCCTCTTCAATATTTCCTAACCATTTTCTCTTTTTTTTCAATTTTATTTAATTACGTTGCAAAATTTATTTAACTATTTTCAAAAATCATAAAAAACATTTTAATTTCAGAATTAGGTTAGTTAAACATTTAATTAATTTTTGACATAAAAATAATTTATTTTTCTCATGATTTAAATTATTTTTCATAATTAATTAATAATTTACTTAGAATTAGGTTTTTATACATTAAAATCAATCCAAAAAATATCAAAAAAATATTTTCCCTTTGCAATTAGGGTTTAGATATTGCTTTTTGTTGTTAGACATTTTATCTGCAATTTATTTCTTTTATTTCGCCTTTAAATATTATTAATTGATGTATAGGTCGCAAGGATATTTTTGTAGGCGTGGATTTTATTTTCTACCTTTACTTTCCGCACCTCTATTATGTAACTTCCCAAAGCCATGTAATAGTGTAGGACTTTTATTTTCCGCACTTTACTTTTTGATTTACTTTACGCACATATTAGCGCTAGTAATTATGCGTGTATGGCGGATTAACTCAATCAATCTAGATCACCAATAATCAAGATAAAATATCGAACATAACCCACTCTTCACACATGCACCCACCTTAGGGTATCCTCTCGTTGCCTTTAGACTAATGGTCCGTCCCTCTGTTGCCCCAAAATTTACCCTCTTGACTTAGGCTTATGCTTCATCATAAACATCATATTGCATTGCATTCATATCTCATGATAGGATCCAAGCTCTTTGGGTTCTCAAGACTTCTACAAGCTAAGGAGGTTGATTGGATTAACATGTCCTACGAAGGAATTCCAAATTCTCATGTCGTGAATATTTAAAGTCACAATGATGTATTGTGCCCCAAGACATCCCATATGTCTCATTGATTCCTCAAGAGTTGAAGTTTTGCAAAGAGTTGGGAGAAATTCATCGTGGCATTCATTTGGTGAAATTAGGGTTTTGGCCCTCTGTGGAGTTTGAAGCTTGGATGAGTAAATTTCTTGAAGTATTAATTTCTTATTGTCATTTGAGTTATCATGGTTCAAAGGATTGCTCATTACATTCAGAAGATTTGAGGTTTTGAAGCTTGATTGGTTATCTCTAACACATGAAGCAAAATTAGGGTTTGAGTAAAATCGAGGATTTCTTGATTTTTCACTCAAACTTGATTTCACTTGTTTCTATATGTTGATGGACATCTATGAGTGAAATATTGAGGCTCAATTTTGAGTAGAAGCAAGTCAATTGATCACAAGGGACAAAATAGTCATTTTGGTCAAAATCAGTCAAAGTCAGGAGTTGACCAAGTGGACTTTTGGTCAACCATCAATTCAAATATCATATTTTCATTTTTCATGACCAAACTCACCATTGAATCAATAAAGTTGGAGAAATTAGGGTTAACTTGTTCATGAAGTTATTTGAAGTTTGAAATTTTCTAAGTGTCCACCTATGGAACTTTGACACATCATAAATTTCTCAATTTTTATCCAATGGTTGCATTCCATACATTTCTGGAAAGCTTGGAAAAAATCCTACAAGATTGCCAATGTGTAAAATTTCTCAAAAATGCACCATTTGAGAGATATTTGAGTTAGAAGCTTCATGCACAAGTTTTGACCAAGGCTGGGCAAGCAAGCATTTTCTGGGTATTTTTTGGGCATTTTCTTTGAGTAATTTTCACAAGCAATTGGTGGGCATAATGTTGAGGCTTATATCTTTTGATTTAGATGGAATTTTGAAAACCACTTCGTGCATTTTGAAGTATGCCATGAGAGCTTTAAATGGAACTTTGAATCACATCATTTGGTTCAAAATTAAGCAAGTTACAAGGCTCACAAGTTGAAGTCATGAGGCTGACTCCATGCACAACCATGCAGGCCAGAGAACAGCGTGTGCCCGAATTTTGCTTTGCTTGTGCACAACTTCAAATGATCATATCTCACTCATTTTGCTCCATTTTCGGTGAACTAAAGCTTGTTTTAATCCTCATGCCAAGAGCTATTGATGTGTATCAAAGACCAAGAAATGCACGAGCCATTTGTGAGAAAATTGAAGGAGAAAAAGGTGGTGTAAGGGCTGATTTTGAGCGAGATTGGTTTTGCGCCTTTTTAAGTTGTTTTGTAAGGTTGAAGCAAGGCGACAAGCTTCTTTGCCATAAAAAGCCAAGCATTTTTAGCATATTTTCCACCACTCATTCCATGCACATTTTCATTTTGTATCATATTTAGCAAGATTGAGGAGATATCACGTGACAAGATCTTCCACTATTAATCCGACTCATCAAAAGCAGACCAAGGAAGGTGTGAATAAGCACAAAGCATAAGCCATGCTCAAGATACCATTTTGGTGATTTTTGCTCTAACGGATTTTTGAATGAAAGGACTTATGTAACCTCATTATTACTCACACATTATAAGTTAGAGATCACATTGGTGCAAAGGAGCTACCTTTCTCTCGTTTTCGGATCAAAATTCCTCTGCATTTTCTCACTTTTCTCATGCTTTGAATTGTTGCAAATCGTGTTTGAAGTGGATTTTCGCATCATTCAAGCTTCATTGAAGATCTAAAAGCAAGATTATGGTATTTTATCTTGAAAGCCAGGCATATTTGGATTTATTTTCCAAATCAAGAGGTAACATTCAAACTTCAAATCGATTTCTAGCTTGCAATTGATGAATTTGAGCTTATACATGCGTGGTTAGCTGGCCAAACATTAGGTTTGATGTATAATTTCATCTGTTTGTCAAGCATATTGCATAACATGAAGTTAAAATCCGGTTTGGATGATTTTCTTGCTATGATTTCTTGATGTATGATGGATCATTTGATGTTTTACAAGTTGTGTGTTGTAGCTTGCCATGTGATCTTCATTTAGAGCTTTGAATCACTTAATTTGGTTGAGAAATGAGTGAGATCGATTGCTAGAAGTAGCTTGCATGAAATTGGAAAAATCACGCGTTTAGGGCATGTCTAGAGGTTGAAGATGATGTGTGGCATCATCTGATTGGTCCATGCATTTTGAATTTTCATTTTGAATTATTTTATGATCAGCATTTTGCATCAATTTATTTTGCATTCAAAAAGTCATCAATTACAAATAAAATACCATAGAATCAAAATGACTTTAAATATTTTGTGGAATTTTTTCCAATTTTTTAAAAATGTTTTGACCAATTAAATAAATTCTGACTTTAATTAGTTGCATTTCAATTGAAAAATTCCTAAAAAATACTTTCCAATGTTAAAAAATTCCACAAAAAATATTTTGAATCCTCTAAAGGATTAATTTTGAGTTTCTGAATTTTATTTCATAATTTTGCATTTTACATAATTAAATAAATTCATACATTATATTGCATTTCATACATATTTAAATCATTAAAAAAAATACTTCCATGCATACAAAAAATACATAAAAAATATCTTAGTCCATTTAAATCATGCACCATGCATTTCTGAATTTTATTTCATCATTCTTGCATTTTCCATTTTAAAATAATTTCATGCATTATATTGCATTTCATACATATTTAAATCATTAAAAATACTTCCATACATATAAAAATGAATAAAAATATTCTAGCTAATTTAAACCATACATCATGCATTTCTGATTTTATTTCATAATTTTATCATTTTGCATAATTGAATCAATTTTTGCATTAAATACATGATTTGCATTATCCATTTTGCATTTTATTTGTTTTACTACTTTTCCTTGAAGATAAAAATGCCAAAAATATTTTTAACCATGTTTAGGATGTTAGGTCGCTGTTTCTAATTTTTATAGATTTTTACTTGACTTTTACATTTTATACCAATTTCTCTTATTTTATTGTTCATGTGAGCATAAGTTTTAATAGTGTTGACCTTTTGAATTTTGTTTTGACCTTTCCATGATTTTTAGATTGAGCAAGGATATGTCCCTGACTTGTAAGGGATTTGAGCTCCTTATTTCATTTTACTTGGATTTTATCTTCCATTTTCTATATTTGTGGAATTTCTAAAGTGAACATACCTTGTGGCGTAGTGTAATTAAGTCTAGCTTCAATTTGAAGTTTGTGGACATGATTTAAGGTCAAGCTTTGGGTATGTGATGATCATTTAGTGCTCTAGTGATGTGTAACATGTTTTCATTCATTGGAAATCCTATGTTAATCATTAAGTTTCTACCTTGAGCATAAAGTTTTTTATGGTTCCTAAAACCCTAGTTTGTTGATGTATTGGTTCTTAGACCCTTTTCTTGTATAGTTTATGTTCTTAATTGATGTTTAGAGGTATGATAACCTCAAGGATAGTATTCTAAGACTTGAGAGACATTTGACCTCAAAGGATCACCTTGATCCTTAGTTAAAAGCTTGATCTTTGTTTTATTTGTTGCATCCTTGTGCATGGATTGTAAGGTGAGATATGCATTCATGCAATTCTTTAGGAATCTACTTCTCACTCCCTTACTTAATCCTTATAGAATATTTAGGGCCTTGATTCCAGTTTGATTGATTCATCCAAGCCCCTAATTTGCTCAAGCTCATGCAACTTTTGTTGATTAGAATGTCACCAACTTATGCTTATGGTTGTACCACTTGTGTTGTATGCATCATGTATGGCTTTAGAAGTCCAATTCCAATTGAATCTTTGATTTTCACTTCTGACCTTGTACATTATGTAATCAATAACTCAATGCTCTTTAATTCATTGGCTTGCACTCAATTGTAATGTCATCATGATGACCTAGAAGAGCTAGACTTTCTTTTCTTCTTCTATTGTTTGGTTGAAACATACCTTGAGGGATTATAGGTTCATGATTTTTGAGACATGTCACTTCGATTGACATTACTTTGAGCTCATGACAAACATCTTGTGAGGGTTCCATCATCACCCTATGACATACAAGACATCTTTCCCTTCCTACAAATCTTAATCAATGATGTTTGATTTAAGATAGGTGGTATCTTGCTTTGGATGATTTTGTTCATCAAATAGGTGATTTGTTTGTGTATGGAAGCTTCATCTTCTACATTTGGTTGCTCATGAATCATATCTTGATTTAAACTTATGACACAAGTCACACAAGGTTTTAATTTTCAAATTAAAACTACTTTGTTTAAATCTTTCTCAAATGTCATGTTTAACTAGTTTAGATGCTTTCAAACAATGAACTTGTGAGTATGAGTCTTTTGCTTTGTTTGAATTGCTTTTGTTTGTAGTTTACTTAGGTCTTAAGCTACTGACCTTGTGTGTTTCATTCCTTTCCCATCTTGCCTCTTCATCATGAGTGATTCACTAACTTGTTTGCTCACTTAAAATTAATTCTAAGGTTCAAGATCACTCCCTTCCACTACTAACCTTTGCATTATGAATGGTTGTAGAGTATGACATTTGGTAATTGTTTGTGTTTATGTGAGCATCATGTTTGTGTTCTTGCCATACATCTTATTTGTCCACAACACTTGACACAAACATATTAGGACACATTCATCTAAGTACATTTCACCACACACTTCTAGATGCATGTTTAAACTTTTCCTAGTTGCTTTTGTTTGTGCATTGTAAATAATGGACATGTATATCATGATCATGCATTCTTGCCATGCTAGCTACTTCCTTCAACATTTTTGTATGCCATGAGTTTCATTCTTTTGCATTCATGCATCAACCATGCTCTATTCCATCTTTAGTTGCATTCTAGATTAAGTTTTAACTAGTTCTTGTGTAGATGTTGTATGTGCACAATTTGAAGTATCTTATGACTTGATAATGCATAACTTGATTAGCTTTTCATCACACATCATATCTGGTCTCACTATTATTTGACACTTTGCACATGTATCCACAAGCCCACACACACACACACACACACATGCATACATGTCTACTACGCTTGCGAATCGAATGCATTTCTCTTGAGTGTCTTGCTTTTGAATTCTTTGAATGCATGTTTAAATGTTTTTGTTGATGAAATAACATGTTTGCTACTGTAACTTATGTATTTTAATATTACTTGACTCATTTCTCTTCATCTTTTCCTTTCCATGGCTTCTTTTAGTTTGTAAACACTTTTAGGTTAAGCATTTCAACTAGTTTTCGCACCAATGTTGTAATTGCATCTTCATGACATTTCTTTTATGATTTGGTTATTAATTCATTTTCATGATGATGGTACTGTGATATCTTCATCTTGACACCTTCTTTTCATGACATGAACCACACACATAGATGCACTTCACCACTTTGTTGCATGTTTGCACACTTTTGATAGATTTTGGCTCTTGAATCTTTGTGGTTTATTTTGCATGATGTAAATGAGCATTAACATGATTATCTAATGAATTGTATGTAATTTTATTCTTTAATTTTCTATCAACTTCATCTAAGTTTAACGCTTCGCACAATTAGCTCTTTGCATGCTTTTAGGATTAGTTTTGACCTAGTTTGTGAATTAACTTGTTTGTGGGTGTTTATAATGATGTTTGATGTTTGTTAAAGGTTTGTATAACTTTATAAATGAATGTTGTGTCTACTGACCTCACTGCACGACACTTTGTATGAGCATAATTCACTCAAATTTCACCATATTCTTCTTCTTCTTCTTTTCTTTTTAGCACTTGTTAGTGCTTGGTTTGTGTGCCTTTGCCAAAGCACTTTACTTGATTCTACCCCATCTTCTCACTTGGTTTCCCAACCAAGATGATTGATTTTGTAAGTTCCCCTTAGGTTTTGCTCGATTAAGTTAGTTTCGAGTTTAGACATTAAGTTAGGCATCCATGCATGATAACTTTAGGTAGATCTTTCCTTGTTTATACCCATAACCTAGGATTAACTTTGTGCGATAACATTAGGATTTAGAAGTAGGTTAGTTTCCTTAGCCATTTTACCTTTATCCTTTTGCATCCTTAAAACTAAAATCTTGTTTTTGTCAAGTGCATTAAAACATTGTAATAATCGAAACTTTTCCAAAGTATAAGATACAAACCAATTAGTCTAGGATGTTTAAATCGTCTGTTTTCTGTTGATGCTTTGTCGTCCATTCTGATGTTTCTCCATCTCATCCTCGATGTTTCGCCATCTCATCCTTTGATGTCTCGTCATTCGTTTGATGTTTCGTCATCCGTCTCCGATGTTTCGTCATCCGTTTGTGGTGATGTTTCGTCATCATGGAGGTGTTTTGTCATCGTTCTTTGTTTAGATACGCTAATTTAAAAACACAAACCAACCAAAACAAGTGAGCGAACTACGGTTGACTTTCCCATTGCACGAGGGAATACGTAGGCATCCTGTCGCGGGGCTAGATCGAGCAACCTTTGTAAATATTTCCTTTTTTTCCCCGTGTTTTCTTTCCCTTATTATTTTCTTCATTTCTTTATTCTTCTTTTCTTTTTGCCTGCATTATACCATATACAGATATAGTTAGACCTTTACACCCATTAGATAGAAAGTAAAAGCGGATATCTTAGAGTACTACGGGCGCGTGGGGTGCTAATCCTTTCCCCTCGCGTAACAGACTTCCTTACCCGATCTCTCAGTCGCAAGACTGTGATTTCTTTGTTTCAGGTTTACTCGATGTTTACCTTTCCCTCTTGGCGGGATAAAAAACGTTCGATGGCAACTTCAATGATATATAGTTATATCCATTGATTTTCGGCCGGGTGTTTCAGCTGGAGACTTCACTGGGGATTGTCTAGACCTCTTGCTGGTCCGATCAGAAGTCGATCCTAGCTTTTGTTTTCTTTTCTTTTGGGTGTTTATTTGTTTTGTTCGTTGCTTTATAGCTTGTTTTTTGTTATTTATATATTTATACTTGTACATGTTTGCATGCATCTGCATCTGGCTATATTATTCTGTCGGCTGTTGGGCCGTTGTTTTTTTGGTGGGTGGGAGTTATAAGAGGTAAAAGGTCCACTACCCAGGCCAGTGACATATAGGATAGACGGATGTTCATGTCGAATCCGCATCCGTGGTGCGTGTGAGGAGGCATGAAGTACCAAACTTCGAGACGAGGTTCGATTGGCGGTACTTTAGCCTACATCCTTTATGTAGTAAGCGAAGTGCTCGATAAAGGACCATTGACTACATTTATCATTAGGTACCCAATTGTGTCTAGTATCACCCGTGAGGTTGTGTTGGGACAGGTTCAGATATTGACTTATGTTACTTGGGTTCTTTGGTTATTGGTTCTGTCACTTATGGTTTACTTCACCAGCAAAATAGTGTTCAGAAATGGAGCTTGGGTCCTATTGCATTCATGAAAAATTTTACAAATTGCATCCATTTTTTTAACATACATGTTTTATCATTTCGAGGTTACTAATCTACGAGTCGGGTTATTGGGTCCTTTGCTAAAGAGGGATACGAAAAGAAGACTAATTAGGGCGTTATCCGATGTACAAGTTTCCTACTCTAGCTCTTTAGAGTTTGATTTTATTGGCGAAGGTCCCCTCACGAGGTTGTTGTTGAATTACGGAGACTATGGAAGGATTACATCGGTTGAAGTACCCTCTTAGTGAATACCGGGAAGATGGTCTTAAAGCTTTGTTCCAATTCTCGACCGTGAGTTGAGATGCTTTGTGTTTCAGTTATCATTGCTACCTACCTTGGAAGAATATTACGATCTTTTAGACATTCCGATGCTTCATCAAGTACCTTTTCACATTTCTATGGGAAAACCCGATGATCAGTTATACATCTTATTCCTAGAAG
This sequence comes from Vicia sativa, assembly GCA_021764765.1. Lineage (NCBI taxonomy): Eukaryota > Viridiplantae > Streptophyta > Magnoliopsida > Fabales > Fabaceae > Vicia > Vicia sativa. The sequence continues at coordinate 266,698,288 of CM038792.1, forward strand.
TCGGTGATTTCATTAATGGCGCAAAAAGGCGGTGAAAGGTTTTCATTTGGGATTTCTATTGAGAGAAGCTAATGCTAAAATGCGAGTTTGAGTGGAGGGGTTTCAATTCCATCTTGGCTTGTTGTATTTATGGCATGGTCTTGTTCCCGAATGAGCCCAAATTCATTGATGAGAATGTTATCTCCTTGTTCATTCAGAAGAATCCTGTTCCCACCCTCTTGGGAGATTTGTATCATTCCATTCATTCAAAGAGTTACAAAGGAAAGGGTGGTTTGGTCCATTGTTGCGCTCCACTCTTGTACCAATGGTTCCTCCCTCGTGTCGGTGCTTTTGTGGATACTCAGCATACTATGCGGTGGGTGCCTCGCTTGATGGCTCTCACATCTCAGAATATCAGTTGGTATAGGCATGTTGTGACTAAGAAGGATAGAGAAAGTATCATTGTCCGTTGTGGGGAGTTCCCTAATGTACCTCTCATAGGTATGCGAGGTGGTGTCAATTATAATCCATTCCTTGCTTTGAGACAATTGGGATATGCCCTCCTAGTGAAGAATGTGTGCGGGAGACTCTGTGCTTTGACATACCAGATATTACCGGATCTTTGGAGAGAGCTGTTCAAGCTTGGAAGAGAATTCACATTGAAGGAGGATAGTTCTTTGGCAAAAAGGATCCTACAGCTTATGCATCATTTGTCCAGTGGATTGAAGAAGGACACAAAGATCGCTCAGAACCGCCTTCGATAGAAGAAAAAGAGACTCAAGCTGTGAGATGTTTGGTTGCTACATCGCACCCCAAAATTTACCCTCTTCTTTTCTATCACACGCAAGTACATTTATGTCGAGAGTTTACGTGGTAATGAGTTTAAGGTGGCTCATGATGTTTCTTTTGTAAGATGTGGAAGATGTTTGTGTTTTCAATCAATCTAAAAGGATTGAAAATGACAAGGGTTTAACAGTGGACCTAATTCTCTCTTATCTATCAGTTCTTGGGCATGAGTTTCTGCTTCAGAGATCACATTGATTTTTGTCTTTTTTCCACAAGTCATTTGCTCATCAAAAGGTTTAGAGGTTGAAGTCGGGGATTTATGCTCACATGGGTTACATTTCGTTTCGGACTTTCTGGAGGGGTTGAGTATTCTTTAATTGAGATGGCACCTTTGATTTAAAGAGCATGTTACCATTATCATTTAAGAGCCTTTAAGTTTTTTGAAGCAAATGTTGCAAGTTGGTACAATTGAGAAATTTGAGAAATTCCTTCAAGCTTTAATCCGAACGAAGACAATTTGACATACAAGTTGATACATGATATGTTGAATTACAAATTTGATTTTAATGTCATTCAAATCCTTTTAACATTTTTTTTTTCTATTGGAATCAAGTCCGAATGGGAGGAATTTGTCTATTTGACACACCAAAGTTGAAACTTAAAGAATTGTAAACTTTAAGGTACTCTAGAAATTTTCGATTATGTTGCAAAAGGAATTCAAGCTTGCATTCAAAATTCATATGAAGTTTAGATTACAAGTCCAAATTAGGATTATCGCTTGACAAAGTTTTACAAGAGGATTTCATACATTCAAGGTTTACCAACAAGAAACAATTTCAAAAGATTCTAATTACAAGCCCTATGTTTCTACAATACAAGAACAGTAAATTAATCCTATGGTCACTAATGGCGAATTTTCCTATTGAAATATCTCCCAACTCAAGCTTTGTGCTATGTCCTCCCTTTGTCGCCATCACATGAAACAAAACACAAGAGAATGGTTAGTGATCGGAAAAGCAAAATATAAACATAAATTCATAAGAAATTAAAGAGCGATCCTTTCCCAATCTCATCATTAGGGTTTGTGTTAAGGAATTAGGTTAGAGGTTTAATCATGTTCAATGCCAAAGCCTCATAATTTGAAGATTAATCATGGGCTGGTTCTCCTAATTGAAAATCATAAAGTTAACACTTTAGTTCACAAAAGGAAGGTGCAAGTAAAAAAAATACATGGTTATCGTGCACATGATTTTATGGCAAGCAACACAAGTAATAGAAGCGTGCACAACCGTTTGGCAAGCAGAACAAGCAACTACGAGCATGACATTACAAGACAAAAGAAAAGAACAGTTCAAGAAAAGAGAAAACAGGTTCAAGCAGGGGAGAACACAACTTCGAATTTCAAAACCAATACCAAACTTTGAAACATAATATAGGACTGTTCAAGAAACAAAGAGAAAAAAGGACTGTTCGAGAAAACACCATACGAACAACAACTTCTAGGTTTCAAAAACAATCTCAATCAAAGACCAAAACGGATCATTCGGACAATAACCAAAGCCAAGTCCACACAATATCGGTTCCAAGGGCAAAAAAAGTAAAATGAGAGTATCTATTCAAAAGAAAACAAAGTATCATTTCTAAGTTAAGGACCTAGCGACCTTGAGTTCCAAAATAGAGAAAAAGTCATAACCATTGTGATTCCAACCCAACCAATGACCTTAAGTTCCAAGCAGAAAAAGCGGTCAAAACTCGGAAACATCAAAGCGAGAGCCAAGCAGATAGTATCATCAAACCTTAACAATCTATCAAACCCTAACAATCTATCATCATCTTCCTAGCACACGACCCTTGAATCGGAAAGGAGAAGAGGAAAAGTGTCGAACAATCTCACGGAAGGGCTCGAAACGGTTCCGCCACCGTGCAGCGTCTCAAGGCTCGGGTTTCTCATCCTCATCGCGAACCATGGTTTGAGGGTTAGGGTTTTGAAATCCTTTCAAGATCCACACCGAACCACTATCTGAAAAAGCGAGCACTAGATTAGCGGCGGGACAAAGAGACAAAACTAACAGTGTAAAAAAACAAAGATCGAACATCGCATTGTCGGCACCATTGAGCGATTCCGTGACGATTCCACAAGCGATTCGGAGAAAGCAGTGAGAGAGAGAGAGAGAGAGAGAGAGCAGAGTTTATTTTTGCCCATTTTGGGTAATCTGTTTTTTCATTTTGTTTTTATTCTATTTTAAAAAAAAAACAATTTAGTTTCTTTTTTTTTAATGATTAAGTCTGGTGGTGACAAGTGTCACCACCTTGTTTTTTATTATTTTATTTTATTTTCTCCCCATTTCTTTTATTTTTTATCTCTTTTGGTGGGTTAAATAATTTGTTTTAAAAAAAAGAGAAGAGTAAATATATTTGGTAAATACAATAATACATCATTTTGGTCGTTGGAGTATTTTGGAATGGGACCCGTCGCATCCAATTCGCCAGCACGCGTTGAAGTCTTGCGGACCAGTCGTAGAAGGATCAGATGGATTTCTTTTTCGTACCTCTCGGAATCACTGCAATACAGGCTAACTCTAAACTTTTATCTTTTTCAATTAATTTATTTTTATGCGAATAATATTTTTGTTGCAATGTACTAAATAATAATTGGTTCTGATAGTTTTTATTTGATGATTTATCAACTAAACTATTAGTTGATTTTTCATCAAACAGAAAAAATCATTTCTAATAATTATTTAAATTTCCGATTGTACTGCGTGATATTTACCTGTTTATTTGCTCATTCAATATTTATTCACCATTGTACACTTCATACACTAAAATGTTAAAATTAATCGATTACATTTGATTGGCTCATATGCCGATTTCTTAAAGGGTCTCATAGTTGGGGATGGGCATGGCCATCCTCACGAGGTTAGTTAAAGCCCTTGTTGCTTTAATCAATCATAACCGAAAATAACATTGGTCTATACACCAATTTTCCATGCGCTAGGGTCTCATGGTTGGGGATAGGAGCACCTATCCTCACGAGGTTAATCAAGTCCATATACTTGATTAATCATAACCGATTCCATATTCCATCTCGTACGTATCTCAAAATACTTTCATAATTAACCTACAAACCTCGATCCAACGTCGAGTGCATTTTCAAAACCTTTTTATAATAAAATCCAAGTTTTTAAGTCGTTGGACGCTAGGCCAATTGTTTAAAAACTTGTCCCCAATAAGCCCTTAGTCTTTAAGTGGTTTATGCGCTAGACCGGTTGCTTAAAGACTTCTAATAACGTGGAACTTGTTTCACCTCACTCTTTATAAGAAAACCTTTTTGGGTGATAGACGACTCGTCTGAGCATTAGCTCCTCGGGTTTCTAGTATTTGAATCGTAAGACGTTAGTCCTATTGTTCGGTACTTTTCACCCACTTAAAAACAACTCAACTCACTCAAACTCTTTTCTCGCTCATATGCGATCATAAAACTCTTTTCTTACAAAGAGTGTGTAATAGCCATTTCAAACACGAGCGAGGACTTAAGCTTTTCAAACAAACTAAACAAGTCCAAGTTCAAGCATTTGAAATGTCCAATGCAAATTTTCTTATAAAATCAATACAACAAACTTAAAACATTTTTAAGAGGAATTACGAGTTTTGACTTTCCCATTGCACAAGAGAATACGTAGGAACACGGTTTTGAAACGTGTCAAACTCAAAATAATAATAAATAAACCTCGTTTCTTTTATTTTTCGATCTCAACTCATGAATTAGCAATTTAACACACACAAGCGCTTAGAACTAAATGGGTCCCATCGAGTACGATGGATGTAAAGTGCTAATACCTTCCCACATAACCGACTCCGATTCCATGTTTTTGGTCGTAGACCGCCTTATCCGCTTTTGTGGGGTTTTATCTATATTTTCCCGTTCCTTTTGGAACAAATAAAATTAGGTGGCGATTTCACTAGTTTTCGAAATTTAAATGATTTTTGAAAATCGAGTTGCTTCACTACCCAAGAGAAGAATCAGTTGGCTCACAAGCTCAAGAAGTTTGAGGGAGAGACATCTGACGTTGCAAGGAAGAGATCTAGGTCCGGAGAAGGGATGATATCATTGAAAGATCACGTGAGGGCTATAGTGGAGATTGAGAAGAAAAGCAAAGATTCCAAGGTTGAGTTGGAGAAGAAGCATAAAGCGAAGATCAGAAGCCTAGAAAGGAAGGTTCTAAAGGAAGCTACTCAGAGAGCAGCATTTGAAGATCAGCTCAGACAGAAGGATGTTCAACTATCTTTGTCCATAGAAGAAATTGGGCAGCTTAAGATCGGTTAGAATTGAGTCATGAAGCTTTCCTATGTCAGATTTTTAGGCTTGTTATTTCATCTTATGTTTCAAAAGAGAATCGCCATCAGGCTTGTTGATGGGTTTCCATTTCTTTACTTTTTATTGTCAGAATCTTTAGCATCTTGGTTTGCATTATTGTTGAGATACTTTGACGAACTATTTGTATCTTTTGTTTATGTTATTTTAATGAGATTTGGTTCAATGGGTGTGTAAGTGTTTCTATGTTGGCATTAATTTTTGATAAAACTAGGATATGACAATGTCTTGGTGATGTCATGACATTGAGTTGAAGATAAATTACGCATGAGAAGGATGCTTTAAGTACATTTCGGACTAGAAGCAAAATCTTGTCTTTGGAATTAGAGAAGATTGGTGATGTCATAACCGATGTTATGACATTCTGTGTGACATATACTGTTCTGCAGAATCTGTTTTCTTGAGAGTTTTCAGGAAGTTTGTTGAGCTGTTTTATTATGTTTTATGTTATTAGATTACATGCTCACGTGGCTTATTGGTTAATCTTAGTTAAACCTAAATTGGTTGTTGAAAAGACCAAGTCTTTAGGATTAATTAAGTGAACCCTAGCTATTATTATGGAAGCCCAAAAAAATGAAGTTATAGGACTGCTTCTATAATAGGAAAAGAACCCTTACTCTGCTGTTGCGCCTCTGGACTGTATTGAAGATTTAGCAGGTTGTATTTTGTGTAATTCTAGTTACTCTTGTGAGCCAAGCAATTATCAATTGATAAGTGCTTTGGACTAGGATTTGGTTGTAAGGGTTGTTTATCACTCAATGCTTTAAAGCACGAGTGTTGTGTCTCTTGATTAAAGCTTTGAAGCAAGATCAAGTTTGTTTATTGAAGAGTGTCTTCACAATTCAATTAATCAATAGGTTGATATCAACTGCGTGATTGAGGGGAGTAGGAACTCGGTCTAAGTAGGACTTAGATTGAAGTTGCATTGGGTAGGTCTTAAGTGAAGGAGATAAGCCGGTTGGTTTATTCACGAATTAATTCTACTAATAGTGAATTTCCTCCACGGCTTGGTAGCCCTAGATGTAGGTGTAGTTACACCTTGAGCGGGTAAACATTTTATTGTGTTCTTTACTCTTGTTTAAATTCTTGTGTGAATTGTTAGCAGTGTCGAATCTTGTGTCACAACATTCTCCGTGACATCACGTGTCTGCTGCCGAAATTTCAATTAGCATCGGGCGGGCACCACATGCATTATTTTGGGTGAGATCTAGGGATAATAGTTTACGGCGTTATGGACAAGGAAGGAGGATTTGAAATAGACCACCCATCTTGGATGGATCTAATTATGATTCTTGGAAACCTCGTATGGTTGCCTTTTTGAGGTCCTTTGGATATTAAAGCTTGGAGAGTTGTTGGAGGATGGAAACATCCTACCAAGCTTGAGAAGATGGGACTACTAGTGCGAAACACGAGGAAGAATGGAGCAAAGAAGAAGAAGAGCTTGCCTTTGGGCAACTCTAAAGCATTGAATGCCTTATTCAATGGAATTGATAGAAATATCTTTAGACTAGTACATCAATGTGAACTGGCCAAGGATGTTTGGGACACTCTCAAAACTACTCATGAGGGGACATGCAAGGTGAAGATGTCAAGACTTCGGATGCTCACTACCAAATTTGAGAATCTGAAGATGAAGGAAGATGAGACCATTCATGAGTTTCACATGATTATCTTGGAGATTGCGAACACCTCAGGAGCATTGGGAGAAAAGATGTCAGAAGAAAAGCTGGTGAGAAAGATTCTCAGATCCTTGCCTAAAAGGTTTGCAATGAAAGTGACTGCTATAGAGGAAGCTCAGGATATCTGCACCTTGAAGGTTGAAGAACTTATTGGATCTCTTCAGACATTTGAGATGGGGATCAGTGAGAATGTTGACAAGAAGAACAAGAGCATAGCCCTTGTATCCAATACTGAAGAAGAATGCAAGGAGGATGATGAAGAGAAGATATCTGAAGCTATAGCTATGCTTGGAAGGCAGTTCAACAAACTCATCAAGAGAATTGATCCAAAGTCAAGGTCCAATGTCAAGAACATTCCATCGACATTAGCGGAACTTATGACTCCAGCGAAGATCAAGTCGAGAAGAAAAGGTGAGTCAAAGCGGAGGAATCCGGTGTCATGGATGTGAAGGATATGGGCATATTAGGTGAATGTCCTACCTTTCTAAAGAAACAAAAGAAAGGAATGGGCATCACTTGATGCGATGGTGACTCGAAGTGAATCTGAAGAAGAAGCAGCCAAACTTGTCACTGCTCTCTCTGGAGTGTGCAATTCTGATAATGATTCTATATATATGTCACTTCAATTCACTCTCAACACGTTTTTCCTCATTCGATGCATTACTCGCCAATTTTAATTTCCATTCGCATTTAATTTCGTTTTATTTTTCGTGCTCATTTTCTTTTCTCGTAGTAATCTTCACATCGGAGATTGCTGCGAACTTTTGTCAATTCTAACCTTACGTTAGGATTGCGCCTTTTTACCTTTTTTCATTGCATTTGGATTATTGAGCAATTAAAGGCGATCTCAGCGACCTGTGGGAGACACCTGGAATCTGCCTAATATTTTATTTTCAGGTTTATTTAATTAATCTATTTGTTTATTTATTTTATGCCCGATTTATTTGAAATGCATATTTTATCTGAATTGTATGTTTATTACGGTTGCGCTATATTTGAATCATTAGTCATGCTAGGCTAAATCTAGTTATCGGTATGTAGGGTCACAAAGCCAACGGGGTTTAGCAACTTCACTCGACTTATTATTTTTAAAGATTGATTTTCCGGTTTCAATTATTAGTAATTAATGCAACTGTTTTGTTACGAGAGTAAAACACAGATTAGAAGTTAGGGTCAATAAAGCGAGAGTTTGAGATTCTAACTGGACATTAATAATTGAGCATCAATTTAAAATACAACGAGAGAGCTTTTAAATTGATTAGGTTTTATTTATTTTCAAAAACTATTTTTAAACTCTAATTGAAACAGCGACAACACTCACTTCAGTTTGATTATAGGATCTGAATCAATAAACACGAGAGTGTGAGAAGATTATTTTTAAACAAGTACTTCCTACTGAAACACGTTTTGATAATACAATTTAAGTCGAAAAGTCGCTAAATCCCTAAGCCCGACCATTACATACCGATACTTTCATTCTGAATCTAAACTAGATCTTAATCAGTTAGGTTCCCTAAAGCCAAACATCATTTATATTACTAGCCTTAGATTTACGTAGTAACCTAAGATAGCGGTAGAGCAACATTTAGTCCTTGTGGATTCGATAATCTATAAAACTACAAGCGATAGAATTGTATACTTGCGGTCTAGATTCTATAAGACGATAAAGTCGCAGCCAAGTTTTTGGCGCCGTTGCCGAGGACTAACAAGTTGATATCATAACTCTTAAAGTTACGCTATAGAGACTAAGGCACCATTCCCAATTGTATGCCAAGTACTCGCTCTAGAAGTGAAGACTTAGTGCTACCAATTCCTAAACCGGCGTTCTATCATTAGAAGGCACGTACAAGTACCTTATACTAATCAACTCTCTTCTCAATCCACAATTTCTTCCGAACCAGTTGAAGAACTAGACATGGGTGATCAACCACGTCTGCTCAAATCGTATGTTATTCCTTTGCATGAAGAACCACACAATAGCATCGTTGCTCCAGCCATATAGGCTAACAATTTCGAACTAAAACCATCTTTGTTGTCCGTTGTACAACAGAACCAGTTTTCTGGTGGATCAATGGACGACCCTAATTTACATCTATCCATGTTTCTGCAATATACAGATAAAGTTAAATCTAATAGGGTCAGTCAATAGGCGATAAAACTTCATCTTTTCCCTTTTTCTTTAAGAGACATAGCCCGAGCTTGGCTCCAATCTCTACCAGCTAACTCAGTTACCTCTTGGGATGAGTTGAAGAAGGTCTTCCTTTCCCGATATTTCCCACCAATTAAGACAGCTATGCTGAGAGCCCAAATAAGCAATTTTTGACAAAAAGACAATGAGACTCTTTTTGACGCTTGGGAGAGATATAAAGACATGTTGAGGCTTTGTCCACATCATGGGTTAGAATAATGGTTAATAATCCATACCTTCTATAATGGTCTCATGTATAACACGAGATTGACAATAGACGCTGCAGCGGGTGGCGCTCTTATGGATAAATCCTATACCGCAGCTTATGCACTCATAAAGAGTATGGCTCAGAACCACTACCAGTGGGGAAGTGAGAGAGTCAAATAGAAGTCTTACGGAGATAAGGCTTGGAGAGAGGCACAAACAAAGGAGGGATGCAGATTAGAAGTCTCGATGGCGTTCATGCTAAAGTAGATGCCCTCGCCAAGAAAATAGATAGTTTAACCGATACCTCCGACCATGGTGCCCATAACTCCAATGCGAGATATCGAAGTACTGGACATGAATGACAAGTCTTAGTAGGAGCTCCCACCAACCAAGTGCATTATAATCAAGGAAATCTATACTCAAACACATACAACCCTGGATGGAAGAATCATCTGAATTTCTCGTATAAGAACCCCAATGCATTGTATGCACCTGGACAAGCACCAGGTGTACCACCTAGGTACCAAAAGGCACTTGCAGCCGCACCTAATGTGCCTAGGAAGTCCAATCTCGAGCTGATGATGGAAAAACTTATAGCTATTCAAGATCAAACCAATAAGGAGTTCCTAAACCAAAATATTCACACCAACGAGCAAATCAAACAACTAGTGAATAAGGTGGATGCTTTAGCTGCACATAACAAGATGTTAGAAACTCAGATTTCGCAAGTGGCCCAACAATAAGCACACACAGCTGCACCTGCCGGTACATTTCCTGGTCAACCTCAACCTAATTTGAAAGGACATGCCCATGTTGTTATATTGAGAAGCGGAACTGATTACGATGGACCAGAAGATCCTGGAGCTAGGAATCCAGCCATGTCCCAAAACTCTGGGAAAGCAACTAAGAAAGAGTCAAAAGTGAAGGAGAGAGTAGGTGATTGAGAACCAATAGAAAAGGAAAAACCTTATGTTCCTACACCACCTTAAAAACCACCAATCCCTTATCCTCAAAGACTTACTCAATCTAAAAGTGCGGGGCAATTCAAGAAATTTGTGGAACTTCAAAAACAATTAAATATCACCATATCTTTCACAGAAGCCATCACTCAGATGCCCTCATATGCTAAATTCCTTAAAGAAATCCTATCTAACAAGAAAATGATATAGGATAACAAAACAGTTACACTCACCGCTGAGTGTAGCACCATCATTCAGAATAAAATGCCGCAGAAGCTGAAGGATCCCGGAAGCTTCTCTATTCCCTGTAATATAGGTAAGTTTGTCATAGACAAGGCTCTATGCGACTTAGGCGCCAGTATTAGTGTAATGCCCCTGTCGATATCTAAGAAGCTCGGCATGGGAGAATTAAGACCGACCAAGATGTCAGTACAACTTGCAGATCGTTCGGTCAAATACCCCTTAGGAATCCTTGAAAACGTTCCAGTACGAATAGGTCAATTCTACATTCCTACGGATTTCATCATTATAGACATTAGAGAATATAGTTTCACCCCAATCATTTTGGGAAGACAATTTTGCCCTTCTGCCGTAGCCATAATAGATGTTAAGAAAGGAAAACTGACCTTCAAAGTTGGAGAAGAAAACGTCGAATTCATCTTGGCACAATTTCTACAAGCTCCAGCTATCGATGATACATGTTATCTTTTAGACGTATAGACGAATGTGTCAAAGAGATGGAGTCAGTAAAGGAACCTGATTCCGAAACTATGAAGATTTCAATGCCCCTAATCTTCGAAGATGATAATTGGTGTCTCGAATATCGTGATGACAATTTAAGTGAATGTCTAGCATTGACAACAAATCATATGCCCTGTCCGAAGAAACCAGACTTAGAACTTAAGCTTTTACCTAAAACCCTAAGATAAGAATTCCTAAGTGAAAAAACCGATGATAATACATACTTAGGACAACTCGAGGAGAAAGCGTACATGTTTATGAAAATATTCGTCAGCCTTAGGATACAACATTGTTGATCTTAAAGGGATAAGTCCTTCCATTTGTATGCATCGTATCATGTTGGAAGATGATTGTAAGACATCCAGGGAACATCAGAGAAGAATTAAACCAATCATGATCACTGTAAAAACTAACTAAGCACGAGTGTATGAATCATATACCCGATCTTTGATAGTCAATGGGTAAGTCCAGTCCACTGCGTACCTAAAAAGGGGGGATCACAGTCATGACAAACAAAGCTGGAGAACATATAGCTGAGAGAGTCGTGAGTGGATCCAAAATGTGTATTGACTACAAGAAACTAAACAAAGCTACTCGTAAAGACCATTTCCCTTTACCATTCATTGATCAGATGATGGAGCGATTGGCTAAGCACTCCTACTACTATTATTTGGACGGTTATTTAGGATTCTTTCAAATTCCTATTCATCTTGATGACCAAGAAAAGACCACATTCACATGCCCTTATGGTTTAAAGGCGAACGTTTGGATTATGTAATGCGCGACAACGTTCCAAAGGTGTATGATGTCCATCTTTGCCGATTTCATAGACAATATCATGGAAGTCTTTATGGATGATTTCTCAGTGTGCGGGCAAAGTTTTGAAGGATGTTTGTCAAATCTAGAAAAGGTATTGGAGAGATGCATGCAAGTAAACCTAGTTTTGAATTGGGAGAAATGCCATTTTATGGTTAAACAAGGAATTATTCTTGGACACATAGTTTCCGAAAGAGGTATCGAAGTATACAGAGCTAAGATTGAAGTAATAGAAAACCTCCAACCACCAAAACCGTGTGAGAAATACGAAGTTTCTTAGGCCACGCATTTCTTATTTCATAAAATATATCCAAACCGCTCACCAACCTCCTGATGAAAGAATCTGAATTCATATTTGATGATGATTTCCTGAAGGCGTTTGAACGGTTGAAAAAAGCTCTTATATTCGTACCCATTATACAACCACCTGATTGGAGTCTACCATTCGAGATAATGTGTGCAGTGATTATCACGATGAGTGCAGTCCTAGGACGGAGGAGAGACAAGAAACTCCATGCTATATACATAAGTAGAACATTGGACTACGCACAAATAAATTATGCCACTCTTGAAAAAAACTTTTAGCCATAGTTTTGCATTAGACAAATTAGGTTCTTATCTAGTAGGCGAAGATTATTATCTATACTATCATGCGGCTATCGGATACCTACTAGCTAAACAAGGCTAAACCAAGACTATTGAGATGGATCTTGATCTTGTAGGAGTTAGATCTAGAGATCAAAGATAAACCGGGCTCCGAGAATCTTGTAGTTGACCATCTATCTAGAACGGAGAACCTTAACCAAGACACCGTACCTATTAATGATGATTTTCCATATGAACACTTAGCAGCCCTGATGGAATCTGAAAGTGAAATTAAACTACGCTCAGAACTTTACAATAACAACAAGATAAAGGAAGAAGAGGAAATAGTATCTGCTCAGACCTCATTGCCCTGGTACGCTGACTATGTCAACTATTTGGCAGCGAGAGTCCTTCCACCCGATCTAACCTATCAGCAAAATAAGAAATTCTTTCACGATCTCAAACACTGTTACTGGGACGAGCCCTTACTATTTAAACGTGGTCCTGACGGTATCTTCCATCGTTGAGTTCCAGAAAGTGAAATAGATGATGCAATTGCTCACTACCATGAATCCCCTTATGGTGGACATGCTAGTACATCAAAGACCTGTGTGAAAATTCTGCAAGCCGGCCTTTATTAGCCCAGCCTATAGAAGGATGTCCATGCTGCCATTATAAAATGTGACCGGTGTCAACGCACTGGTAACATATCAAGGCGAGATGAGATGCCTCAGAAGGGTATCCTAGAAGTAGAAATCTTTTACGTGTGGGGAATTGATTTTATGGGACCTTTCCCATCTTCCTTTGGCAACAATTACATATTAGTTGCAGTAGATTACGTACCTAGATAGATAGAGGTTATAGCCTCTCCAACAAACGATGCACAAGTAGTGATTAGACTGTTTAAGAATATAATTTTCTGAGACTCGGTGTACCGAGACTAGTCATCAGTGATGGTGGATCTCACTTCATTTCCAAAGTCTTTGATAAACTCTTAGCTAAATATGGAGTTCGACACCGTGTAGCAACACCTTACCATCCGCAAACAAGTGGACAAGTAGAATTCTCTAACAAAGAGATCAAGCAAATATTGGAGAAAACTGTTGCCACATCTAGGTAAGATTGGTCATCTAAACTACATTGTGGGCTTATAGGACGGCGTACAAGACACCAATAGGAACCACACCTTTTAAGTTAATTTATGGGAAGTCATGTCATTTACCTGTGGAACTAGAACATAAAGCCTATTGGGCTATTAAAACCCTGAATCTAAATTACAAAGAAGTTGGAGAAAAGAGAATTCTAGACATCCATGAGCTGGAAGAACTTAGACTAGATGCTTATGAAAGCTCCAAGATTTATAAGGAAAGAACCAAGAAATGGCACGATCGACGCATCTCCAGAAAATAATTCAATGTCGATGATGTATTACTCCTATTTAACTCCATACTTAAACTAATCCCAGGAAAACTTTGTTCTCGATGGTCAGGATCCTTCGAAGTTATAAAAGTACTCCCAAGTGGCACTGTTGAAATCAAAGGAAAAGATAGTGACCCGTTTGTCGTAAACGGGCAACATTTGAAGCATTACTACTGTATCGGAAATAGAGATTTCTCAGCTAGTATGAGACTTATACAACTACCAGCTGAATCACCTAAACAGTTTTCAGTTCTCAAAATTAGGTTGAGCTTCTAACGTTAAACAAAGCGCTTTGTGGGAGGCAACCCACCATTTTTTATAAAAACTACGATTTATTAAAAAATTTCATTTATTTCGTTTATGTATTTCTTAAAATTTCTACAAATATTTTCTGTTCTATTTTTGGCATTAGGCTGATGCTAATTTAAAACTACTTTTAATTACTTACAGGGTTTTTATTTCTTCACTGACTTTTGTCATGGATCTTTCTGATACTATGCCTGTCACCTTCCTGAATGAGGCCCAGCAGAGACGCTACGAAACGCTTGCTCAGAGAGAGATGTGCCTCACTGTCTATGAACACGATCCCACATTGTCCGAGTTAGGCATCATAAAGAGTGTCTGTTTCATGTTCAACTAGATTGGGTGGGATTATTTTATTCATAATCAGCATCCCACCTACCGCAACCTAACACTGGAGTTTCTCATTTCTTTGGATTATAACCTTGATGTTGGTCTAGGGTTAGCTAGAGGAGTGGTTTCTTTCAGACTATTTGATTTCACCCACAGATACACCACTCGTGAGCTTGCTGATCTACTTGATTTCCCAGTTAGTGTTGATGTTGTCATCGAGATTCCAGATGATGAGTATTTGGACATCCAGCTTGACTACTTTTGGGGAGAGATATTTACTCTGAGGCACGACATCTCTATCCTGAGACACTCTTCGGAGATTCATAACCCGTCGATTAGGTATTTTTACATGATTCTGTTGTTTTCCTTATTTGGGAAACCTCAGAATGATACATTGGTGTCCAAGGAGGAGTTATTCATTATATTCTGCGTGTTCAGATCTAGACCAGTGGTAGGTACCTCATTTATGCTTTCTCGTCTTTTGAGTATTGCCCAGGCCCCTTATGGACCGATATGTGTGGGAGGCTTGGTGACTATGATTGCGGCTGCCCTATTTCAGATGGAGAGATTATCCCTTCTCTGACCCCTGCTGCTGACCATATCCCGCTGGATTTGTCTTTTTGTTTTAATGTTGGGATGATTAGATATATGGATCCGATTCAGTACCAGTTATTGATTCATAGCGATCCATTTTACCACTTTACGTTGCCCTACATTGCACGACCCAGTGTGCACGACAAGAAGAATTGAACTTATGAGATTGAGGGTGTAGCAGAGAATGATATGGAGGAAGAAGAAGTAGATCCTGTGACACCGCCCCACTATTATGACCCTCTGGAAGCTTTGGATGAAGAAGACCCAGAGATGGAGGAGTTGATTAACATGATTGACTTTAACCCTGCTACTCCACCTCTGCTTGACTGCATCCCGACTTGGGATCCGCCTATAGCACATGTTGTTGTCGACGCCTAGATTCCGCAACCTGATTATGTTGCAGTCATTGGCGCACTGACGAGCGAGGGAGCATTTTGTTATCCGCTCCGATCTTACATCGCTCCGCTCTGATTTTTATGGTTTCATGGATCTTGTCACGGCAAATCTAGATCACCTGAACCAACATTTGAATTCCAGGAGTGGATGATTTTTGTTTTAAGAACATTGAGGGCACTGTTCATTCCTAGTGTAGGGAGGAGTGTCTAGATTTAGTTTTAGAGGATTTCATTTCTTTTCTTAGTTTTTCATTAGCATCGCATTAGATTTATTTCAGTATTTCTGTTATTCATTTTTGGATTTAGTTATTAATTTTTTTAACATTTCATCATTTATTTTTATGTGCTATATTTCTCATTGTGTTCTGTTATTATTATGATGTGATGTCATTGTGTTATGATTAAGTATCAGTTTTTGATCGTGATATGAATCACAGAAGGGACCCCTTAACTATTAAGAGGTTGATAGAATGAATCGCACTTTTACCACTAAACTATACCCGCTACAATACTATTATTGTATATAAAAGGATCTTTTGTCAATACAAGGGAATCAGTCATATAATTATGAAATAGGTGCAGAATTTTATGATCAATAGAGTCTTCACATGTTTCGTAAAGGGCCCCCTAATGAAATTTAGAAAAGGGGCCAATCTCATTTTTGGATTTTGTTGAAGGTATTTTGACAGATAGATCTCGACAAAATGACTTCACTAAATTCATAACACAAAAATGCATTGTGCAAGAATCCATAGTTCTATTTCTTTTTTTAGATACGTGACCTGATTGATTCGTATGATATCGATCAAAGCGTAATTTTATTTTGTTTGACATTCATTACAAGTTTCTTTCAAATCTGATACAGGAAAAAAATCATTGTGATTCATGGGAAAAAAGAGTCGTGCCAGTACCTAGCTAGACTCTGGTTGGATAAAAAAACAAACTCAAAAAAAAAAAAAAAAAAAAAATTCTACATTTAGTATATATAGAATATAACTAATATTTATGAGTGAATATAGAATTATGAATAGTAATGAAATAGAATTCTAATCAAATAGTAAAAAGATAAATAGATAAGATATATCAAATGACGATCAATCAATATCAAGGAAGATATATAGAAGGCTTTTTTGAGTCCTACTTTTTGTTCTTTTTGTTTATCCGAGGTATCAGAATAAGCATAATAATTCTATTTTTTGAATTGGGGAGAGATGGCTGAGTGGACTAAAGCGTCGGATTGCTAATCCGTTGTGCGAATTTTGTCCGAGGTTGAATCCCTCTCTCCGTTATTGATGATTTGGCATTTTTTCTGTAATTTTTTTATTCTATGAAATAAAAGAGACCAGTTTGTTTCATTTTTTACTAGTTAAAGATGTAAAATAGAGAAAAATACAAAAAATATTTCAAAATCCAGCATAAGTAAGGAAAAGAAAAAAGATTTTCTTATTCTTCTGTTAAGCCCCGATCAATGAATCTACAAAACCCTTCAAATTGTATTTGATTCAATCCGGGTAGTGTAGACATGCCTTCATTCCCAACCCTAAGCATTTTTTATTACCCCTTTTATTTTCGAGAAAATATCCGTGATTTCTTTGTCATTCTTCATCGAATCACATGAATAGATTTAGCAATAATGGAATTTCTCTTCTTTTTACTTTACGAAATGACATGAAATAAGACCTCACTACGTCTATGAAATACCTATTCTGAAAAGAAGAATTTTGCTACTCAAATTAGAATTTGCCACAAAACAAATAAATAGACTTTCCCTTGTAATATCAATGGAAACAAATTGATCAATTTCACCTCGATTTCGGGTAGGGGTATATTTAACAATCTAAAATTCGTTCTTATACTTATAGCTTCTTTCTTATATGTTCTTCTTTTATGTGTTCTTTTTCTTTGTTCTTATATGTTCTTCTTTTCTGTGTTAGTATCTTATATTTCCTATGTTTGTCAAGCATATAAATATGTTAAGGATATTCTATGTTCTATTATGTGATATTATTCTTTCTATGTCTTTGTATAATCTATTATTAGATATCTATATATGTCTATTACGTTATTGCAGTCCTATTTGTTCGGCGGGACAGAATATGTTGTGTTCATTTTTTTCTATTAATTCATCAATCTATTTCATGAAAAATTGGCAAAAAAGGAAAATACGAGAATTTATTGAAAATTCCCTGTAATTTAGAATTTGATAGAAAATACCCAATTATATAATGTGTTACAATGAAAAGGGATATTATGGGGTTGACATATATTCACAATTCCTGTTATAATAGAAGGAAATAGATAAGGGTTAGAAAAAAAATAGAGAATAATAATATTGATTTGTAATGTGTTACAATGAAAAGGGATATTATGGGGTTGACATAGATTCACAGTTCCTGGTATAATAGAAGAAAATAGATAAGGATTAGGGAAAAAAAATAGAGAATAATAATATTGATTTGTAATGTGTTACAATGAAAAGGGATATTATGGGGTTGACATAGATTCACAGTTCCTGGTATAATAGAAGGAAATAGATAAGGATTAGAAAAAAAATAGAGAATAATAATATTGATTTGTAATGTGTTACAATGAAAAGGGATATTATGGGGTTGACATAGATTCTTCCTGGTATAATAGAAGGAAATAGATAAGGATTAGAAGAAAAAATAGAGAATTATAATATTGATTTGTAATGTGTTACAATGAAAAGGGATGTTATGGGGTTGACATAGATTCACAGTTCCTGGTATAATAGAAGGAAATAGATAAGGATTAGGAAAAAAAATAGAGAATAATAATATTGATTTGTTATGTATCAATTTATATTTTTTTCATTAAGAAATTCAGATTCCTGAATTCTTCCGAAATTTGTAGTTAACAGTTCCTATTTGTTCCAAAAAATTTACTTTTTTTTTTACTGAAAAGGTATATGTTGGTTTTTTGAAAGGAGGATATTCTGATTTTTTGTATCATTTTGGCGGCATGGCCAAGTGGTAAGACGGGGGACTGCAAATCCTTTTTCCCCAGTTCAAATTTGGGTGTCGCCTGAGCGACAAGAGAATCAAAAAGGGTTTCTTCCATTGTATTGATACAGAAACTTAGTATTTTTACATCAGGGAATAGAATTCAATTTTTAGTTGGTGTGGCGATGGGAGTGAAGAAAAACCGTCTATACAAACTTATGTAAAATATATGAACACTTCTGCATTTTTTCCATATTTGTTAGATTGATGAAATGAAATATCTAATTCGATTTCTTTTTGTTGATTTCAGTGAAATAGTTCTCATTTAATATTCATATTCTTTTTTTTTTACTATGAATTTCATTTTCATTTCATCCAATTCAAAAAAAAATCCATTTGATTTCCATTCTAAGAAAAAGAAAACTCTTTCTTTTGTTTTGGGTAATCCTCTTTTCGGTAATCTATAGTAAAAGAATTGAATAGGTGTCATACCCCAAATTTTGACCTAATATACCACTTTGCATTTGCATCATTGCATAACTAACAATTCAGACAGCATTAATCGGGTATAGCATTCACAGGTCAAAATTAGTGTTTCATCAGATTTCCATCTGATTCAAGAACTAACCAATTAGGGTTTGAGACTTTCTCATCTTATTTGATCTATCTTGATCAAATCATTAACTCCAGATCATCAGATATCAAATTTTCTCACAGAACAATCGAGGATCGACCAATTAGGGTTTTGATCGAGCATGAGAATTCTCTGACTTTTTGAGCAGTGGATGACTTTTTTGGATAGAGATTGGTCATCACATCTCAGATATAACATCCTGACCTAATTTCTGAATTCAAATCATCACAGAAATTCACAGAATTCATCAGTCGTTTTCAGAAACATCTGATGAAATTTCATTTGCACAGAAAAGTCAAACTTTGACTTTTGATCAAATTTTTCAAAACAAAACTTTTTCCATCATCAAAATACTTCAAATGATTCATCTTGATCATAAAAAAATCAAGAATTTGAAAAAGTCAACAAAAAGTCAAAAGTTTTCATACTTAGAATTTTTTCTAAGTGTTGAAATTTCTCACTTTTTTCAAACTTCAAGCCATTTTTTCACCTAGTTCCAATTGGAATTTAAAAAAACTCAAAACATGAAAGTTGTAGCTTGTGGAAAGATCTTTCCAAAATGTCCAAGAACTTCAAAATCCATGGAGTCTAGCTATACTTTTGAAATTGAAACATAATGCCTCATGACACTTGATTTTCAAAGATCAAAGCATCAAATTATAGGTCATTTTGCATTTTTCTTGTTCTAGAAGCATGCCACCTTGCCAATTGAGGATTAGAGCTGATAAATATCAATGAGAAGTAATTGCAAAGAGATAGGATCAAGTTGAATTTTTAACCATGGTTAAAAGGAAGGTTCCTTTTGCATTTATGGCAAAAATGACTAACTTGCCCTCTAAGGCAAGTCAAATTTACCAATGTCCAATTGCTTGCCTAACATTTCAGAACCTCTTGTCTATAAATAGCTCATCAAAATTCAAGTTCATGACACCAAAAACTTCACAAAAACATGCTTTCATCCACTTTCTTGAAAATCAAGCAATTAGTGCAAAATTAAGAAAACATAGCATTTTGAATTTGAGTTAGAAACATGATGATCTTTGGTGTCCAACATGTTTCAGAATCAATATCAAACTTGTTGCAAGCTTAAAATCAAACTGAAATCAAGATAAAATCAATTTTCATTTCTCATTTTTTGAACTTGTACATAACTGCCTAAGCAATCGAATCCCTGGCTTGACTTGATTAAACTATGTTTTGATCACTCAAACATCATCTATGAACCTCATAGACATGATCCAGACCTTGAGCAACAATCTGTAACTGCTTTAACCCCGATTTCCAGTTTGCATTTGAGCTTTATGCAGGTTGACTTGGTCAGGGATATTCAAGCATGCTCATGATGTGCAGACCAATCATACACGATCCATACATGCCGCTGGTGCTCTAAAGATCAAGAAACAACAACTAGAAGTGCTCTAAAACAGATTTCGATCTTCACTTTTCCAGGTATGAACACGAACTTGGTTCTCCTAATCCTTTGATTCAATTGAGAAAAACTCTTGGCCATTCTCTTTCTGCACCTAAAACGATCCTTAACCCTCAAGAAAATCAGAGAATCATCCAACATACATCATTTAATTTGAGATTTCCAAATTAGGGTTCTTCGTGTTTTTCAAAACCTAAATCATTCTAGACTGAAAATAAATGAAATTAACAGTTACTATCATGTTCGTGAGGAAAAATCGAGCAAGTTTGGTTTTTGTTTCATTGAATTTCATGGAGAAACGAAGATTCTAGCTTGGAATTGGTAAGCGAAGATCAAACACAAACCCAATCTTGCGCGTGTTCTTCATTGTTCTTCATTTTCAAATTTTAAACTTTCCATTCTTATGTTAACACGTGTTTTAACCCACTCAACACAGATCGCGTTTGGCTTAGTGGTCCTGGCTTGCTCTTAAGGCTTTACGCCCGCGTCCCTGATGGTCATGGGTTGAAACCAGCAAGACCATTCTTTTACAAAACTTTCAATTTTCATGTTTTATTCAAATGAACCAATATGATATCAGCGTGTTTTATCCACTAACAGCTCAAAGCGTTGGCCCGGTGGTAACTTGCTTGGTCTTAGTCCTCTACGCCACGTGGTCACCCTTTGGTCATGGGTTCACTCCCATCAGACCATTTCTTTTTCAAACTTCAATTTTTCATGTTTTTTATATAAAACTTCAACAATTTTTTTAACCAATCAAAACTTCTCATTTTGAGATGATTTTTTACACACTTGTCATTTAATATATATATTTTATGATTATGTCAAAAAATCCAAAATACTTTCATCGATTAATTTTTAATCGGGCAAAAGCGTACGAACACTTTTCAAACCTCCTTTTAAAGGTGAATTTTTCAAGTTTTCGACTTCCGATTTTTTTCAAAACTTCTCATAAGTCAACCTTGCATTTCAAAACATTTTCAAATCATTTTTCAAAACTTTTCATCAAACTTGCATCTTTTACCATGTTCGATCAATTTAAGCGATGAAGCGATTTCGTCTTCTCTTGAATTTCTCGATCGATCATGGGCCTCCCTTACGGTGTAAGTCCCAAATATTTTATGTACATATGTAAATTTCCTTGTACATATTCAAAACATCTTTGTTAGTATTCAAACATAAACAGACTTCTTTCGTTTGTTTTCATCCGTTTGTTTATACAAATACCATTGGTATTGAAAGGAGCATTATTCTCTGTGAAGCGCTTTCGGATCAATGGGCCT
Source organism: Vicia sativa (assembly GCA_021764765.1). Taxonomy (NCBI): domain Eukaryota; kingdom Viridiplantae; phylum Streptophyta; class Magnoliopsida; order Fabales; family Fabaceae; genus Vicia; species Vicia sativa. The sequence goes on from CM038792.1 coordinate 266,719,953, forward strand.
CCTTCAAGTGTAAGTCCCATAACATTCTTACATGTACATAATATTTCTTTGTACATATCAAACTTTTTCAAATAAACAAACAAAATTTATACATACATAATACGAGATACTTCTTTTCTGAACAAACATGATGATACATTGTGTATATTCAAATCAACATTTTTCTCATACATAAACAATTTCTTTTCAAAAACAAACTTTTATCTGTACATAACACAGATACTTTTTGAAAATACTTTTTTACAGAAAAACTTCGATCTTTCATTTTTTATCTGTACATATACACTGAATACCATTGGTATTGAAAGAAACATTATTCCCTGTGAAAATACTTTCAAATCAATGGGCCTCTCTTATGGTGTAAGTCCCAACCCTCCTATGTACATCCATCTTTCCCTGTACATAAATACTCGTTCGTGTACATATTCACTTCCTTGTACACATTCAAACTTGTAAATAATCAAGTTACGCTCGTTTCAAAACGTTTGTTTCACCGACACTTGTTTATATTTCCTTCATAAACTCCTGCAAATAAACATCATGCATTGTTTATATTTCCTTCATAAACTCCTGTGAATACATATCACACACACACACTTGTTTATACAACTGTCTAATTATAACATAACAATTAGACTAATCAAATAAGTTCCCCACAGTATAGCCTCCGCTTGGGCTTTATACAAGACAATCAATCCCCAGCATGGGATAGCCTCCGCTTGGGCTTCATACAAGACAAGTCATCACCAATTAAGTATAGCCTCCGCTTGGGCTTTATACAAGACAATCAATCCCCAGCATGGGATAGCCTCCGCTTGGGATTCATACAAGACAACTGATCACCAATTGAGTTTAGCCTCCGCTTGGGCTTCATACAAGATAATTTATCCCCAGCATGGGTCAGCCTCCTCTTGGGCTTTGTACAAAGAAACTCTCCTCGCAGAGTTTAGCCTCCGCTTAGGCTTCATATAAGACACACTCCCCTGTTGAGTTAGCCTCCTCTTGGGCTTCGTTCAAAAGAACTCCTCTTTGAGTTTAGCCTTCTCTTGGGCATCATACAATGAAAGAGGCGGAAATCTCTTAACTGACCTCCTCTTGGGCTTCCATACAAAGAATCAACCGCTAAGATAAGAACCCTGAAAGGATGGTTTCCCGGTGAAATCACTTTCAAAATTCCCCAAAGAGTAAAATTTCTCGGTGAAATTGCTCTTATTCAGAAAAGGACGGTTTCTCGGTGAAATCCCTTTCAAAACAAAGCCAGCCATACCCTATAGCTTCCTCTTGAGCTTCATACAAGGACCCTCGATGACCCTCGGAATGCCTCCTCTTGGGCTAACAATACAAGGACCCATGGGCTTCTTAAAAGCATCCCTTTAATCCAATCAATTTCTCCTTGAGATTTAGACATCTATCATCTCTATGGAAGAGGTATCTAATCTATCACATCACATCTGATCAAAAACTTTTCAGCGTTTTCAAAGCGTTTTCAAACAAAAACATCTCTTAATTGTAAGTGGTAGCGCTTGTACACTCAAGCAAAACACCCAATGCTTGATTAACGATTCAATCATCTTTTCAAACATCTTTCTTAAACATGTAAGTGGTAGCGCTTGTACACTCAAGCAAAACACCTAATACTTACGATGAAAGATTTCATTTCATTTAAACTTTTCAAAATGTATGTGATGAAATAGATTAGATACATTTTCATTAAGATGACATTTATGCATCTCTTACTAACATCCGTTGCTTTCCACTAGCATAAGTGGGAACTACGATTACTCGACTTTCTCAACATCCTTTTGAGAATACGTGAGGCACAAGGTCTCATCCTTGGCGAGCAAATTTCTATCTCTCGGACCAAACAAACCATAGAACCCTTTAGATCCGAGCTACAAATGCTCGATTCCCACTAGGGATATGTATGCGAAGATCCACGGATCTTTGCGAGCACAATAATAATAAACATTAGAATCCCACCTAATCGTTTCTTAAAATCCAAAGGAGAAACTTTCCCAATCATAGAAATAGCAAATTAAAACACACAAACATATCAAATATATTCATATATAAAGCATAGATAACTACATATATTTAGGGTGCTCCATCTATTCCCTTTATATAACAATCCCCTTACTGAATCTCCCCGATGTGTTGCGTCTAGTTTGCGCTAGTTTACATATCAATATCAATTGAGGGTATTTGACTTTCCCTTTTCATAATCATTAAATCATCTTTCTTGTGTTGAAAATAATAAAGCTTGATGCTCATGGCATCTTTATAAACAAATCAAAGATTTAAATCGTTCGTGCGAGAATCAATTCACGTTCGCATTCCTCAAGCGTCACCTTTTGACGGGAAAAATGGCGACTCTGTTTGGAATGCTGTGAAACTTTGATTTTCAAAAAAGAAGCGTTACTACGTCCAAGGCACCAAGCTTTTTATTTTCAAAAGAAAGGGGATAAGCTTTTCATATTTTGCATATATCATTTTTTTTTATTGTGTGTTTAGCGATTTCATCGATGGAAGAAATCTAACCGGTTAGAAACATTTAAGGTGGAGATATTATCGTGCGGTTCAATGCTTTCGAAGTTAATATTTCCCTTTCGGTGGAGGTTATCTTGGGGTATTGTGTTTAGCGAGTAATTGCGAAGACACTTTGTATTTTGAAACTTAAGAAGTGAGTTGTAGAACACATAAACCATCACAGGCTATTAGGATGTAGTCGAGAGATTATTCGGCGTAAGTCTAGAGTAATTGTCATGCGAGACTACGATCGAGTTTCTCTTGAAAAATATTATTGGACACACGGTAATCCACAAATCCGATAATATTTCAAAGAGGAGTGTTGAGCTGTATTATCGATAGAACGTTTCACAGATGAATAAGCCCTTAGAACTTAACCACGTTGATTCTTATCGTTGGCTTCATGCTCGTGACTTGAGCGCTTGACCGTGTGTATAACTACTAACCATGTTTGCCGCATTCATGCATTCATTCATTAATAAAAAATAAAAAAAACTTTTCTCTTCAATTTCCAAAGAATTTAGAATTTTTCTTTGTAAAATATTTTAGGTTAGAGTGATGGGCGTCGAGGAAGATTCACCAAAGATACGTTTTAGAATTCACGGCGTAGGAAAGTTGAAAGAGTTAGCATCCTTGGTAGAAGATCCCTCGGATTTGACGCTATGGAACTCTTTTACTCTCTTGAGCATAACGTTGATGAAGGACTTCTCAAAACTTTCGTTCGGTTCTACGATCCGATCTATCATTTGTTTCACTTTCCACGATTATCGGTTGATGCCTACTTTGGAAGAGTATCGCATATCCTAGGTATCTCGATGTCGGACAAAGTGCCTTTCAATGGTTTGGAAGCCATTCCAGTCATCGATCATTACAACAATGACTCACATAAAGAAATCGAGATAGACAAAACCTAACTACGGAGGAAAACTCTTGGGGTGACAAAGTTCCTAATGGAGAAGGCTCTCAAATTCTCGAAGCGGTAGTATGGTAGCCTTTGAAGCCATTTTGGCTCTACTCCTCTATGGATTGGTATTGTTTCCCAACGTCCCAAATTTCGTTGATATCAACGCCATAAGGATCTTCGATTGGAAATCCGTTCCCACTCGCTTGGTGATACGTGCGTCTCTATTCATCATAGGAATCGTCGAGGAGATGGAATGATCATATGTTGTGTACCTCTGTTTTTCAAATGGATTGTCTCACACTAAATCTCCTATCTTCGCGAAAACAAAAGCGAGTGGCATTGGTCCGAAGACTAATGTCTCTTACAACGACGATATCCATTGGTATACCTTAGCGGACAATGAGATGGAAATCATTGAGAGTGGAGAATTTGCCAGCGTACCCCTCATTGAGTGCGAAAGGAGGAATCAACTACAACCCATTTCTAGCTAGGCGTCAGCTCGGATCATGAACTCTAGTAAACCTTTTGGATTTCAGGTGAAAGCTACTTATCTTGAAGAAGTTCCCGAGGATTGAAGGCTAGGATGATCAAAGCTTGGCATCATCAGAAGAAAGAAAAGGAAAGCAAAGAATTGTGTAGCCATGGAAACCTACACTTCTTGGGTAAAGAAAAGAGCAAAGGAATTTCGAATGCCTTACGCATGAGGATCCCATGTTCTCAATTGCTTCCAATCAACAACTTTTCCGTCGGTGTGTGGGAGAATACCAAGAAGCCTTGACCAAAATAAGGTTTGAGAAAGAGACTTTGGAAAACAAATTCCTTAAGGCTAACCTTGAGAATGAGAAGCTCGAGAAGCAAGTCAAAGATCATGAAAAGGCGCTTTACTTCCGGATGAATGGATCATGGAAAGATGAGAAGATTCGCGGAAGGATAACGATCGAAGATACATCAAGGAAAGGAAAAGGAAGCTTGAGGAAATGACAACCAGCGATCCGCTCCCAGCGAGTGGAAGAAAGCCATTAACAAGCTAAAAGCGAGAAAATTGAGCTGAAGCTCGCTATGGGAAGGAAATCCTGAAGTTAAAGCTGCAGCAAGCCTTTGGATCTTCATCCGACGAAGACGTTTAATTAGTTTAGTTTGTAATTTTTTATCATTTATTGTATCATTTGTGTGAGCAATGCTCCAAAAAACAATTGTTGTAATCTTCTTCTATTTAATCAATAAAATGTGTGTTTTTTCCATCCAAATATTTGCCAGAAATATCTCTTTTAGTATAAATTCTTTGGAAATTTCTTTTCTTTAAATATCATAATCATGCATCATACTTTGCATTTAAGTCTGTTATCTAGAGTCTAAGCTTTCCGGCTTTTCCAGGTTGAACAACTTTAACAGTTCACACAGTTTGAACAAATAAGAAAAGATCGTCAGTATCGGCGTCTTAGATTTCGACGCGTCCTGACCAACTCGAACATCGATACACGCTCAAAAAGAAGAGAGTAATGGAAGGATTTGAGCAAGACAATGTTGAACTCCAGCACGGTAACAACATTGCGGGGAAGAAGTGGAGAGACTCACGTCTTTGGTTAACTCATTGGCCACAGCGCCAAAGTCTGGCGACATCGGCGGTCAGAATCAACCGGCAATTTGGATGACACTACTACTCCGGTTTCAAGCTGTCGACTAGTAGCTCACTCTCATATGCGGAAGGCTATCCATGGGGCATGCCTTTCAACTTTGGCATTGGATTCGCCAACCGACTTCTCAAACAACCTCGCTTGAAATACCTACTACGGCAAAGCTCGCTCATAGCGTGGAATTACTCTTCCATAGTAACAATGTCGGTTTCTCAACCCATTATGGCGAACTCGGCGTGTAATACCGCTACCATGGATGAAGAAGTTCACCATACTCCCAACAATAACACAAATTCCGTGGCTCAATGGAGAATCTCCGAGGCAGCTCCTCAAAATGCAACTAGAGATAAAAGCGATTCGAGGGAAAGAATTGTTTGGAAAAAACGCCCAGGATCTTTGCCTAGTTCCTCGCGTAAAGATACCCGCAAAATTCAAGGTCCCTGACTTTGAAAAGTACAAAGAATTCCTGTCCACAAAGCCATCTCACGATGTATGCGGAAAATGTCTGCGTACAAAGATCACCGATTCTTGATTCATTGCTTCGGGGCAGTCTCACGGTGCCTTGAAGTGGTACATGGGTTTAGACAGCACGAATATCCAGACATTTAACGACTTAGGTAAAGCCTTTGTCCAACAATACCAGTTTAACTTGGATATGGCTCCTGATAGGGATCAACTCCGCGCCATGTCTCAAAAGGCGAGACATTCAAGGAATATCTTAACGATGGAGGAATTCTTGCCCAAGTTAACCCACCAATGGAAGAAAAGATGACTAAGGTATACTTGAATACTCTAGGCTCATTCTACTATGAGCGAATAGTCGCTAGCGCTCCGGAAATTTCAATGAAATGGTAAGCATGGGAATGCGGTTATAAGAGGATTCGAACGGACGCGACCAAGGGCGGGATCTTCGATTGGAACAAAGAAGGTTGGGCGGCTTTCCAAGGAAAAAGAACATGATGTAGGAATGGTATCGAGAAACCACGTAATAATGTCATCAAACAACGACAGGTAGCTGCCATAGCACCCGCCGTCAACACAAATCCGAACACAGGAATTGCCCCGCAATTTCAACAAAATCAACAAACTCAACAGCCTCGTCAACAGGCTCAGCAGTTTAATAACCAAAATCGTACGCCTCGGGTCACTCAGTTCGACCCCATTCCAATGACGTACACAGAGCTTTACCCTGCGCTGATAGGAAAGAATCTAATACAGACAAGGTTACCACCTCCAGTTCCAGAAAAATTACCATGGTGGTACAAAACAGACGCATCTTGCCCTTTTCACCAAGGGGCACTAGGCCATGACCTTGAACATTGTATACCATTAAAGCGCAAGAAAGATTAGTAAGGACTAATCTTCTTTCCTTAATGACAAGCGCAAGCCAATCCGCTTCGATCTGTGGACATTGATAAGTTTAATCTTGAAAATACTGACAAGTATCTTGTAAAGGATGTAAACTGATCAAGGGAAATTTGAGTGCGTCTCCATGAAACATCTGAAAGATGAGCACCTTCAAAGCATGATTATACGACTTGCCGTGTCTGTTCCCAAGATATTCGAGGTGTCCTACCGTAAAAGCAGACATTCGATGTTGTTAGACCTCGGTGATTTGCAAATTCTACGAAATAGAGATGACTATAGCGTAAATACACTAGGGCATTTTCATGAGCTTTTAGTCTCGGATATCAACTCGGAAAACCCCAAAGTAAGCGTTATCATCCCTTGTTTCAACATACCGAGCATGTGGAGATCGCATGCAATGGTCCCGATTTTCCAACATTTCCTTTGGTAATTTGCCCACCGGTCTGTTCCATACAGTTCTACCAAAGCAATTCCTTACCAATACAATGCAACCACGATGGAGAATGGAAAAGAAACCCATGCCTACACTTCGATTAATGTCAATATAAAATCGGACGAAATGAAGTGGGCGATACATGCTCCTCTGTCCCCAAGACCGCCTCTGACTCCTATTGTTAGGCGAACCCGGTTAACCCATCTTACGAGAATCACGCAATGATTCCCATTGTTAACAACCACAAATATTGGTTCTTGATGGGACCAACATCAATTCGAGACTTTGAAGAGATAATAAAATTGATCAAAAAGCGAATATCAAGTCGTAGATCGGGATGCGAGACTCCTTCAAAGATTTCAATACTGTCTTTACTCCTTAACTCCGAAGCTCACCGAGAAGCTTTGATGAGAGTACTAGACCAGGATTATGTGGATCATGATGTGACTACAGACCAGTTTGGAGGGATTGTCTCCAACATAGCGGTTTCAATAATCGAGCTTTAGTGACGAGGAACTTCAGGAAGAAGGGAAAGATCACAACTTGGCCCTGCACATCTCGATGATTTGCCGAATGATTCCCTATCCAATGTATTGGTGGATACAGGTTCATCTTTGAACGTAATGCAGCGGCGGCTCGCTCGTTTAGCTTACAAAAGGCAACGCAATGAAGTTCAACGATATAGTAGTAAGAGCTTTCGATGGATCAAGAAAGTCGGTCATTGGGAAGTTGATCTCCGATGACAATTGGCCCTTACACTTTCAAATTACATTCGGGTCATGGACATACCGGTACTTCTGTTGTTTGCTAGGAAGACCTTGGATCCATGACGAAGCGATAACTCTCTCCAGAAATTAAAATTCTCGATCAATGGAAAGTTGGTGACCATCAATGGTGAACAAGCTTTGCTTGTAAACCATCTGTCTAGTTTCTCTTTCATCACGACAAATGACATTGAAGGACACATCTCGGAAGAGTCCATTAGAAGATGAATCTACCAACAAAAAGATCACCTATCTCTTAGTATAAAGCGGCCACAGATGGTGAAAAGCGGCAATGCCAAGGATGGGGCGTGTAATCACTGTCATCAACGAGACAATGGGACTCGGGTTCACCATACTCTCCGAATACAACCAAAAGATGAAACACTTCGTCCAATCAAAGTTTTCAGCGGTGGGGATTTCTTGAACCTGTTCCGCAAGAGGTTAACGTTGTCACCCTTGAGGATGATGAAACGATCCCTCCGAAGAGTGGAGCACTTATTTAAACGCCACAGTATGTGTCAGAGGAATCATGTCATGTTGATCGGTTCAAGGCATGTCCTTGCGGCAACATAAAATCCATCGAGTCCTGCGAAATATGGGATACCTTGGGAGAACCAAGCGGTAAATTCGACTACATGGTGAAATACCTTTGCGCGAGCTCGAAAATCCGAATTGAAGATATCCGACCTACGGGATGGGGTGATGACTTTGAATACCCTAGTCAAGCGAAGAGGTATCGCGTCTTCTCGGTCTAATCGACAAATCGAGATCCCAAGCGAAGATCTACCTTCCACGCTGTGGAATTCACCAAACCGGATCACGGTTATCACTACATCAACATGATCGCGAAGATCAAAATGCGACTCGGGATACGATGCGGAAAGTGTCGCGATAATGAGTCTCTTCACTCGGAAGGCGGAAGATACATCCCGAATTCAACACAAGCAGCGAGCACATATGCTACATCTCATACTTCGGATCTGTTAATCAAGAAGATTGCTTGACACAAAGGCAAGGGCCATCGTCGAGTCTTCAAAGCACTGCACCGACAACCAAAGTCTACTCGAGGATTAAACCAAAGGAAAATTACAGTACCTCGACTTCCAGGAGTTCGTCCTCTGGAAACCCGTTGAAGTCAAGACCAATGTTCATAGCTCTAAGTAGTTTATTTTACTTTTGTTTTGAACTCTCACCATGAGTGAAGAGATGTTTTATAGGGTTTTAGCTTTTAAATAAATTTCTCTTTGTCTTGCCCAAGGCGAAAGAGTTTGTATTTAGGACCATTCATATTGTGAATCATAAATAAAGCAGCGTTGTTTTGATTCCACACTCGTGTTTATTTTCATTTTACCCTTTCTTGGAAATGATAATCCTAAAAAACACAACAATAAAAAAAATCAATCAAAAAAAATCAAAAATCAAAAAATTTTACGCCTACACTTTCACATTGACTTTTCAAAAAAAAAGAGTTAATTAATCAAGCATGAATCAAAATTGCAGATTAAACAAATGGACAAATCCATTGAAAGCAATAACTTTATGCTCTCTCAACTTTAAAATCCCGATGAAATCGTAGGAGGAAGTTGAAGAAGAGATCCCGGATAAATTTCCCGATTACTTAAGCACGAGGAAAGAATCATTCGACCACATGAAGGGTCCTTTGGAACCCATTCAAATGGGCATGCAATGTCGGGAAAATCTTGAGGCGAGGATACTATTGGATAGCGATGGAATCGATTCTGTAAACACGTCAAAAGATGTCACTGAGTGCGGATCTGAGATAAGATCCATGTGCCACACTCTACTCAACGTTCTCTCCTCTCCGTGGCCGTTCTCCATGTGGGGCATCGACATGATTGGAATGATTGAACCAAAAGCGTCCAACGGACATCGTTTCATTCTAGTGGCCATTGACTACTTCACCAAATGGGTCGAAGCAGCATCTTATGCCGGCGTCACAAGACAAGTGGTTGTGAGGTTCATCGAAACAACCTCATTTGGATATGGAATTCCAAGTAAGATCATTCTGACAATGGATCTAACTTAAACAACAAAATGATGAAAGAAGCGTGTGAGGAATTCAAGATTGAACATCATAACTCGTCTCATAGGCCAAAGATGAATGGCGCGTTGAAGCGCCAACAAGAACATCAAGAAGATTGTCGGAAGATGGTCATCACCTACAAAGCAGCGCAATCTGCCATTTGCTGCATGGATATCGTGCTTGATCGCACTTCGAGGGCAACTCCTTTTCTCTAGTATCGGCATGGGCGGTGCTCCCGTAGAAGTTGAGATCCGTCAATGAGAGTTCTCATGGAAACTAAGTTATCGAGGTCGAATGGTGTCAAGCGGAATCGACCAATGAACTTAATTGAAGAAAAGCGCTGACCGCTCTGTGTCACGGACAATTGTATCAAAAAGAATGAAGAAAGCCTTTGACAAAAGGTCCGACCTCGTGAATTCGAGAAAAGCGACCTCGTGCTTAAAAGATTTTGTCTTTTCAAGCAGATTCTAGGGGCAAATGGACTCCTAATTACGAAGGCCCATACATCGTCAAGAGAAGCTTTTACGGCGGTGCTATGATTCTCACAACCATGGGCGATGAACTCCCGCATCTGTGAATCTTGTGCGATCGAAAATACTTTGTCTAAAAACAAAACATTTCGGTAAGTCGAAAACCGAAAAGGCGGCTTAGGCAAAAATAAGCGTCTCGGTGGATTGAAAACACGAAAAGGCGATCGGGCAAAAATTAGAGACAATAAGCGAAAATATCACGATAGATCGAAAACTTGAAAAGCGATCTAGGCAAAAACAAGGATACAAAATGACAAAATAGCTGCGGTTAGTACATATTTTGTCCACATAAAGAACTTTCCATCAGCGGATCTTCAATCAACTCTTCTAAAGCGACAAGCGCAGTTGGAATTCAAAGTTGTTAGGGATAGTAGTGGTTATTTGCTTTCAATGTAGCCTTTTCCCAATAAATTATCATTTCCAACTTTTGTAAATAGTTCATGGAATCACGCCTTTGGCTGATTACCATTCTATCAATAAATTTGAGCCTTGTGCTTTTGTTTGCAATTCCTACTTTATTCTATTTTGCAAAATAACGCTTTTATTGTGAAAATCACTTTTTGAAACTAAAATGTTTTAAATGAATTTTTACTTCAAAAATTTTGAAACAAAAGCAAAATTCTCCTTTGAAACTATGAACAGGAATAACTATTTGTTTCTCCAAGTGTTTGATCCCGGTGGAGTCGCCAATTGCCACGTGATCTTCTCCTCATCGAAATCATCAAAGGCGGTATTCTTATTCCAAAAAGAATCTGAACTAAGTTGCCCATGAATTGCTTTCTCAGAAAGTTTAAAGCATGTAACTCAAATTCTTCATCGGTGAACATCTACACCATTTCTGCGATTTTCACGGTATTTGTTCGAGCGTGACATGATCCTTTTCCAAATATCCTCTTTAAGTGTCTTTGTCAAAGTATTGTTAGCATGCATATAACATTCATGACATTCATACATAATAGCATCATTCATTGCATTTTTTTGCATCTCTCAAAAATGTTTGCTTTCGAATCACTGGTATAAATCATACTTACTCATACGAGTACAAGTCATTCCGATAGAATATCTCAAAGAGAAAAGATACATTTTCTTTTTCCCCAGCGAGTATTCCCAACAGAAAGGATATATCTTCCTTTTTCCCCGGGCAAAGTCCCCAAGCAGAGAAATGCATTTTCTTCTCTCTATCACATTCCCCAGCTGAGATCATTTCTCACGCGGAATAATGTCTTGATTAACTTCTTTCTTTCCAGTTCATTCCTGGATAGAACACTTCTGATGATTAAAAAGTGAATATCGCAAAATTTTCAAAGATTTACCTTGTTATAGTTATCACTGCGATAATTGGTAATATCTTTAAAACTCATTTGAGTTACATTTCTTTCACATCTGTTATTCACAAAACTGAATATACAACAGAAATTTTCAAAAAATTTACCTTGTTATAGTTATCACTTTGCTGATAATTGGTAATATCTTTAAACTCATTTTGAAATCTGTTTCAGTCTTCTGTTTGATATTCACAAAGCTGAATACTCAACAAAAATTTTCAGAGATTTACCTTGTTATAGTTATCACTTTGCTGATAATTGGTAATATCTTCGGAATTTATTACCAGGAACTATCACAAGGCTGATAATTGGTAATATCTTTTCACTTACCTTAAACATTGTCAGGGTGAAAGGTAATCTCCCGTTTCCAGCGAAACAAATATTCACATATTTTGTGAATCATTTTTCCCACGAGGCATCCATAAAATTGTTTTCCTATCATGTCATTTCATTGGGTAAAACTTTTTTTGCAATCATTTTTGCATCATCCGCATTTTTGGTATCTTAGGTCCAAATTTGCGTATTCCGATATTTAAGTCTCTTTACACCTATCAAAACGAAGATATTCATCTTCATCTCTCGAGTTAAAGAAACTTAAATAGGGCATCTGTCATACCCAAATTTTGACCTAATATACCACTTTGCATTTGCATCATTGCATAACTAACAATTAGAACTGACATTAATCGGGTATAGCATTCACAGGTCAAAATTAGGGTTTCATCAGATTTCCATCTGATTCAAGAACTAACTGTAAGTGCCTTTGTTTAGGATTGGCTCAATTCCTGTAAAACAAATAATAAAACAACAATAATGTAATGTACAATAGGATAGTGAACAGCCTGAAAATCCTATTGTAAATGCCTAAACATGTTGTGTTGATTTAATTCAACATACGGAACAACATGTCACGAGAGATGTCATAACATCATATCGAGACATCAAGCTCTTGGCCCCAGTCAAGTATTCTGATTACATTCACGAAATTATCTGAATATTCAGCAAAATAGAATGCATAATAAGTAGCAAAATTGAAGGCATATGTGGAGCCCTAGAAGATTCAATCGAAAGCTAAGAATGAGGAGAAAAGCTAGATTGAAGACCTAACATGTGCAATTTTACGCTTATTTTATCTTGATTATTAGAAGTTGCTTCTTTGTCGCATGAAGGCCCAAATCGAGTTGGGTAAAGGTTATAAATAGAAGCATTGTAACCTAGTTAAAGCGAGCGAGAGAGGCATTAAAGATGTGATAATTAGGGCTAGTTGTAGTGAACCACCGGGCGTGGGATGGTCACCATACTCCTTAGCCCGTAGGCAAGAGGATGTATGGTTGTATTGATTAAAGCTTTTAAGCATGATCAAGTTGTGTAATGGAAGTGTATCTTCGAGCAGTTTATGAGCTGTAGAAAGTAATCACACGGAGGTGTGATTGAAGGGGAGTGAGAGGGTTCTCATCTAAGTAGGACTTAGGTAAAAGTGTCATTGGGTAGTGATTAAGTGAGAAGGGCATCAGCGGGGTGTTGGCTTAGGGTCTTTGAATTAATCTGCTAATAGTGAACTTTATCCACGGCTTGGAAGCCTCGGATGTAGGTTGGTTGAACCGAATGGGTGAACAATTCGTGTTGTTATTACTTTCGCATTGTTTATTTGTTTGATGTCATAGCATTCATCATGACATCGGTTTGTATAATTAACCTTAGCATTACGAACTTCATTAAATCGAACACGCACTTATCAATGGTGTTACGAGTTACGGTATGATAGTTCATTGTCATTGTAGAGCGAATTTAAAAGTACAGCCCATTCTACATTCGGCATTTAATGTCGGATCGGATGTCTTAACATTCCATTAGACATCACAGTGCATGACATACCGAATTTCAATTGGTATCGAGCGGGCATCACATGCATTTACGGATGAGATCCATGGGGATACTTTCGGTTGTGTTCAAGGTAGAAGATTGTTTGAATGTGTAGTGTTCATGTTAAATGGTCCTAGAAGTGGAGGATGGACCAAAATAGGAATAACTAGACCAACTTTGATCGGTAAAGTTGAACTAATTCGAGAGACTTCATGCGGAGTGAAGATTTTTGGAGTGCATTGTTCAATCTATATTCAGCCTGAGAGGAGAAAGTTATCAAAACCTTCATGCGGGAGTGAAGATATTGATAAGGTATCCTTTATGTTTAAAAAGCTTCTGAGCAGGGCTTTAGGGTTTAGTCTAGGATGTTGCTTGGTGAAGAAGCAAACAAATTGTAGGATTGATTTTTTCAATCCTTATGTGCCATGCTTACAATATGGAGTAAGCATTGTGTAAATTCTGTTGAAATTTGGCTATTCCATTGCATAGCTTAATACAACCCCTAAAGTGAAAGTAGAACTCTAGGGTTGTTAGTTTGTCTCAACGAATTTTAGCGGGCTGCAAACTATCAATGTTGTCAAAGATACTTGGGTCTTCCTCAAGTCCACTCATAAAGGCATTTATTGATAGTCTTGATGAGTATCAATTGATCAATGATTCTCATATTCATGCAAGTTGTCTTGAAGACCTTGAAGATCATCAAGGATGATGTGTTCAAGAAGATGGACACGATGTTCTTAAGAATGTTAGAACATTATACGATTTCCATTTGAAGAACGAGATGTTACAGGTGCTAAACACATGTAGTGTGAGTACATGTGTTTGGGACCTACTCGATCTGGAAGAGGAGACATACGCTGTATTAGTTGATCGGGACACGATCAACGTTATCTACTCGATGTCGGTTTATTTGACCAGGCAAGCTTAAGGAGTATAGTAGTGAGCTCAATGTATTTAAAGAACTCATAAAGTTGTGATTTCCATGCCTTCCCACAAGTGATGGATGATGTCGTATCTAATGTTGGAACATCATCTTTGTGTCTTGACCGGTAAATATGCTTGGTAAGTGTGAAGAAGTGATCGTCGGGATCATCTAAGTGTGAGTAGATAATTCTAAGCTGAATAACGGATGGGGCGAATATTTATGTGATAAATATGTGAAATCGAATCAAGAGTTTAAAGTATGTGATGAAAAAGGATGTACAACATCACAACTATTGAAGACACATTTTGAGAAGAGACGGATGAAATCTAGTCAAATTGGACATTCTCATGTCATTTCTTCTAGTACAAGTATTGATGTGATCGAAACTTGTGTAGCAAAAACTAAGGATTGTCTGGAACTGTGGCAAATTCAAATAAAAGTACTTACTATGTGTACAAGTGAACCTCAACAATGTGTCTATAAAGAGGATGATGAATAACATTACATTCGAGCTGCGGGGTGATCAATCACTCTGGTTTATAAGATGCTTGAGTTTATTTCTCATGATCTTTGTGGTCTCCAAGAAGTATAGAAATTGCAACTCGATTTTCAAAAATCTCTTAAATTCTCAAAGCGGTGAAATCGCCACCTAATTTTATTCGTTCCAAAAGGCAAGGAAATATAGATAAAACCCCAAACAAGCGGATAAAGGCGGTCTGAGACGAAAAGTGGAATCGGTCGGTTATGTAAGGGAAGGTATTATCACCCTTACATCCATCGTCCGATGGGACCCATTTAATTCTAGCGTTTGTGTGTGTTTACTAAGTTATGGATGCTAAAAGAAATTTGTTTCTTATTATTTTGAGTTTGCACGGTTTGAGCCGTGTGCCTACATATTCCTCGTGCAATGGGAAAGTCAAAACTACGTAGTTCCTCTTAAAAGGCTTTAATTGGTTGCATTGATTTTATCCCGAAAATCGTGCGTTTAGTCGTTTCAAATGCTTTGAGCTAGGACTTGTTTGTTTGTTTGAAAAGCTTAAGTCCTCGCTCGTGTTTGAAATGACTATTGCACTCTCTTTATCCGAAAAGAGTTTTGATGATCGTATGCGAGAAAAGAATTTGAGTGGGTTGATTTGTTTTAGGGTGGATGAAAAGTACGAACAACGAGGCTAGCGTCTCACGATTCAAATACTAGAAACAGGAGCGATGTTCGCAGATCGTCTATCATCCAAAAGTTTTCTTTATGAAAGAGTGAAGTGAAAGAGTTCACGTTGTTAAAACCTTTAAACAATGGACTAGCATCCAGCGGTTTAAAGATTAAAGTTCATTTGCACAAGTATTCAAACAACTGGCCTAGCAACCAACGACTTAAATACTTGGGTTTTTATTGTGAAAGAGTTTTGAAAATGCACTCGACATTGGATCGAGGTTTGTAAGTTAATTATGAAAGTGTTTTGAAAGTTTGATACGCGGGGGAATGCAAAATGGAGGAGAAACAATAGGACTAGCATCCTACAATTTGGTGTAAGTGTCAATTGATGGGTGGAAAATGCCGAACAATAGGAATAGCTTCCTACGATTCAAATATTAAAAACAAGAGTGAAGTGAAACCAAAAGTTCACATTATTAAGAATCTTTAAACAATTGGGCTAGCATCCAACGACTTAAAGATTCGAAGTTCATTTTTTTTACAAGTGTTTAAACAATTGGTCTAGCATCAGCTTAAACACTTGAGTTTTCTTATGAAAAATTTTGAAAATACACTCGACGTTGGATCGAGGTTTGAAATTGATTTGCGAAGGTAATCGTCAGCGTCTTGAGATGAAATGGAGCGGGTTATGGTTAATCAAGTATGTGGACTCAATTAACCTCGTGAGGATAGGTGCTCTATCTGACCATGAGACCACAGTGCATGGGAATTGGTATAGACCAATGTTGTTTTCGGGTTATGATCGGTTAAAGCGTGAGGGCTTTAACCAATCGTGAGGATAGCCATGCCCATCCCCAACCATGAGACCCTTTAAGAAATCGGCATATGAGCCAATCAGGATGAAATCGAATTGATTTTAATTTTTATTGTGTGCAAAGTGTACATTGGTTAATAATTGCTGAATGAATAAGTAAACAGACAAAATACCAAACAATACAATCGGAAGCTTAAATAATTATTAGAGATGATTTTTTCTGTTTGATGAAAAATCGACTAATAGTTTAATCGATAAGTCATCAAATAAAAACTATCGGATCTAACAATTATTTATTACATCACAACAAGAATATTATTCGATAAATAAATTAATTGAAAAGATAAGTTTAGAAATAGCACGGGTGTGTGGTTTGGCGGTGCAACAAGAAATCCATCGGATCTTGACCGGTCCGAAATACCTCCATATGTGCCGGTGAGTCGAGTGTGACGAATCCCAATACAAAATATTCCGACGGTTCCAAAACGGCCATATTACACCATATTTGCATTTAATCAATATTAACATTCTTTTCTCTTTAGTAAATTAACTAAGAATGTCAAAATAAAGATCAAAAGATTTTCTGAACAAAATCAAGGTGGTGACACTTGTCACCACTAGATTTAATATGAAATAAAATAGAATAAAAATTAAATTGTTTTTTTCCATATTTTTAGAAAAAAATAAGTTAAATTAAATTGAATTAAAAAACAAATGGGGTCAAACGAAGAGAACAGATGAAATCTGTTTCTCTTCTTCTCACGCGTACTCTCTTGCTCCTGGGTTTCTCACTCTCGCGCTCTCATCTTCTCTCACGCGTCCCTCACGCGCTTCTGGGTTTCTCTTCGCCGGCGCCGATCGCGATTCCCTCTAGTTTGGCCGCGTTCTCTCCCTGTCTCGCTCTCACAGCGACTCACCGTCGCGATTCTCATCTCTCTCTTCGATTTCGCTGCATGTTTGACTTTTGATGTTGGCATTCGTTTTCTGATTGTTGGTTTGCTTTTCGATCTCTGTTTATGTTACAGGTTTGCCGGAATTTGAAGCAAAGCGGAAGGGTTAACGAACCTAGGTGTGGATTGATTCCGGCGATGATGGTGAACTACGAGCCTTGGAGTCGCGGAAAATGGCGGTTTGCTTCTCCTTTCATTCGGGTGAGCCCATTCCGATTTTACTTTCTTCTTCTTTTCTACTTTTGAAATAAATTTACGAAAAGTATGTCTGAAAAGCGTTTAGGTTGGAAAATGATGATGTATGTTGTTTTGATGCTCTTTCTTTGTGTTGGTTTTGTATGCTAGCTTTTGATTGTGTTTTCGGTTTTGGGAAAGGGTTCTTTGCTTTGGTTTTCGTTTTGAGTATGAATTGGGTTCTCGATAAGAATAGATGTTGTCTTAATCTTCTTTGGTTTGGGTTTCGGTTTGAGATGGTTTCTTGCTAGTGTTTTTGTTCAAAACGAATCTTGCTTGGTTTTGGATTAATGTTGTGTTTTTGAACCTCTGGCTGAACCTCTCTTTCTCTTAGTTGCCTTTTGTATCTCTTGAGTTTTCTCTCTTTTCTCTCATATCTGAGCAGATCTGCCTTGACCTTACCATCTATGTTGCTTGTGTTAATTGGTCTAACACCATGCCACTCTCTGCATTTGGCCATGCTTTGCTCTGAATTCACCTTGTTGCTTGTCTTTGGTAGTTTATAACCATCTTTGAAAATGATGATTCGACTTTGTTTTCTTGTAGCCATCTTGCCTGCTGCTTCTTGATTTTCTCAAAGTCACGATTTTGATGATTATGGCCATACTTTTGCTCCTTTTCCTTATGACTTTCTCAATTGTCCTGCTGCCTTGTTGCCTATCTTTGCTCTGCTTCTTGACTTTTGTGGCGATATATCTTTGTGATACATGCTTATTGCCTTTTGGTAATTGAACTATGACCCGATTTTCTGCGCCGAATTGAAATTATCGTTGTTTGTATGCTGCCATTACGTGTGCTTGTGAACCGGGTTAGCCGATTTGCAAGCAAGTCAAACCCGATGATTAATCTTCACAATTATGAGGCTTTTAGCAAAACGATTCACTTGAATGCCTAGTGATGATGTTTCTCGAATAATTTCATGATAGTTTATCGCGTTTTGTTTATGTTTTGATCCTTGATTGCTAACAAAGTTTCTTGGCTTGATTTTCATGTACAATGATGATAAGGATGGCATGGCAATGAAGATGGAAAGGTAACTCAAGATGGCCGCGAAGTTAGAAGGCTTGCAATTCGAAGAAAAACCAAGACACTTGGAGACCTCGAGGCCTTCCTTGTAGAATCGTAGAAACTGTTTTTAGAAACTTTGTAGAATTTTGAATTGTAGTATTTAGGATCGAAATTGTAAGAAGTTTCAAACAATTTGGAGAAACTTGTATACTTTCCAATTCGAAATACTCTTGTACCAACAATTTAGTAAATTGAATGAAAACACACTTGGTTCTAACGCTTCTTTTGATTCTTGAATCGTAACACAAAGCGTTCAAACGTTCCATACTTGTAAGAATTCTTGAATGAATTTGTGATACATTTAGAAATTTGTAGATTTATGATATCTTGCAACAAAAATCAACTTTGTTATGTAAATACAATTGTGATACCGTTTTGCTTGAATGGATGTTGAATTTGTAAAATCCCACATTATTTGTAATCACTTGGATTATGATTTGGAAATCAACACTTGCAAATGTTACGAATCACATAACTTGTAGGAATTGGCACAACACATTCGAACTTTGTATTCGCACACTTCCTTTGAATCTTGTAACAATGAGAAAAATGGTTGGAAGTTTGGATGGACCGGCACCAATTATATTCCTTGTATCTTGCAATTGATGTAGAACTTAGATGTGCAAGATTGGCCTAAAACTCAAATATTTCCGTAGATCATAAAATCTTCGAACAAACTTGAAAGACAATCGGAAAATGGAGTGAATGAAATCATAGATCATGAATTCCACAAAAACCTCAAAACCATGAATTTTGACAAATTACTCGTTTCGAGTCGCTTGAATCAATCTTGACCCTTGAATGAATTTCGATAAGAAATCCAAAACGAGGTACTTGAAACGGTAATAATGTTGTATCCCAAAAAATTAAGAGTTCTAAGAATTTCAGCAAATCTTAGCATTATTCACTCGAGTCACCGAACTTTGAATACGAGCAAATTATTAGCCTTAAATCTTTTGAACCATTTTTGCATTTGGTAAATTCATATTAACACAAACTAAGTTTCTTCAACCTTACAAAGCTTGAATGAACTTGATTTTTTAAATGGTGCAATCGAATGTACCTTCAACCAAAGTTTGAGTTCATTTCGGTTGGAACAATGAATTAAGCATGATGGGATGTTCCAAGAAAAATGTGATAAGGAGGGTAAATTTTGGGGTGCGACAAGTACAACAAATGATTGGCTACCAATCTCATAAAGCTAGACATTTATTGGAGAATTCTGATTCTCTGAAAGGATCGAGTGATATTCGAGAGTCCTTGACGGAAGACCTGAAGACATGTCATACAAAATGTCTTGACATACAGTATTGAGAATCTATATCTCAATTTGTCTAGTGATGACTCTCATCAAAAGGAATATAGGCTTTGTATCTCTTATCGAGTCTATGAGCATGGAACACACATACGATGAAAAATCATCCATGGAATGTTTTGGCATTGGAATTGTTTCAACCAATGTCCAATAGTTGAATTATACACACCTTGAAAAGTCATCCATTTCACCTAGGATGATCTTGTTGGTATGTGAAGCAAGGAGGAGTTATTATCAAAAGATCATGGTTCCTGACTCTTTCATGAGAAGTTCCTCTTCCTACTTGAGTTCAATTATGTGGTGTCCTCACATAATAGAACGAGTTAGGTATACTTGTCTCTACGGAGTATGTCAAGAATAACCTAGCCATCTTATCAAGAAGGCGAGCAGACAAGGTGGCATGCTAGTGCTAATAACTATTTATGGAGTGTTGTGGATCGATCATGAAGGGTGATCGACTTTTGGTGTACTCTTGTATTCCCTACAAGAAAGTGTGCTTGAATTACTGGACATTCATCAAAACCATAATACAACCGGGTCATGTGTTTGAGATCAATGTCGGTCGATGTTGCAACATCATCTCAAATAAGTTATTTCTTGACCAAGGAAGTTTGTAAGGATCGGTGATTCTTCAAGTATGAGAAGATTGTTAGATCAATTATCCTACCTTGAGAAGGTGGCATAATCTAACCATTAATGAATACTTTGACGGGAGACTAAGTATTTATTAGGATCTTGCATAAAGATATACAAAACACTTTGATGGGAGACTAAGTGTTTGTATGATATACATGCAAGAGATGAATTGGACACACGAGCATGGTAGAGTTTATTTCTCTCTAGGGTATACAGTGAGTTTATTCTTTGAAGATAGAATCATCATCTTTCATATGAGAATATAAAAGAGCATGGATGAAAATAAATCACAGTTGTCAACTTGAGACCAGCGGATATGTATTACGATGTCGGATGATGTTATAACATCATTATTGTTAGAAATACGTAAGCGAGACTTGGGACTATGAATCTTAATATTCAAGCGCCTCATTCGAAGTGGCAGTTCTATCTTTAGTTTAGAATAAGAAGATTCTACTTGTGTTTAAAAGTAGTATGCTCACAATGCATAACTACCTTTTGGGTTTAATACTTACTAGTATAAGCAACTACTAGTAAATGTAATAAGGCGAAGGATGATATGATCAATGTTTGATTAAGGATAATCATAGAATGCATTACGAATCTTAGTAAAAGCTTGTAAGCACACTAAGAAGGTTGGAGGTTGGTTTTAGGACTATGGTTACATGACTTCTGACCATCGAGTCATGTCAAAATTTGTGGAAATACAAAGACATATTTTTCTTAGATGTCTACTATTGCCAAAACCATTCAAGGTGATTGGGTATCACCTAGGAGATAGTGGTTAATTGTTTTCCACAATGGTTCTTGATAAATCCTATAAAGGAGAGTCAATATGTGTTGTCATACATAATAATATGAAAGGAGACTTTGTATATATGGAAGAAAATTATTGGACTTAATCGAAGATGAAATCGGAAGAGGACATGGATATCTTTGATATGTTTATACGATAATATGACATTATGAACTTCTAAGTGAAGTCTTGGAGAATGTCTGACATCAATTGCTCTTGCTTTATCATGCGAGTTTAAGAAAATCTCGGAGATCTTTGAAAGAATCATCGATGGCGACTTTGATTCTTTTGGAGCAATGTTGTGAATTAGGACCTTATTAATAGCAACTTAGTACAGCAAATCGAGATGCTATTATGGTAAAGACTTCACTAGTACTAGCAACTACTAGTGAATGAAGATCGAGGAAGAAGTAAATCAGATTAAGGAATCGATATATTCCTTATATTCAAGGGTTTCTTTTACTCTGAGAGATAAAAGTGGCATCTAAATCTTGTGTATTTGAGCTAATCTGTCATTGTCTTGTGAAGCCAGTTTGTCTTGTGATTGATGACCATACTTATTGATACTAGTCTCTTGCTACTAGCTGTCCTTCTCTTTATGCTGGATAGGAATACCATCCTGGTCGAGAAATAGTGCCTTGAGGATATGTGGAAACTAAGAAATGACCACGAAAAGCAGACCATTGAACCAACGTCAAACCGGATGTCACAACATTGGGTTCAATATCAAAAATCATAGAAACACGAACAGGTTGAGATGGAGATAGTATTATTCTTGTGGAAGATTTGGTCTCGTAAAGTCCTCCTGCTATAGGCTACATGGGTATCTAATCAAGTTCCTTATGTAAAGCCTAGGTTCATCGAGGCATCCCACACTCACGAGTGGAAGAAGAAGAAAATGGTATGTTGTGATGGGTGTTCGAGCACATGGTAGGCAATCTTCTCGAGATGTTAAGCCTCATTCTACCATTGTTACCTTTGGAGATGGAGCTAAAGGAGAAATCAAAGGTGTTGGAAACTCAAACTGATGCAGGTTCCAAACACAGATGAAGTCTTCTTTGGTAAAAGTCATACCAAATCTCATTAGCATAAGTCATCTATGAAAAGGGATACAGTCGACTTCACTAAATTGAATGTCTTGTGATCATGATGATCAGTAGTGATTATAGGAGATTAATAGGATCGAAGGACAAGCTGCTTCTTATCGAATCGAAAATCTCACTTGATCTATGTACTCTGCGGACAAAGATGAAAAAAGAAAGCTATTGAAGGCGTAACATAATCTATCACGAATATCATGACATTCGAAGACATTGCACCCTTGAGAGAATCAAGAAGAATCGTGGAAAATGACTTAACTTACGTGGTACGTGGATATCTGAGGGAGCTATATTTGGATACATTTCCATAAGGAATAAATCTTGACCTTCAAAAGCCGGTCAAAAGCTAAATTTATTCGATAATTGCCTTAACGAAAATTTGTGCATGTTTTGGATTGGTTCATGTATTTGAAACAACTGGAGATATTAAAGGCATTCAGGTATATGACTATCATCCACCAAGATTTATTAATATCATCTTCTTGAACTGCTATCTCTATAAAACTCCGTCACATTCTTCTCTCTCACTGACCATCATGGGGTTTGTCGAATGGGAAAAACATTCTTGGATGGTTTGTGAGGAGCTTTCTTTGTCAATTTTGGCCAAGGGAAAAGGTCTTTGCTGCTGTTATCATTGTCATATCATGACTACACAAGTTATGAGTCACAATTATACATGTCCACAAATTCGGAGATAAATTCAAATCATGAATTTTTGTGACTTGTGATCGAGTTAGGAACACAGTTGTGACACGTATTACGATTCTGAGAGATATTTTGTCACTCCTTAAGTTCTCTGATGCCCCAGAAAGGATAGTTTATCTCCACGGACCTCTTTCTACCACACAGCAAAATTGGTTCATGGTCAAAGGAAGCGTGATGCATCTTCTTCTCGTGTGCATCAACTCCGCATCAAAGGTCTGGATAGTTAGTGTTGGTTACATATAAAGATGTCAAGATCAATGTCAAGACATCCTGATGAGTATCTGAACACTTTTGTTTATTGTATGTCACACTAATTAGTGAGGTTTATTTGTTTTAGCAAAATTTGCCAAAGGGGAGATTGTAAGTGCCTTTGTTTAGGATTGGCTCGATTCACGTAAAACAAATAATAAAACAACAATAATGTAATGTATAATAGGATAGTGAACAACACAATCCTATTATAAATGCCTAAACATGTTGTGTTGATTTAATTCAACATACGGAACAACATGTCACGAGAGATGTCATAACATCATATCGGACATCAAGCTCTTGGCTGTCAAATACATTGATTACATTCTGAAAATTATCACGAGAATACAAAATAGAATGCATAATAAGTAGCTTCAAAAAATTGAAGGCATATGTGGAGCCTAGAAGATTGATGAAGCTAAGAATGAGGAGAAAAGCTAGATTGAAGACCTAACTTGTAGAAGAATTTTTACTGCTTATTTTATCTGATTGTTAGAGACACTTTGCTTTCGCATGAAGCCCAAATCGAGTTGGGTAAAAGGTTATAAATAGAACATTGTAACCTAGTTAAGGCGAGCGAGCATTAAAGATGTGATAATTAGGGCTAGTTGTAGTGAACCACCGGTGGGATGGTCACCATACTCAAAGCCCAGTAGCAGAGGATGTATGAATTGTATGATTAAAGCTTTTAAGCATGATCAAGTTGTGTAATGGAAGTGTATCTTACGAGCAGTTTATGAGCTGTAGAAATGTCACGAGGGTGTGATTGAAGGGAGTGAGAGGGTTCGTATCTAAGTAGGACTTAGGTAAAAGTGTCATTGGTAGTGATTAAGTGAGAAAGGTTGTCAGCGGGGTTGTTGGTATGGGGTCTTTGAATTGATCTGCTAATAGTGAACTTTATCACGGCTTGGAAGCCTCCGGATGTAGGTTGGTTGAACCGTGGGTGAACAATTACGTGTGTTATTTACTTTCTGCATTGTTTATTTGTTTGATGTCATAGCATTCATCATGACATCGGTTTGTATAATTAACCTTAAGCGTTCGAACTTCATTCGTCGAACACGCGCACTTATCAATGGTGTTACAGTTACGGTATGATAGTTCATTATGCATTTGTAGAGCGAATTTAAAAAGTACGACCATTCTACTGTGACATTTATGTCGGATCGGATGTCTTAACATTCCATTAGACATCCTGAGTCACCGTGACATCCACCGAATTTCACTAACCAATTGGGTTTTGAGACTTTCTCATCTTATTTGATCTATCTTGATCAAATCATTAACTCAGATCATCGATATCAAATTTTCTCCGCAAACAATCGAGATCGACCAATTAGGGTTTGATCGAGCATGAGAATTCTCGACTTTTGAGCGATGGATGACTTTTGGATAGATATTGGTCATCACATCTCGGATATAACATCCGACCTAATTTACGAATTCAAATCATCACGAATTCAGAATTCATCGATCGTTTTCGAAACATCGATGAAATTTCATTACTGAAAGTCAAACTTTGACTTTTGATCAAATTTTCAAAACAAAACTTTTCCATCATCAAAATACTTAAATGATTCATCTTGATCATAAAAATCAAGAATTTGAAAAGTCAACAAAAGTCAAAAGTTTTCATACTTAGAATTTTTCTAAGTGTTGAAATTTCTCACTTTTTTAAACTTCAAGCCATTTTTCACCTAGTTCAATTGGAATTTAAAAAACTCAAAACATGAAAGTTGTAGCTTGTGGAAAGATCTTTCCAAAATGTCCAAGAACTTCAAAATCCATGGAGTCTAGCTATACTTCTGAAATTGAAACATAATGCCTCATGACACTTGATTTTCAAAGATCAAAGCATCAAATTATAGGTCATTTGCATTTTCTTGTTCTAGACATGCCACCTTGCCAATTGAGGATTAGAGCTGATAAATATCAATGAGAAGTAATTGCAAAGATAGGATCAAGTTGAATTTTAACCATGGTTAAAGGAAGTTCCTTTGCATTTATATAAAATGACTAACTTGCCCTCTAAGGCAAGTCAAATTTACAATGTCCAATTGCGCCTAACATTTCAGAACCTCTTGTCTATAAATAGCTCATCAAAATTCAAGTTCATGACACCAAAACTTCACAAAAACATGCTTTCATCCACTTTCTTGAAAATCAAGCAATTAGTGCAAAATTAAGAAAACATAGCATTTTGAATTTGAGTTAGAAACATGATGATCTTTGGTGTCCAACATGTTTGAGTCAATATCATGTTGCAAGCTTAAAATCAAACTGAAATCAAGATAAAATCAATTTTCATTTCTCATTTTTGAACTTGTACATAACTGCCTAGCAATCGAATCACGGCAACTTGATTAAACTATGTTTTGATCACTCAAACATCATCTATGAACCTCATAGACATGATCCGGACCTTGAGCAACAATGCATGCTTGCTTTAACCCGATTTCGGTTTGCATTTGAGCTTTATGCATGTTGACTTGGTGGGATATTCAAGCATGCTCATGATGTGCGGACCATCATACACGATCCATACGTACTGGTGCTCTAAAGATCAAGAAACAACAATGGAAGTGCTCTAAACAATTTGATCTTCACTTTTCCGGTGTATGCACGAACTTGGTTCTCTAATCCTTTGATTCAATTGAGAAAACTCTTGGCCATTCTCTTCACTTTTAAAGCGATCCTTAACCCTCAAGAAATCAGAGAATCATCAACATACATCATTTAATTTGAGATTTCCAGTTAGGGTTCTTCGTGTTTTCAAAACCTAAATCATTCTAGACTGAAAATAAATGAAATTAACAGTTACTATCATGTTCGTGAGGAAAAATCGAGCAAGTTTGGTTTTTGTTTCATTGAATTTCATGGAGAAACGAAGATTCTACTTGGAATTGGTAAGCGAAGATCAAAACACAAACCAATCATGTGCGTGTTCTTCATTGTTCTTCATTTTCAAATTTTAAACTTTCCATTCTTATGTTAACACGTGTTTTAACCGCTCCAACACGATCTTGCGTTTGGCTTAGTGGTCCTGCTTGCTCTTAAGGCTGCTACAGCGTCCCTGATGGTCATGGGTTCAAAACCAGCAAGACCATTCTTTTTACAAAACTTTCAATTTTCATGTTTTATTCAAATGAACCAATATGATATCAACGCGTGTTTAATCCACTAACAGCTCAAGCGTTGGCCAGTAGCTTGCTTGGTCTTAGTCCTCTCTGCGCGTGGTCACCCCTTTGGTCATGGGTTCAACTCCCATCAAGAGATTCATTTCTTTCAAACTTCAATTTTCATGTTTTTTTATATAAAACTTCAACAATTTTTAACCAATCAAAACTTCTCATTTTGAGATGATTTTTTGCACACTTGTCATTTAATATATATATTTTATGATTATGTCAAAAAATCCAAAAATACTTTCATCGATTAATTTTTAATCGGGCGAAAGCAGCGTTGAACACTTTTCAAACCTCCTTTTAAGGTGAATTTTTCAAGTTTTCGACTTCCGATTTTCAAAACTTCTCATAAGTCAACCTTGCATTTCAAAACATTTTCAAATCATTTTCAAAACTTTTCATCAAACTTGCATCTTTTTACCATATTCGATCCATTTAAGCGATGAAGCCGATTTCGTCTTCTCTTGAATTTCTCGATCGATCATAGGCCTCCCTACGGTGTAAGTCCCAAATCTTTTATGTACATATGTAAATTTCCTTGTACATATTCAAAACATCTTTGTTAGTATTCAAACATAAACAGACTTCTTTCGTTTGTTTTCATCCGTTTGTTTATACAGATACCATTGGTATTGAAAGGAGCATTATTCTCTGTGAAGCTTTTCGGATCAATGGGCCTCCTTCAAGTGTAAGTCCCATAACATTCTTCGTGTGCATAATATTTCTTTGTACATATCAAACTTTCAAATAAACAAACAAAATTTATCATACATGTCTGAATACTTCTTTTCTGAACAAACCCGATAATATTGTGTATATTCAAATCAACATTTTTTCGTACATAAACAATTTCTTTTTCAAAACAAACTTTTATCAATACATAACACGAGATACTTTTTGAAAATACTTTTACTGAGAAAAACTTGATCTTTCATTTTTATCTGTGCATATACCTTGAATACCATTGGTATTGAAAACATTATTCCTGTGAAAATACTTTCAAATCAATGGGCCTCTCTTATGGTGTATGTCCAACCCTCCTATGTATCCATCCATCTTTACGCTTAAATACTCGTTCGTGTACATATTCACTTCCTTGTACACATTCAAACTTGTAAATAATCAAGTTACGCTCGTTTCAAGCGTTCGTTTCACGACACTTGTTTATATTTCCTTCATAAACTCCTGCAAATAAACATCATGCATTGTTTATATTTCCTTCATAAACTCACAGAATACATATCACACCACACTTACTTGTTTATACAACTGTCTAATTATAACATAACAATTAGACTAATCAAATAAGTTCCCCGCAATTATAGCCTCCGCTTGGGCTTTATACAACAATCAATCCCGGCATGGGATAGGCCTCGCTTGGGCTTCATACAAGACAACTCATCACCAATTAAGTATAGCCTCCGCTTGGGCTTTATCTGAAACAATCAATCTGAGCATGGGATAGCCTCGCTTGGGCTTCATACAAGACAACTCATCACCAATTGAGTTTAGCCTCGCTTGGGCTATACAAGATAATTTATCCCGGCGTGGGTGACCTCTCTTGGGCTTTGTACAAAGAAACTCTCTCGCAGAGTTTAGCCTCCGCAGGCTTCATATAAGACACACTCCACTGTTGAGTTAGCCTCCTCTTGGGCCGTTCAAAGAACTCCTCTTTGAGTTTAGCCTTCTCTTGGGCATCATACAATGAAAGGGCAATCTCTTAACCTCCTTGGGCTTCCAATACAAAAGAATCAACAGCTAAGATAAGAACCACGAAAGGATGGTTTCCGTGAAATCACTTTCAAAATTCCCAAAGTAAAATTTCTCGGTGAAATTGCTCTTATTCGAGAAAGAGGTTTCGGTGAAATCCTTTCAAAACAAAGCCTGACCATACCCTATAGCTTCCTCTTGAGCTTCGTACAAGGACCCTCATGACCGATGACCCTGGAATGCCTCCTCTTGAAATAACATACAAGGGACCCATGGGCTTCTTAAAAGCATCCCTTTAATCGATCAATTTCTCCTTGATTTAGACATCTATCATCTCTCTGGAAGAGGTATCTAATCTATCATCACATCTACAGTCAAAAACTTTTCAAAACTTTTTCAAGCATTTTCAAACAAAAACATCTCTTAATTGTAAGTGGTAGCAACACACTCAAACAAAACACCCATGCTTACGATTAGCAGTTCAATCATCTTTTTCAAACATCTTTCTTAAACATGTAAGTGGTAGCAGCTTGTACACTCAAGCAAAACACCTAATACTTACGATGAAAGATTTCATTTCAATTAAACTTTTCAAAATGTATGTGATGAAATAGATTAGATACATTTTTCATTAAGATGACATTTGTACATCTCTTACCTAACATCCGTTTTCCACTAGCATAAGTGGGAACTACAATTCTTCAAACTTTCTCAACATCCTTTTGAGAATCATTAGGCACAAGGTCTCATCCTTGGCGAGCAAATTTCTATCTCTCTCAGACGAACAAACCATAGAACCCCTTTAGATCCGAGCTACAAATGCTCGATTCCTGGGGATATGTATCGGAAGATCCAGGATCTTTGCGAGCACAATAATAATAGAATCCCACCTAATCTCGTTTCTTAAAATCCAAAGGAGAAACTTTCCCAATCATAAAATAATAATTAAAACACCTGACATATCAAATATATTCATATATAAAAGCGTAGATAACTACATATATTTAGGGTGCTCCGTCTATTCCCTTTATATAACAATCCCCTTACTAGAATCTCCCAGTATGTTGCATCTAGTTTGCTGCTAAGTCGTGCGTATCAATATCAATTGAGGGTATTTCATTTCCCTTTTCATAATCATTAAATCATCTTTCTTGTGTTGAAAATAATAAAGCTTGATGCTCGCGGCATCTTTATAAACAAATCAAAGATTTAAATCATTACGTGCCGAGGAGAATCCGAATTCACGTTCGCATTCCTCAAAGCGGCGTCACCTTTCTTAGCAGAACAATAGGCTGTTTCCAATTGTTTTGAAACGAACAGGGATACAATAAGCATTAGATCAAATGGAATGGAACTAAGAGATGCAAATATAGAGTATGGAAAGAGTCTATCTTGATTTTTACTTAAGCTGAAAATGAAATATAGGCGTCTTCTATATTGTTAGGTCCACGAGAAAAATCTAAATTAACCCGATTATTGTTTCTTTCTTTTGTTTTCA
>CM038792.1:266749781-266934685 GCA_021764765.1 Vicia sativa
GGTTTATTTCGCACCTTCCTCCATCAGTTTTGAAGAACAGACAAAGGATAGAAATGGTCTCAAAGATTAATGTCACTCTCTCATTCGGATATCCGTTAGGTCTTTTCTCTCAAAAGAGGACTTCACCTTCATTAGTTGTGGAGAATTCCTAATGTACCACTCCTTGGTATAAAGGGCCACAACCCTTCTTTAGCTCTACGTCAGTTTGGTTTTGCGAAGAGATGGTCCACATGATATGCTTCTCCAAGATGTTGTGTTCGACTACAATCACGATCTCGAATTACCGGCGAAGGTTTATACGCTTGGGGCATGGTAAAGAAGATTGATACCAAGACTTTGGGGCGCAAACTCCCTTGGGCCTTACCTCAAATGGGTGCGAGCTCGAGCTCAAAACCTCATGATGCCATTCACGCTTTGTTGTACCCGTGATTATGGAACATGTTGCTAGGTGATTACCCTATACTATTCTCCATCTGAAATGCCTACTGATTTTGAAGACTTGAAGAGATCCTGATTAACTTAAGAAGAGGATACCTTTGAAGCTCAGTGTTATGCAGCGAGAAGAAATGCTAGAGTTGACCAGCTACTTCACGAGGAGCGCAACATCAACCTACCTCGGCACCAAGAGCGCCCATGGAGACTTAGAAGCTTTATATTATGTTTTTCTTATTATTGTTTTGAACTATCTTTTGTACTTTAAAAAAAAAAAAAAAATAAAAGAGAAACTAATATTTGTTTGTTCATTGCTTGTTTAACAAATTTAAATCCTAGGGTCCTTGAAAACATTGCATTGCATTCGCATAAACATTGCATAGCATAGCATAACATTGCATCACGGTACATTGGAATTGGTTTTCTCATCCTCTTGCTATTTATTTTAGACAATGGCTCTCGACGTGACATCAAAGATCTCGAGTTGAATGCCTGTTTCCAGAGATGTTCACTAGCTTGGTCCAGGCCAAGAAGATGCGAAGCTCATCAACAAGAAGAAGGTTGTGGAGTTACCTCAACATGGGCGGGCTACAAAGGGGTCCTAAAGTGGTCGGTCGGTTGAGCTCTCGGAAGAAGTGTCAAGACTGAGGGGAGTGTCAAGGGTAGCGAAGATGACCGTGAGCTGAAAAAAGAGAGAGGATTCGACTATGGCCAGTACTCTGATGAAGATGATAAGTACAAGCAACTTGAAGACCGTCTGAATGCTGTGGAAAATCTGAAAATGTCCGGGCTGAATTTTGATGATCTGAGTCTTGTTTCTGGTGTTGTGATTCCTCCTAAGTTCAAAGTTCCTACTTTTGCTAAGTATGATGGCGTTTCTTGTCCAAAGCTGCATTTGAAGTCCTATGTTCGGATCGGTCCCTGCAATGTGAGAGAGAAAGTTGTGGATGCATTATTTCAAGATTTGTCCGGAACTCGGTTAAGTGGTATTATCAGCTAGAGAATGACCGTATCCGTACTTGGGTGACTTGGCTGATGCTTTCTGACAGACTGATGGTACAATCTTGAATTGACACCTACTGCGTACGCAACTAAAGCATGTCTATGGGTCGTGATGAGAAGTTCAAGGTATGCTCGATGGAAGATCTAAGCGAGTTCAACCACCCTTGTCCAATAGGAATTGGTTGATATGTTCATGGGAACATTATCGGGTCCATTCTTCAATCATCGATTGGGAACTCTTGATCCGGATTCACCGTGATGAATTCTGATATTGAAGCTGGTATCAAGAGTGGAAAGATTCGGTAGAGGTCATCATCAAATGCTGCGAAGAGATCTTTTGGTGGTAAGAAAGAAGCTAATGTTATGGTGAGGCAAGGCGAGCGACCACGCTCAATCCGTGGGGAAGCGGTTGTGATCTCAATCCTACATCGGCACAACCTCGGTGAGACAGCGTAACGAGCAGCATACGAAGACAGATTCTGAAGATCAACATGCCATTGTCGCAAGCCTTGCAACACATGTTGAAAGCGAAATTGATTACCTTGAGGGATCCTCCTCGAATGTCAACACTTCCTCTCAATACAATCCTAATGCTAAGTGTGCTTACCATTCCAATAGCCGGGACATAATCTTGATTGTTGGGCTCACGAAGAACAAGATTCAAGATATGATTGAAACTAAGCGGAATTGATCCTCCTGTTGAGACTCGAATGTGATCAGCGCTCTATGCCTAACCATGACAAGAGTTCCAATCTTGTCGGTGACGATACTTATGTTTCAACATAGATGACTTGACCGTTCCTCGATGTTGTTAAGAAGAACTTCTTTGCAGGCCGTTATCAATCGGGATGCCCGGAATTGCCGTTGGTGCCCTCTTGCGATGGTTGTCTTGGTTGAGAGGCGTGTTCGATGCATGATGGACAACCGTGAGATACTATTTACGAAACCACAATAAGTGTGTGAAGAAATGTCTAAGTTGAAGATCGACAATGCGAATGGCCCTGCCCATCTGTATGGATACCTTGGGGCAGCCAGTGGAAAGTATGATTACATGGTGAAGTACTACGTTCTGGCTACAAGATTCCTATTGAAGATGTTAAAGCAATAGGGATGGGGTGGCGACTTCCCGAAGACTATCTTGATGTTAACACCATAAGATTTCCTCTGTGATCCATGCCTAAGTGGCACCCTCATTATCACTTCTCAGACCAGTTCCATATTCCTCTAACAAGGCTATCCCTTGGAATTATGGATCGAGGTTTACTATCATGGCGTCAAGCAAGACCCTCGACCATTGAAGATCTTACGGTTGAAACTACCATTCTGACAACATCACCGGATCCGGTAAGGTGACGAGCGGAAGAGTGTTCTTGGATATCTCTCCTCAAAAGACACTCGACTCCATTTCGCATTCCATCTACTCAACCAACATCCCGGCTAGTGGGAAAGAACCAGTGACTCATCACCTCAAAGAAGTACCAAAGTTCTTTGAAGACACCTCAGCAATGGAGGAAATTAAGAGATTATCAAGAAGAGTGACTACAATGTTGTGGAGCAGTTGATTGAGACTCGTCCAAATCTCCATACTTGCTCTTGCTCTTGTGCTCCGAGGCTCGTACTAGCCTTGGTGAAGTTTACGAAGAATGCTCGCGTACCGCAAGAACTACTCTCTTGACGATTCGAAGTTTGTATTGCTAGCCTAACTGCCAACAACGGCCTAGGCTTCTCGATCTTGATTTGACTCTGTAGGAAGGAAACACAACAAAGCCTTGCACATCTCTTGTGGAATGCAAGGCACTACATTATCTCATGTTTTGGTGGATACCGGTTGCTACGAACATCCTACCGGAACTTTTGATCGCCTTGATGTCGAAGGGTTGGTTACGAGACCGGTGACATTATTATGCGTGCTTTTGATGGTTCTAGCGAACAATACTTGGAGACTCGTTACGCTGTCAAAATCGGTTCCGGACTTTTGACTCTACTTTCTGTGATGGACATCCTTCCACCTCTTCTTGGGCGCCCTTGGATACATGGGGCGGGCGTTACCTCTACTGCCATGGAAATACCCGATGAAAGGAAAGTTGTTACCGTATGTGGTGAAGAAGAGTATATGGGTCTCACGGTCTTTCCGATATCTCGAGATGGAAGGTGAATTCTTTGAGACTCCTGTCAAGCTTTGACTTGATCCCAGTGTCGTGCTGTTGACTCTCGGTTATTCACAAGTTTACAAGCTCCTCTAGGATGGCCTCCACGAAAGATGCTCGGTATGTTGAAGAAGGTGGTAGTACTATTTGGAATTGGCTCACTGATCTTCCTTTCAAGTTTGACAAAATGGTTTGGTTTCACTATCGAGGTCAGATGAATGATGTGACGTGCCGGCCAACTTCCCTTCCGCATCGGTCGGTGGAATCCATGCTATAGAAGACAACGACAACGACGACGCCGGCAAATGGATCTTTCCAACTCAGATAATGGGCTCGGCGATTGGAAGGGTGAAGGCGTCATACCAATCTCCTTTAGTCGGGAGTAATTATTCTTGTTTTGTTTGCTTTTATTATTTTCTATGTTTTGAGCGATAAACTCTAAAGCCTAGTGCCTTGCCCGGGGCATCATGGCTCGTTTGCGAGGTTATTATTTATCGTTTGCGTATTTTCATTCAATAAATTCGTTGGACTTTTGCATTCATTTGTGTTTTTCTTTCTTTTACTTTATCACCCCTTCAAAGGCTATGTGTTCTTACACCCGTGATACAACTGCGAATCACTCGAATCTCGTTAATAATTATATGCTAGTGCTAAATATGACCGATAATCCGATCTACCAAGAAGATGAAAGTGAGGAAGATTGTGAAGTGCGAGAGAACTTGTCAGATTGCTACAGAGGATCGAGTTATCTGACCACATGAAGAGCAAGTTGAGGTTGTGAATTTGGAGTCTTGTGAAGGCAGAAAAGAGATCAAGATAGGAGGCGGGTCTTGAAGCAGTGTTAAAGGGTTGGTTCGGATGCTACGAGACTACATTGAGGTTTTTGCTTGGTCATACGAAGACATGCCGGGTTTAGACATTGATATTGTGGTTCATCGATTGCCAACAAAGAAGGTTTCTCGGTGAAGCGAAAGTTCGTCGTGTCGTCTGAGATATGAAAATCAAAGCCGAAGTTATAAAGCGATTCAGCCGGTTTCTTAGCCGTTACTTCTTATCCGCGTTGGGTTGCAAATGTGGTTCCCGTACCTAAGAAGGATGGCAAGATGCGAATGTGGATTACTGAGATACGAATAAAGCAAGTCAGAAAGATGATTTCAGCTTCCTCATATTGATGTCACAGTTGACAACACTTTCGACATAAAGTTTTTCCTTCATGGGCCGGTTTCTCCGTTACATCAGATCAAAATGGCTCCGAGGACATGGAGACTACTTTTATTCTGGATGGGGTTTTCTGTTACAAAGTTATGCCGTTGATTGGAAAACGCGATACTTATGGTGGCCTTGTTCATGACATGATTCATCACGAGATGAGGTCTATCGGCGACATGATAGCTCGGTCACAGGCGGAGCACCTTGATCATTTGCGGAATTCGTGATTGAAGAAGTCAGTGAGACTTAATCTAACAAGTGCACTTTGGAGTCGGATCCGGTAAACTCCTAGGGTTTGTTGTCGATGGTAAAGGTATTGAAGTTGATCCATAAAGGTTAAAGCTATACAAAGTTGACTCCCATACAGAAGGAAGTGAGGAGGTTTCTTGGGCGTTTGAACTACATTGCGGTTCATTGCACACTAACTACTACTTGTGAGCCAATCTTCAAGTTACTAAAGAAAGATCAAGTAGTGGAATGGAATGGCGATTGCCGGATCGCTTTTGACAAAATCAAGGGTACCTAGAATCCTCATCCACGATGCCGCCTACCGAGGAAGACCTCTTATCATGTACTTGATGTTAGAGAACTCAATGGGGTGTGTGTTGGGGCAACATGGCGAGTGCAGTCGAAAAGAGCACAATATACTACCTTAGCAAAGTTTACCGGCCATGAAACAAGATACTCACGACTTGAGAAAACTTGCAACTTTTGGCATGGGCTGCATGACTAAGGCGGTATATGTTGACTCACACTACCTTGTTGATTTCCAAGATGGAGATAAAATACATCTTTGAGAAACCAGCTCTCTCGGAAGAATAGCAAGATGGCAAATGATCTTGACGAGTATGACATTGATTACACTTCTCGAGCGATCAAAGGAAGTAATAGCCGATCATTGGCTCATCAAGCCATAGATGACTATCGATCTATCGATTCTGTTTCAGGAGCGAAGATGTTTTGTTAATTCTGATTGTGAAGAACCGGGCCAGACGAAGGACACGAACAAGGATCCCGATGGACCATGGTCTTTGATGGAGCCTCAAGCGCGCTTAGCAATGGCATTGGCGCCATCATTACATCCCTACGGTGGATCGCCTTTCACCGCGATTATGTTTGATTGTATTAACAATATGGCCGAATCTGAGCGTGCATCATGGGTATTAAAGCTGCTATTGACCTAAGAATCAAATTCTTGCAAGTATATGGAGACTCGACTTTAGTGATCGGTCAGTTAAAGCGAATGGGATACTGAAGCATCCGAATCTCATCCATGTCGAGAGCATGTTGAGTTTGATCTATTTGAAGAGATTACTTTGATCATATTCCACGAGAAGAAATCGGTTGGCGAGCTTTACTACTATGTCATCTATGTTCGAAGGTGAGGTGGGACAGGAGGCCCCGGATCATCATTGAAAAGTTTGGCGAACGGTATTGTTATGAGCTTGATCGAAGAGAACCTTGGTACTACTCTGATGAAAGAGGTATCTTGAGACTCAGGAATATCCGTTAGGGGCATCGTCAATGATAAGAAATTCATGAGAAGATTTGCATCCAAATTCTTCTCGACAGCGGCATCTTATACAAAGCGCAATCATGACTTGTGCTTACTACATTGTGTGTGAGAGGAACAATGGAGCGAATCATGGAAGAATTACGAAGGTGCGTTTGGTACCTCTCGGTGGGCATCGATGGCTAAGATTATGAGAGCGAGTTACTATTGGTCCACCATGGAAGCGATTGTCACCGCTATGATCGATCTTAAATGCGGATATCGGAGACAAAGTGCATGTACCTCAGTACCTTTGAATGTTCTAACAGCTCCTTGGCCTTTCGCAATGTGGGGCATTGACATGATTGGAGAAATCAAGCCTGACTTCCAATGGACATCGTTTCATCCTTGTGGCAATTGACTATTTCACCAAATGGGTAGAAGCGACCTCGTTTGCATATTACTAAGAATGTTGTGGCTCGATTCATCAAGCATAATCTTATCTGTCGGTATGGCACTCTGAAAGGATTATCACGGATAACGGTTCTAATCTCAACAACAAGATGATCACCGAACTCGCAGTTCAAGATCAAACATCACAACTCTTCTCCTTATCGGCCTAAGATGAATGGCGCGTGGAAGCCGCCAAGAACATTAAGAAGATTATACAAGAAGATGACGGTGACTTACAAAGATTGGCATGAGATGTTACCATTTGCTCTTCATGGTTATCGCACAGTCTGAACATCAGAGGCAACCCCTTCTCTCTTGTATCGGTATGGGCCGTCCTACCCATCGAGTGAGATACCCTCAACGAGTCCTCGGGGCCGAGAGTTAAGCGAGCGATTGGGTCAGACTCGCCTTGACCGGATTAACTTGATCGACGAACGCTCACATCCATCGCCATGGCGGTTTATCGAGCGAATGATCGAGCATTTAACAAGAAGGTCAAGCATCGAGTTTACCAAGTTGGTGACCTAGTAGTCAGCGTCATTCTTCCACAAGGTGATCCGAGGGCAAGTGGACTCCCACCTATGAGGGACCATTTGTAGTCAAGGCGGTATTCTCGGGCGGACTATGATACTTAGCACCATGGACGGTGAAGACTTCCACACCACATGAGCGAGACATAGTCAAAAATACTACGCATAAAAGAGACCCGCTAGGTCGTGGCCTAGGCAAAATAAGGGCATCTGGCGAACCAAAGGTTCGGGCAAAAGTTAAGGATATATACAAAATATGTACACCCAGGTCGAAAACACGAAAAGGCGGCTTGGGCAAAAGGTATCGGTGGGCGAAAACCGAAGGCGGTCTAGGCAAAAGTTAGGGATTTAAGCGTGCGACTATGTCTCTTCGGATCACCTACTTTGGGACTACGGCATTCAAGTTCAAATGGCGAAGATCAATTCAATCACTTTCTCTGTGACAAGGAGATGAGATAGTTGAAATATATGAGTACTAGCATAGTTGGAACTTAACGAGATTGTTTCCGCGTAGCCTTTACCTTTCTCTTGTATAAACTACTGGCCATACATACCTTTCAAATAAATCACGAGTTTCTTTCTCTTTACAATTTCCGTTTGTTGTTGTTTGCATAAGGTCAAGCGTCCGCTTTGAATGATTATCGCATCCGACAATAAGAACTTGTTCCAACATACGAAAGGTGAATATGCGAGTACCTACTACGAGACTCCGGGAATTGTGATGACGAAAGTCACCAAGATGCATTCCTGCAGTACAATCCCCCGAGATACCACTCCTACAATTTCTCCCCATCAGTCAGAATCTCCTTCGCTAGTCGGATAATGAACCTCATCATCGTCGGCAATTTTATCTCCGCGGAGACATTTATCCTCGGCGGGATGCGTTTCGACAATTCCTTTTCCGTGACGTTTGTCGGACTTGAAACTTGGTCGGATAGTGCATCGGAGGAAACTTACCTTTATCCCCGAGGAGATTTCGAGCTCGAGATCCTTCAATCGGCCTCCGGCGGTTTACCATTACTCCTCGGCGGGATCTATACACGATTCCCAGTGAGCACTTCCTAACCTCCCCGGTAGAGTTTGTATGAGATTTGCAACAATGTTTCCGATCTCTACCATCCACAGCATATCTAGGCTCAAGACTTGGTCGGATAGTGCATCCGGTTAGAGCTATACTCCTCCTCGAGGTCTCGATCCGTCTCATCCCCAGCGGTCGGAAGTCCTCAGCGGAATATTCACATCCTCCTCAAGATGGATATGTTTTGAAATACCAGACATCCGTCATTCATACATTATTCATAAATATCATAATTTGTGCATATATCATTCATACGCATCGTCATGCATCATACTTTGCATAAGACTAACAATATTCTATCAAAATTTCTCTTGTTTTCTCCAAGCAGGTAAAAGTCACCGACTGGCGGGTCCAAGATTAATGCGAAAGCCGGGGCGGAAAGCTATCGAGCGACCAACCTTGTTGTTTTCCAACAACGGATCCGAGGATTAATACCCGAAGCTAGGCGAAACCTTATCCGACGATCACAAGTTATCCTCCGATAACGAGCGGTGGATCAACACCGATGCACTGAGGAAACATCACGTTTGTCCCTCGGGCGATCGGCCACGAAGAACTATTACGACCCTCTTATTATCAGCGGCAACTACGAGTCTGGCGCTGCGACTCGATTTGCCTTGGATGGCATCTTAAGCCCATCTCCGAGCTACTTGTCAACATCTCTCGACTTTCGAGAATGCTGCATATTTGGTTAAAACCAATACAAACCAATAACTTCATTCAAAGCGAGCACAAAGTCTAACGTCGACTCCCTCGGATGGCATCCTAAGCCCGTCTCGCCAGAAGCATCTCTGAGCCTAGCGTCGGCTCACTCCCAACATCGATCTTTCGGATGGCATCTTAAGCCCATCTCCTCTGGCTATCTCGAGGTCTAGCGCCGACCATTCCCTGAAATCTCGAATGGCATCATAAGCCGTTCCGTATCATCACCGGCGAGGTGCAAATTTTCGGGTGTACTCAAGTGTTCAATCATCTTCACCTCCGGTCAAGAAAATGACATGCCAATCTAACCCTTCGGTACAAGAGGATTGAGCAGGGGCAATGTCATACCCCAAAATTTGCCCTCATGTCTCTCGAGATTCCATACATCCTACTCGAGGATTCTTCAAGAGTTGATCGGATGAACACCCTCCTACAATCAACCCAAACTAGGGTTTGGCATTTCTCGATCGGATGGACTTCTAACATCTCAATGGTTCCATGCTTCCTCATGTGCTTCAAAGATTCTCCATGACAAGCTTCAAGCCTCAAGTCAAGTTTCCTCGAGACAATTGCTAGATGGTTGAAAATCGGTTGTATTGGTCAAAAGTCAATTGTGGTCAACATCTGTCAAAACTTGATTTTTGGTCAACATCCTCATTTGAAGTCACATTCATCATTTGATCAAGGGTTGATCATGATTCATCAAGAAAACTCAAGATTTCCTCAAAAGTCAAACTTTCTAAATTAGGGTTTCAGATGAAAAGTCAACCAAACTTTGGTGATCATAACTTTCTCATACTTTCTCAAAATTTTCCACCACCTCTTGTTTTGAAGGAAATTCAATTCTCTACAACTTCATGTCTCACAAGAATGTCCAGAAAATGCTTCATTTGAGAGGTATAGCTCAAAACATTCACAGGTTATTTTCAAAGTCAACAAAAGTCAACTTTTGTTTTGAAGATATATTGAGCATGGTAACTCCAATTGAAGTGAAACCAAAGACATTGTTTAGAGGACTCTTAGAGCTTTCAAAAAGTCCAAGAACCCTCAAAAACATGGAAAATTGAGCAAGTTACACCATTCACAAGTTGGAATTTTGGACATTGCACAAAAGGACATATTGGTCAAATTGCAAAATTTTCCAAATGGGCCTATAATCTTTTGATCAAACTTGTTCATGATGCTATTCTTGACCCATAAATGCTTGGCCTTGGTTATTTTCTATTTTTATGATTTATATTTGAATTTTATAACATTTAATTCAAAAATAAATTATATAAAATATGAATTAATCATTTTCAAAGGAATGATTTTATATCTTTCTAAATGTCCAAGAAAGCCCAATTCATTCCAAATTCGTTGCAAGCCATGGAATTGATGAGAAAATCATATTTTCTTCAATATTTGATTTTATTTTCAAAGAAAATATTTTCACATTGATGAACAATCTTTTTCCACTCTCTTGTCCAATTCTCTCCTATAAATACCCGGCAACATCACAAGCATCGGACCACGAAACCCTAGCCTAAAACCACCCAAAACTTTGTAAATTTTTCAAGAATCCAAAAATTGAATTTTGTTTTCAGCAACTTGACCCAATCCGACCATTCAATCCTCTTCACGAGGTTCCATGATCGAAACCAATCCTCCTCAAGCCAGGCGCCCAGCGTGTGAACTCTCACGGTTTGGATTTTTGCCAATTTCGATTTCAATATTGCATGCATTGTTAATGTTTTGGTGTGTTTGTTTAAATTCGGAGATGATGATTAGGTCACATTAGAACCAATACATACAAGCTTTAGCGTCCGAATGCGGTTGCCATGGTTAGGGTTGAGAGCGGTTTGAATCGAACGGCTTACAGTTGTTTTCCAAAACTAACATCACCAATGGACTCGGGAGGGTCGATTTAGGGATAGGGTTCCCCTTTCCCATTTATTTTACGTGTTTCTTGAGTTTTGCGGTTTGGGCAATCGGAGAAGGCGGCGGAGCTAGGGCTCGGCGTCGTTGAAACTCCGGCGTGAGCTGCGTGGCGTCATGGTGCTTCGATTCGTTCTCTCATCCGGTGAGGGCCCACGCGTCTTGACTTTGATTTTCAATGTATCGGGGCCGTCGTCACTTATGTATCATTGTTTTCACTTTTCCAACACCAAATGCCAAGTGGTGTAGTGGTAAAAGCGTTGGTTTGCGGATCCTCTCAAGGCCATGGGTTCGATCCACATGGGCACGGTTTTCATTCTTTTTCACAACTCTGCATATTTTTCAATTATTTCATATTTTTTATTTATTTTCAATATTTTCATGCTATTTTAATTACTTTTCCATAATTTATTTATGCATTAAAAAATCCTCAAAAAAATATTTTCTTTTTACATTTATATTCTGAAAATCTTTATTTAATTTCTAAAATTAAAAAATATCTTTTTGCATGCATATTTATTTTTATTTTTATTTTAGCATTTAAATCATTATAAATTAGTTTTTAATTACTAAAATGCATCTAAAAAAATCCCAAAAAATTATTTTAGCATATTTATGTTATTTCCAGCATGTACTAATTTTCTCGTATTAAAATTTGCATTTTTTTCTAACATTTTCTCTTATTTCAATTTCATCGTATTTTCCGATTTCTCGTTTGTTTCACAGGTTCGTCCGATTCGGACGTTTCTTCCGTTTTTTATTTCATTTTTCAATAATGTAATTGCATATGGGTTGTAATAGTTTTAATTAGGACTTTTACTTTTCCGCATTTTTAATTATGTATCTGCCCCAAAGCCATGTAATAGCGTAGGTTTTTACTTTCCGCACCTTTACATTTCCTTTTACTTTCCGCATTTAATTTCCGCACCTTATAATTGCTAGTAATTAGGCGTGTATGGCAAGATAAAATTGAACTTAGCCCACTAATTTCCAAGATAAGAATATAAAATCAACACACTCTCCTCACATACACCCTTAGGGTAATTCTCTCTCGTTGCCTTACAATTCAAAATGGTCATGTCCCTCGAGCGTGGGGTATTCTAGCACCGTTGCCTTCAAAACAAATCATCATAGTCCCTTGATACAAGATCATAGACCCACGATGTAAGCCTCACGAATACATGATCTTGACCCTCGATTGTCGCCTCGAAAAATGATGATAGTCCGCCGATATGTTAGGATACCCTACAGTTGCCTTCATGACCATCAAGCGTCCCTTGAATGTCCGCTTACATCCAGCGAATGGGTTACCTACCAATTAATGGTATGGATAACGCTATTCTAAAAGCGTAAAACAACATAGCGACCAATTACGAGTAGGTGATAAGACTTTTAGTTGCTTGCTCTATCAAAATACTTTTCACACCT
Source organism: Vicia sativa (assembly GCA_021764765.1). Taxonomy (NCBI): domain Eukaryota; kingdom Viridiplantae; phylum Streptophyta; class Magnoliopsida; order Fabales; family Fabaceae; genus Vicia; species Vicia sativa. The sequence goes on from CM038792.1 coordinate 266,762,172, forward strand.
CACTTTTCAAAGTTCAAACTCTTTTCAAAGCGAAACATTTCCAAACATTTTGTATACATTCCTACATGAATCATTACAAAGTCAAAGCGAAATGCCTTTTCAAAACATTTCTCAAACACAGAAAGCACAAGTTTTTCAAAAGTGGTCTATAAAGCAACTAAGAGCCGTAGATAACTACGGATGGAAAGAGTGCTAATACCTTCCCTTTCATAACCATTCTCCCGTTCGAGAATCTAACGAAGGTCTTTTACGTACTTTTACCTTCCCTTAATTGGATAAAAATAAAAGTCGGTGGCGACTCTTGCTATCCGCACATTTGGATACAAAAATCCTAAAAAGTCGGTTCAAGTATCCAGGCTGGCGACTCTGAGAAACACCCTAAAGAGAATTGCCTTAGGGATTTCTAGATAATTTTACCGCTTTTGTTTGACTTGCTTGCTTTACTTTTAAGGGTTGCTTGGGTATTATATTGTTGGGGATCCTACACGGATCCGGGTTTCCTTCTAGGTAAGTGGCATTAGATCATTGCGACCGCTAGGCCATATAACTACACGGTCAACATGATGGCTCGTTAGCGTGACACTTTGGTTGTCGATACTCCTCATTTCAAGTTGAGGATAGTATTTGGCTTCTGCGTGGTGTCATCAGCGCTAACTAACTTTTAGAACCTTAATTGACCCATCTTGGCCATTAGAAAGTAGTGAGATGGCGGCTTTGGTGTAGACCGGGTTGGTTGATACTCGATACTCGCTCATTGAGATCAGACTTTTGGGACATTTCGATCGACCACTTGGTAGTCGCATTGAAATAAGCGCCTCGAGAAAGATCAATGATGTGAGATTCCTAGAACCCGGTTACTATTATAGGACGGGGATGAACCAACTCAAACTTTTGGTGGGGTAATCACCTAGACCTCATACAAGCCTTAAACCATAGGCTCATTGTGTGATTTGTTTGTGTGTGCTATACATGACATCATAACATCATCCGCATTGCATATATTTCTAACCATTTCAAGGACCTAGGGATTTATCTTTGCTCTGTTTTGTAGGGATTATGGCTTCTAGAAAGACTATCGAATCAACTTCATGGGTATACCTTCTCACTCAAAGAATTGGTTTACGAAATTCCCGACCATGCTCGGTTCATCAAAGACATGGTTATCTACTTGACTTGGTTATCTCGGTTTTGAAGAAGATATGATGCATGTCTATTCAGTTCTTTGATCCGAAACACCATTGCTTTACATTTCAGTTATCGGTTGGTTCCTACCTTGGAAGAGTTCTCTAAATTACTTGGGATACCTATTCTTGACCAAATGCCATTCACGGTTTAGAAAAGGTACCTAAATGCGAAGACATGCATCCGCCTTACATCTTAAAGCGCTCGGACATTGAAGCCAATTGGGAAACTAGAAGCGGAGTTAAGGGTTTACTTTCTAAGTTCCTAATTAAGAAACGAGAATTCCTCAAAGTTATGAGTTTCCATGCATTTGAAAACATTGTGGCCTTGCTAATCTATGGTTTGGTTCTATTCCTTTCGGATCAATTCATAGATGTCAATGCCATCAAGTTGTTCCTTACCGTAATCCGATGCCTACTTTACTTGGAGACATCCTACATTCTCTCCATACTCGTACTACTAAGACAAGGCACTCTCATGTGTTGTATCCGTTACTATCCGGTGGTTTATTTAGCACCTTCCTCCATCGATTTGAAGAACGAACAAAGAATGAAATGGTCTCAAAGGTTAATGTCACTCTCTCATTCAGATATCCGTTGGAGTCTTTTCTCTCAAAAGGACTTCACCTTCATTGAGCGTTGTGGAGAATTCCCTAATGTACCACTCCTTGGTATAAGGGAGGTATTACTTACCCTTCTTTAGCTCTCGTCGGTTTGGTTTTGCTTTCGAGATGGTCCACATGATATGCTTCTCCAAGATGTTGTGTTCGACTACAATCACGATCTCCAGAATTACCGACGAAGGTTTATACACGCTTGGGGCATGGTAAAGAAGATTGATACCAAGACTTTGGGGCACCAAACTCCCACTCCATGGGAGCCTTACCTCAAATGGGTGCGAGCTCGAGCTCAAAACCTCATGATGCCATTCACGCCTGTTGTACCCGTGATTATGGAACATGTTGCTATAGGTGGCGTACCACATACTATTCTCCATCGACGACATGCCTCACGATTTTGAAGACTTGAAGAGATCTGGATTCACTTAAAGAAGAGGATACCTTTGAAGCTCGGTGTTATGCAAGCGAGAAGAAAATGCTAGAGTTGACAAGCTACTTCACGAGGGCGCAACATTGTACCACCCATAGACCTAGAAGCTTTATATTATGTTTTCTTAAAACTAAAAAAAAAAAAAAAAGAATAAAGAGAACTAATATTTGTTTGTTCATTGCTTGTTTAACAAATTTAAATCCTAGAGGTCCTTGAAAACATTGCATTGCATGCATAAACATTGCATAGCATAGCATAACATTGCATCACGGTACATTGGAGATTGGTTTTCTCATCCTCTTGCTATTTATTTTAGCAGCAATGGCTCTCGGCGGTGTCAAAGATCTCGGGTTGAATGCTCGGTTTCAACAGATGTTCACTAGCTTGGTCCAAGGCCAAGAAGATCGAAGAAGCTCATCAACAAGAAGAAGAAGGTTGTGGGTCTACTCGACATGGGCGGCGCTACAAAGGGGTCCTAAAGTGGTCGATCGGTTGAGCTCTCGGAAGGAAGTGTCAAGGCGGGGGTGTCAAGGTAGCGAAGATGACCAGCGTGAGCACGAAAAGAGAGAGGAGCGTTACGACTATAGCGATACTCATGAAGATGATAAGTACAAGCAACTTGAAGACCGTCGAATCTTGTGGAAAATCGAAAATGTCGGGCTGAATTTTGATGATCGAGTCTTGTTCTGGTGTTGTGATTCCTCCTAAGTTCAAAGTTCCTACTTTTGCTAAGTATGATGGCGTTTCTTGTCCAAAGGCGCATTTGAAGTCCTATGTTCGGATCGGTCCCTGATGTGAAAGTTGTGGATGCATTATTTTCAAGAGAGTTTGTCCGGAACTCGGTTAGAGTGGTATTATCGACTAGAGAATGGCCGTATCCGTGCCGGGTGACTTGGTGATGCTTTCTGGAGCGATATGAGTACAATCTTTGAATTGACACCTACTGCATGCAACTACAAAGCATGTCTATGGGTCGTGATGAGAAGTTCAAGGGTATGCTCGAAAATGGAGATCTAGCGAGAGAGTTCAACCACCCTTGTCCAATAGGGAATTGGTTGATATGTTCATGGGAACATTGTCGGGTCCATTCTTCAATCATCGATTGGGAACTCTTGACCGGATTCACCGGTGATAATTCTGACGGCGTATTGAAGGCGGTATCAAAGTGGAAAGATTCGGTGAGTCATCATCAAATCTTTGCGAAGAGATCTTTTGGTGGTAAGAAAAGAAGCTAATGTTGTGTATGGTCGGAAAAGCCGAGCCAAACGACCACGCTCAATCCGTGGGGCGGTTGTGATCTCGATCCTACATCGGCACAACCTCGGTGAGACAGCGTAACGAGCAGCGCCGAAGGCAGTTCTGAAGATCAACATGCCATTGCAAGCCTTGCAACACATGTTGAAAGCGAATTGATTACCTTGAGGATCCTCCTCGAATGTCAACACTTCCTCTCGAAATACAATCCTAATGCTAAGTGTGCTTACCATTCCAATAGCCGGACATAATCTTGGCGATTGTTGGGCTCACGAAGAACAAGATTCAAGATATGATTGAAACTAAGCGATTGAATTTGATCCTCTGTTGAGACTCGAATGTGATCAACGCTCCTATGCCTAACCATGACAAGAGTTCCAATCTTTGTCGGTGGCGATACTTATGTTTTCAACATAGATGACTTGACCGTTCCTCGATGGTGTTAAGAAGAACTTGCTGCGGGCGGTATCAATCCGGGATGCCCGGTGCCGTTGGTGCCCTCACTGATGGTTGTGCTTGGTTGAGAAGGCGTGTTCGATGCATGATGGACAACCGTGAGATACTATTTACGAAACCACACATGCGGGAATGTGTGAAGAAATGTCTAAGTTGAAGATCGACAATGCGAATGAAACTGTACCATCTGTATGGGATACCTTGGGGCAGCCAAGTGGAAAGTATGATTACATGGTGAAGTACTCTGTTCCTGAAAGCTACAAGATTCCTATTGAAGATGTTAAAGCAACCGGATGGGGTGACGACTTCCCAGAAGACTATGCTGATGTTAACACCATAAGGATTTCCTCTGCTGATCCTGTGCCTAGAGTGGCACCCCTCATTATCACTTCTCCAAGACCAGTTCCATATTCCTCTAACAAGGCTATCCCTTGGAATTATGGATCTGAGGTTTACTATCATGGCGTCAAGCAAGACCCTCTGACCATTGAAGATCTTACAGTTGAAGCTACCATTCCTGACATTGACAACATCACGGATCGATAAGGTGACGGAGCGGAAGAGTGTTCTCGCGGATATCTCTCCTCAAAAGACACTCGACTCATTTCGCATTCCATCTACTCAACCAACATCCCGACTAGTGGGAAAGAACCCGACTCATCACTGCTCGACAGTACCAAAGGAAGTTCTTGAAGACACCTCAAACGAAATGGAGGAAATGCGAAGATTATCAAGAAGAGTGACTACAATGTTGTGGAGCAGTTGGGACGACTCGTTCAAGATCTCCATACTTGCTACTGCTCTTGTGCTCAAGGCTCGTACTAACGCCTTGGTGAAGTTTACGAAGAATGCTCACGTGCCGCAAGACACTACTTGACCGGTTCGAAGTTTGTATTGCTAGCACAGGCGCCAACAACGGCCTAGGCTTCTCGATCTTGATTTGACTCTAGGAAGGAAACACAACAAAGCCTTGCACATCTACATGGAATGCAAGGCACTACATTATCTCATGTTTTGGTGGATACAGGTTACGCTCTGAACATCCTACGAAGGCTTTTGATCGCCTTGATGTCGAAGGTTGGTTACGAGACCGGTGACATTATTATGCGTGCTTTTGATGGTTCTAGCGAACAATACTTGGAGAGCTCGTTACACTGTCAAAGTCGGTTCCCGGACTTTTGACTCTACTTTCTTTGTGATGGACATCCGTCCGACTTACTCTTACCTACTTGGGCCCTTGGATACATGGGGCGGTGCGATTACCTCACTGCATCGAGTGAAATACCGGTGAAAGGGAAAGTTGTTCTGGTATGTGGTGAAGAAGAGTATATGGTCGGTCATCTGATCTTCCGATATCTCGAGATGGAAGGTGAATTCTTTGAGACTCCTGTCAAGCTTTAGCAGTCCCAGTCGTGCTGTTGACTCTCGGTTATTCTGAAGTTACACAAGCTCCTCTAGGATGGTCTCACGAAGATGCTCAGGCTGCTGTTGAAGAAGGTGGTAGTACTATTTGGGGTCACTCCACGATCTTCCTTTCAAGTTTGACAAGAGCTGGTTTAGGTTTCACTATCGAAGAGGATGATCTGCGGCGTGCCGGCCTTCCCGCATCGGTCAGTGGAATCCATGCTATAGAAGACAGCGACAACGACTTGACATCGACAAATGGATCTTTCCAACTCCGGATCGTGGGCTCGGCAATTGGAAGGTGAAGGCGTCATACCAATCTCCTTTAGTCGGGAGTAATTATTCTTGTTTTGTTTGCTTTTCATTATTTTCTATGTTTTGAGCGATAAACTCTAAAGCCTAGTGCCTTGCAGGGGCATCATGGCTCGTTCGAGGTTATTATTTGTCGTTTGCGTATTTTCATTCAATAAATTCGTTGGACTTTTGCATTCATTTGTGTTTTCTTTCTTTTACTTTATCACCCCTTCAAAGGCTATGTGTTCTTACACACCGTGATACTTTGCGAGAATCACTCGAATCTCGTTAATAACGACTATGCTAGTGCTAAATATGACTTGATAATCCGATCTACCAAGCGAAGATGAAAGTGAGGAAGATTGTGAAGTGCCGGAGAACTTGTCGATTGCTACTGCAAGAGGATCGAGTTATCTGACCACATGAAGAGCAAGTTGAGGTTGTGAATTTGGAGTCTTGTGAAGGCAGAAAAGAGATCAAGATAGGGCGGGTCTTGAGCAGTGTTAAAGAAAGGTTGGTTCGGATGCTACGAGACTACATTGAGGTTTTGCTTGGTCATACGAAGACATGCGGGTTTAGACATTGATATTGTGGTTCATCGATTGCCAACAAAAGAAGGTTTTCTCGGTGAAAGCGAAAGTTAAGTCGTATCGTCACGAGATGTCGAGAAAATCAAAGCGAAGTTATAAGCGTTCAACGCGGTTTCTTAGCCGTTACTTCTTATCCAGATGGGTTGCAAATGTGGTTCCCGTACCTAAGAAGGATGGCAAAATACGAATGTGTGTGGATTACAGAGATCTGAATAAAGCAAGTCCGAAAGATGATTTCCCGCTTCCTCATATTGATGTCCTGGTTGACAACACCGCTCAGCATAAAGTTTTTTCCTTCATGGACGGTTTCTCCGGTTACAATCAGATCAAAATGGCTCCCGAGGACATGGAGAAGACTACTTTTGTTACAGTGGGGTACTACATTACAAAGTTATGCCGTTCGGTTGAAGAGCGGCGCCATATCGGCGTGCCATGGTGGCACTATTTCATGACATGATTCATCACGAGATAGAGGTCTATGTCGACGACATGATAGCTCGGTCACAGACAGAGGAAGAGCACCTTGATCATTTGCAGAAATTGTTCGACAGGTTGAAGAAGTACAGACTGAGACTTAATCCTAACAAGTGCACTTTTGGAGTCGGATCCGGTAAACTCCTAGGGTTTGTTGTCGATGGTAAAGGTATTGAAGTTGATCCGCCAAGGTTAAAGCTATACAAGAGATGCCGACTCCCATGAGAAGGAAGTCGAGAGGTTTCTTGGGCCGTTTGAACTACATTGCAGTTCATTGCACACTAACTACTTGTGAGCCAATCTTCAAGTTACTAAAGAAAGATCAAGTAGTGGAATGGAATGGCGATTACGGATCGCTTTTGACAAAATCAAGGAGTACTACGAAATCCTCTATCACGATGCCTACCGAAGAAGACCTCTTATCATGTACTTAACGGTGTTAGAGAACTCAATGGGGTGTGTGTTGGGGCAACATGGCGAGTGCAGTCGAAAAGAGCGCAATATACTACCTTAGCAAAAAGTTTACATTGTGAAACAAGATACTCCTGACTTGAGAAAACTTACGCTTTGGCATGGGCCTTTCGCCGACTAAGGCGATATATGTTGACTCACTACCTTGTTGATTTCCAAGATGGACCGATAAAATACATCTTTGAAAACCAGCTCTCTCGGGAAGAATAGCAAGATGGCAAATGATCTTGACCAAAGTATGACATTCGGTACACTTCTCGAGCGATCAAAGGAAGTGTAATGCCGATCATTTGGCTCATCAAGCCATAGATGACTATCGAGTCTATGCGATTCTAGTTTCGAGACGAAGATGTTTTGTTAATTCTTGATTGTGAAGAGCCGAGGCCAGAGAGACACGAACAAGGATCCCGATGGACCATGGTCTTTGATGGAGCCTCAGCGCTTGGCAATGGCATTGGCGCCATCATTACATCCCTACGGTGGACATCGCCTTTCACCCTGATTATGTTTGATTGTACTAACAATATGGCGAATCTGAGCGTGCATCATGGGTATTAAAACTGCTATTGACCTAAGAATCAAATTCTTGCAAGTATATGGAGACTCGACTTTAGTGATCGGTCAGTTAAAGGCGAATGGGATCTGAAGCATCGAATCTCATCCCATATCGAGCATGTTACGAGTTTGATCCCTATTTGAAGAGATTACTTTTGATCATATTCCACGAAGAGAATCGGTTGCGGGGCTTTAGCTACTATGTCATCTATGTTCAAGGTAAGGTGGGACAACGAGGCTCCCGGATCATCATTGAAAAGTTTGTGAACCGACATATTGTTATGAGCTTGATACAGAAAACCTTGGTACTACGATGTGAAAAGGTATCTTGAGACTCGGGAATATCCGTAGGGGCATCATCGATGATAAAATTCATGAGAAGATTTGCATCAAATTCTTCCTCGACAGCGGCATCTTGTACAAGCGCAATCATGACTTGTGCTTACTACTGTGTAGACGAGAGAACAGTGAGCGAATCATGGAAGAATTACGAAGGTGCGTTTGGTACCCTCCGGTGGGCATCGATGGCTAAGAAGATTAGAGCGGTTACTATTGGTCCACCATGGGCGATTGTCACCGCTCCTCGATCTTGTCACAAATGCGGATATCACGAGACAAAGTGCATGTACCTCCGTACCTTTGAATATTCTAACGCTCCTTGGCCTTTCGCAATGTGGGGCATTGACATGATTGGAGAAATCAAGCCTGACTTCCAATGGACATCGTTTCATCCTTGTGGCAATTGACTATTTCACCAAATGGGTGAAAGCGACCTCGTTTGCATACATTACTAAGAATGTTGTGGCTCGATTCATCAAGCATAATCTTATCATCGGTATGGCACTCCACGAAAGGATTATCACGGAGATAACGGTTCTAATCTCAACAACAAGATGATCACCGAACTACTTGCGATTCAAGATCAAACATCACAACTCTTCTCCTTATCGGCCTAAGATGAATGGCGTTGGAAGCCGCCAACAAGAACATTAAAGATTATACAAGAAGATAGCGGTGACTTACAAAGATTGGCATGAGATGTTACCATTTGCTCTTCATGGTTATCGCACCATGATCTGAACATCAGGGGCAACCTTCTTCTCTTGTATACGGTATGGGCCGTCCTACCCATCGAGTCTGAGATACCCTCAACGAGTCCTCCGGGCCTTGAGTTAAGCGAAGCGATTGGGTCGAGACTCGCCTTGACCAGTTAACTTGATCGGCGAAGCGGCTCATCCATCGCCATGGGCAGTTTATCGAGCGAATGATCGAGCATTTAACAAGAAGGTCAAGCATCGAGTTTACCAAGTTGGTGACCTAGTAGTCGCGCATCATTCTTCCAAGGTGATCGAGGGCAAGTGGACTCCCACCTATGAGGACCATTTGTAGTCAAGGCGGTATTCTCGGTAGCGGGCTATGATACTTAGCACCATGGACGGTGAAGACTTCCACACCAGTGAGCCTTGAGACATAGTCAAAAATACTACGCATAAAGAGACCCGCTAGGTCGGTGGCCTAGGCAAAAATAAGGGCATCTGGCGAACCAAAAGGTTCGGGCAAAGTTAAGGATATATACAAAATATGTACACCGGCAGTCGAAAACACGAAAAGCGGCTTGGGCAAAAAGGTATCATTGGGCGAAAACCGAAAGGCGGTCTAGGCAAAAGTTAGGGATTTAAGCGTCGACTATGTCTCTTCGGATCACCTACTTTGGGACTACAATCGGCATTCAAGTTCAAATGGCGAAGATCAATTCAATCACTTTCTCTTGTGACAGGAGATGAGATAGTTGAAATATATGAGTACTAGCATAGTTGGAACTTAACGAGATTGTTTCGCGTAGCCTTTACCTTTCTCTTGTATAAACTACTCGGCCATCGCCACCTTTCAAATAAATGTGAGTTTCTTTCTCTTTACAATTTCCGTTTGTTGTTGTTTGCATAAGGTCCAAGCGTCCGCTTTGAATGATTATCGCATCCGACAATAAGAACTTGTTGCAAACATACGAAAGGTGAATATCGAGAGTACCTACTGAGACTCGAGGAATTGTGATGACGAAAGTCACCAAGATGCATTCCCTAGAGTACAATCCCCAGAGATACCACTCACTACAATTTCTCCCCATCAGTCTGAGAATCTCCTTCGCTAGTCCGGATAGCCCAACCTCATCATCGTGGCGGTTTATCTCCGCGAGACATTATCCTCGGTAGGATGCGTTTGACAATTCCCTTTCCCGTGACGTTTGTCGGACTTGAAACTTGGTCGGATAGTGCATCGGAGCTTACACCTTTATCCCCGACCCGGAGATTTCGACGAGCTCGGATCCTTCAATCCGGCCTCGGGCGGTTTACCAGTACTCCTCGCGGGATCTATACACAAGATTCCCGATGAGCACTTCCTAACCTCCCCGGCCGAGTTTATGTATGAGATTTGCAACAACGTGTTTCCGATCTCTACCATCCACAGTATATCTAGGCTCGAGACTTGGTCGAGATAGTGCATCGGAGGATTGACTATACTCCTCCTCAAGGTCTCGATCCGTCTCATCCCCAATCGGAAGTCCTCAGCGAGAATATTCACATCCTCCTCAAGATGGATATGTTTTGAAATACCACGACGTCAGTCATTCATACATTATTCATAAATATCATAATTTGTGCATATATCATTCATACGCATCGTCATGCATCATACTTTGCATAAGACTAACAATATTCTATCAAAATTTTTCTTGTTTTCTCCAAAACAGGTAAAAGTCACTTCCGACAGCGGGTCCAAGATTAATGCGAAACCGGAAAGCTATACGAGCGACCAACCTCGTTGTTTTCCAACAACGGATCCGGGATTAATACGAAGCTGAGCGGAAACCTTATCGAGCGATCACAAGTTATCCTCCGATAGAGCGGTGGATCAACACCGATGCTGGCGGGGAAACATCCGTTTTGTCCCTCGGGCGATCGGCCACGAAGAACTATTCGACCCTCTCTTATTATCAGCGGCAACTCGAGTCTAGCGCGCGACTCGATTGCCTTGGATGGCATCTTAAGCCCGTCTCCGACTACTTGTCAACATCTCTCGACTTCGAGAATCTGCATATTTGGTTAAAACCAATACAAACCAATAACTTCATTCAAGCGAGCACAAAGTCTAACGTCGACTCCTCGGATGGCATCCTAAGCCCGTCTCCGCGGAAGCATCTCTGAGCCTAGCGTCGGCTCACTCCCCAACATCGATCTTTTCGGATGGCATCTTAAGCCCATCTCTCTCGGCTATCTCGAGTCTAGCGCCACGACCCATTCCCAGTGAAATCTCAAATGGCATCTATAAGCCCATTCCGTATCATCACCGTGGCGAGTGCAAATTTTGAGTGTACTCAGTGTTCAATCATCTTCTACCTCCGGTCACGAAGGCAAAGCATGCCAATCTAACCCTTCGATTACAAGAGGATTGAGCGAGGCATTGTCATACCCCAAAATTTGCCCTCGTGTCTCTCGAGATATTCCATACATCCCTACTCGAGGATTCTTCAAGAGTTGATCGGATGAACACCCTCCACACAATCAACCCAAACTAGGGTTTGGCATTTCTCAGATCGGATGGACTTCTAACATCTCCAATGGTTCCCATGCTTCCTCATGTGCTTCAAGATTCTCCATGACAAGATTCAAGCCTCTGAGTCAAGTTTCCTCGGACAATTGCTCGGATGGTTGAAAATCGGTTGTATTGGTCAAAAGTCAATTGTGGTCAACATCTGTCAAAACTTCGATTTTTGGTCAACATCCTCATTTTGAAGTCACATTCATCATTTGATCAAGGGTTGATCATGATTCATCAAGAAAACTCAAGATTTCCTCAAAGTCAAACTTTCTAAATTAGGGTTTCTAGATGAAAAGTCAACCAAACTTTGGTGATCATAACTTTCTCATACTTTCTCGAAATTTTCCACCACCTCTTGTTTTGAAGGAAATTCAATTCTCTACAACTTCATGTCTCACAAGAATGTCAGAAAATGCTTCATTTGAGAGGTATAGCTCAAAACATTCTGAGTTATTTTCAAAGTCAACAAAAAGTCAACTTTGTGTTTTGAAGATATATTGAGCATGGTAACTCAATTGAAGTGAAACCAAAGACATTGTTTAGAGGACTCTTAGAGCTTTCAAAAGTCCAAGAACTCTCAAAAACATGGAAAATTGAGCAAGTTACACCATTCACAAGTTGGGAATTTTGAACGATTGCACAAAGGACATATTGGTCAAATTGCAAAATTTTCCAAATGGGCCTATAATCTTTTGATCCAAACTTGTTCATGATGCTATTCTTGACCCATAAATGCTTGGCCTTGGTTATTTTCTATTTTTATGATTTATATTTGAATTTTATAACATTTAATTCAAAAATAAATTATATAAAATATGAAAATTAATCATTTTCAAAAGGAATGATTTTATATCTTTCTAAATGTCCAAGAAAGCCCAATTCATTCCAAATTCGTGCAAGCCATGGAATTGATGAGAAAATCATATTTTCTTCAATATTTGATTTTATTTTCAAAGAAAATATTTTCACATTGATGAAGCAATCTTTTTCCACTCTCTTGCCATCCAATTCTCTCCTATAAATACCCGGCAACATCAGCATCGGACCGAAACCCTAGCCCTAAAACCACCCAAAACTTTGGCAAATTTTTCAAGAATCCAAAATTGAATTTTGTTTTAAACGAGCCAATCCGACCATTCAATCCTCTTCTGAGGTTCCGTCGAAACAATCCTCCTCGAGCCAGGCGCGGGCAGCGTGCTTGAACTCTCACGGTTTGGATATTTTGCCAATTCGATTTCAATATTGCATGCATTGTTAATGTTTTGGTGTGTTTGTTTAAATTCGAGGATGATGATTAGGTCACATTAGAACCAATACATGCAAGCTTTAGCGTCGAATGCGGTTGCCATGGTTGGGGTTCGGAGAGCGGTTTGAATCGAACAGCTGATTGTTTTCGCCAAAACTAACATCACCAATGGACTCGGGAGGTCGATTTAGGGGATAGGGTTCCCCTTTTCCATTTATTTCGTGTTTCTTGAGTTTGCGAGTTTGGGCAATCGGAGAAGGCCAAGAGCTAGGGCTCGGCGTTGAAACGACTCTGGCGTGAAGCTTGCGTGGCGTCATGGCGCTTACGATTCGTTCTCTCATCCGGCAAGGGCCCCAGCGTCTTGACTTTGATTTTCAATGTATCCGGGAATGTCATCACTTATGTATCATTGTTTTCACTTTTCCACACCAAATGCCAAGTGGTGTAGTGGTAAAGCGTTGGTTTACTGGATCCTCTCAAGGCCATGGGTTCGATCCACAGAGCACGGTTTTCATTCTTTTCACAACTGCATATTTTCAATTATTTCATATTTTTTATTTATTTTCAATATTTTCATGCTATTTTAATTACTTTTCCATAATTTATTTATGCATTAAAAATCCTCAAAAAATATTTTCTTTTTACATTTATATTACGAAAATCTTTATTTAATTTCTAAAATTAAAAATATCTTTTGCATGCATATTTATTTTATTTTATTTTAGCATTTAAATCATTATAAATTAGTTTTAATTACTAAAATGCATCTAAAAATCCCAAAAATTATTTTAGCATATTTATATTATTTCAGGCATGTACTAATTTTCTCGTATTAAAATTTGCATTTTTCTAACATTTTCTCTTATTTCAATTTCATCGTATTTTAGATTTCTCGTTTGTTTCACGAGGTTCGTCCGATTCGGACGTTTCTTCGATTTTTATTTCATTTTCAATAATGTAATTGCATATGGGTTGTAATAGTTTTAATTAGGACTTTTACTTTTCCGCATTTTTAATTATGTATACGCCCCAAGCCATGTAATAAGCGTGGGTTTTACTTTCCGCACCTTTACATTTCGCTTTTACTTTCCATTTTAATTTACACCTTATAAGCTGCTAGTAATTAGGCGTGTATGGCAAGATAAAATTGAACTTAGCCCACTAATTTCCAAGATAAGAATATAAAATCAACACACTCTCCTCACATGCACCCCTTAGGGTAATTCTCTCGTTGCCTTAGAATTCAAAAATGGTCATGTCCCTCGAGCGTAGAGGTATTCTAGCACCGTTGCCTTCAAAACAAATCATCATAGTCCCTTCGATACAAGATCATAGACCCACGATGTAGCTCTCGAATACATGATCTTGACCCTCGATTGTAGCCTCGAAAATGATGATAGTCCCTTGAATGTGCTAGGATACCCTACAGTTGCTATGACCATCGGCGTCCTTGAATGTCCGCTTACATCCAGAATGGGTTACCTACCAATTAATGGTATGGATAACGCTATTCTAAAGGAAGCGTAAAACAACATGAAAACGACCAATTCTGAGTAGGTGATAAGACTTTTAGTTGCTTGCTCTATCAAAATACTTTTCACACCTCACACCTTTTTCAAAGTTCAAACTCTTTTCAAAACGAAACATTTCCGAACACTTTGTATACATTCCTACATGAATCATTACAAAGTCAAAGCGAAATGCCTTTTCAAAACATTTCTCAAACACACAGAAAGCACAAGTTTTTCAAAAGTGGTCTATAAAGCAACTAAGAGCCCGTAGATAACTACGGATGGAAAGGGGTGCTAATACCTTCCCTTTTCATAACCATTCTCCCGTACTCAGAATCTAACGAAGGTCTTTTTCTGTACTTTTACCTTCCCTTAATTGGATAAAAATAAAAGTCGGTGGCGACTCTTGCTATCCGCACATTTGGATACAAAAAATCCTAAAAAAGTCAGTTCACCGTATCACAACCCTGAGATATGAAGATGAATATCTTCGTCTCGATAGGTGTGAAGAGACTTAAATATCAGAATACGCAAATTTTGGACCTAAGATACCAAAAATGTGAATGATGCAAAATGATTGTAAAAGTTTCACCCATATGATATCAAAGAAATGACATGGTGGGGAAAAATTTGTGAGGATGACTCGATCTGTTTTTTAAGAAAAGAGGATCCTGTTTGTTGGGAAACATGCAATATGTCTCGCTGGGGAAAAAGAGATTCACAAAACATGTGAATATCCATTTCGTTTTAGAAACAAAGTTACCTACATCGACCTTGTGACAATGTTTAAGGTAAGCGAAGATGATATTACCAATTATCAGCCTTGTGACGGTAATAAATTCTGAAGATATTACCAATTATCAGCGAAGTGATAACTATAACAAGGTAAATCTTGAGATATATTACTGAGTATTCAGCCTTGTGAATAATAGACAAATGATGAAAGCAGGATCTCAACGAGTTACGAAGATATTACCAATTATCAGCGAAGTGATAACTATAACAAGGTAAATCTTGAGATATATTACTGAGTATTCAGCCTTGTGAATAACAGACAAATGATGAAAACAGATCCCAAACGAGTTTCTATTTTCAAAGCTACAATTTTGCCGGGGATCTCTCCTTCGAGAAGATGCGGGCATTTTGATTGAAAAGACATAGGTTTTCTTTTAGACAGAAAGACAACTGCGGAGATTTCTTTGAACTTTCATGATTTGAACTTGCCGAGAAGAACAATCATTTTATGATAAGTTTCAAGATGAAAAGGAAATAAGCGGTTCGGATGACGAGGCTATTGCTTATTGTTTTGTTGGTTAGAGACAAGGTTCTATCCAGGAATGAACTGGAAAGAAACGGTCAATCAAGATATTGTCCCTAATGAAGGATGATCTCCGCTGGGGAACAAGAGAGAAAAAAAAATTCTGCTTGGGAATAATCTGCTGGGGAGATGACACATCCACATAAGTAAATATAATCTAAACCAGTGATATGGAAGCAAACATTGAGGAATGCAGGAATGCATTAATGATGTTATGATGTATGAATGAATGTCATATGCATCTTGTGATGCCGACAAGACAATAAAGAGGTATTTGGGGAAAAGGACCACGTCACAGTTCGAACAAATACCCGGAAAAATTTGCAGCAATAGTGTAGATGTTACTGATGATAAATCTGAGTTGCATGCTTTAAACTTTTCTGGAAAAGGCATTTCATTGGCAACCATGCTGGGGATTCTTTTTGAAATAGAATACCGTCCTTTGATGATCTCTGCTGAGGAAAGAAAACCTCTGTAAAGTAGTTGTTCTATCTTTCGGAGATCGAAACACTCGTGGAGGAACTGTTGAAATTCTTTTCTGTGTTCACAGTTCGAAGGAACATTTCGCTTTTATTTCAAAATTTTGAAGTAAAAATTCATTTAAAACCTTTTTAGTTTCAAAAGTGATTTTCACAATAAAAAGCATTATTTTGCAAAAGCGAATAAAGCAAAATTGCAAACAAAAGGCCTGAGGCTCAAATTTATTGATAGAATGGTAATCGATAAGCGTGACTCCATGAGCTATTTACAAGAGTTGGAAATGATAATTTATTGGGAAAAGGCTACATTGAAAGCAAATAATCGCTATTATCCTATCAACTTTGAATTCCAAGCTGCTTGTTGAGAAGATTTGATTGAAGATCCGTTGATGGAAGATTCTTGATTGATGAAGTATGGGTGATTCTTGATTACTTTGTCATTTTGTGTATCCTTATTTTTACCTAGATCGCCTTTTCGAGTTTTCAATCTATCGGGATAATTTACATTTATTGTCTCTAATTTTTGCTGGACCGCCCTTTTAGGTTTTCGGTCCACCAGGGCGCTCATTTTGCCTAAGCCGCCCTTTGGTTTTCGACTTAACATTTGTTCTTTTGTTTTTAGACAAAGTATTTCTTGGTATCGGCATTCACGGGATCGGGAGTTCATCACCGTCCATGGTTGTGAGAGTCATACCTTGAGAAAAGCTTCTTTCGACGATGTATGGGCCTTCGTAATTAGGGTCCATTTGCCCTAGAATCTGTTGAGAAGGCAGAATCTTTTTAAGCGAGGTCACCTTCTCGGAATTCATGAGTCGACCTTTTTGTCGAGCTTTCTTCATTCTTCTTTGATATAATTGTCCATGACATAGGCGATCGAGGCTTTTCTTGATTAAGTTCAATGGTGTATCTTCTTTGACACCATTACCTCGGATAACTTAGTTTCCATGAGAACTCTCATTGGCGGAATCTCAACTTCTACGAGAACCTTTGCTTCCATGCCGTATACTAGAGAAAAGGAGTTGCCCTGTTGAAGTGCGTCTTGGTCGATACCCATGCAGAGCAAATAGCAGCATCTCGTGCCAGTCTTTGTAGGTGATGACCATCTTCTGGACGATCTTCTTGATGTTCTTGTTGGCAGCTTCAACGGCGCCGTTCATCTTTGGCCGTTAAGGAGATGAGTTATGATGCTCGATCTTGAATTCCTCACACAGTTCTTTTATCATTTTGTTGTTCAAGTTTGATCCATTATCTGTAATGATCTTACTTGGAATTCCATATCGGCAAATGAGGTTGTTCTTGATGAACCTCACAACCACTTGTCTTGTAACGTTGGCGTAAGATGCTGCTTCGACCCATTTGGTGAAGTAATCAATAGCTACTAAAATGAAGCGATGTCCGTTGGAAGCTTTTGGTTCAATCATCCCAATCATGTCGATGCCCCACATGGAGAAAGGCCACGGAGAATAGGACAGAATGTTGAGTAGAGTCGGTGGCACATGGATCTTATCTACATAGATCGCACTTGTGACATCTCTTAACGTGTTCTGACAATCGGTTCCATCGTTATCCGATGGTATCTGCTCTTAGGATTTTTCGATACATTGCATGCCCATTTGAATGGGTTCGAAAGGACCCTTCATGCACTTCATGGATGATCGTGTACGCTTCTTCTCGTCGGCGCATCGGCGGGACCATGTCGAAGTTTCTTTTGTATAGCACATCTTCTTTGAGGAAGAAGTTTCTAGAAAGCCTCCTTAGAGTTTTCTGTCTTTGTCGATGCCCCAGTGGGTACTCTCGTGTTTGAAGGAAGCGCTTGATGTCGTGGAACCACGGTTTATCATCGGCTGCGATCGCAAATACATGTGGTCTTTCAAGGCGTCGTCGGATTTAGGCATATCATTCCAATTGTTGACTTTGAACATGGAAGATAGAGTAGCGGGCGTCGCCATTCGATTACGATCTCGAGGATATGATGCGGTTCAACTTTGTTGAAGAAAGTCAACAAGCGTCTCGCATAATCTCGTGGGGAATCGAGACCAAGATGATGAGTTTCATACTTGTCTTTGATTTGATTGATCGAGTGAGTCTCCATATATGTCAGGATCTTGATCCTTAAATCGATGCTTCCTCGATACCCATGATACAAGCTTCGATGTTGTTGTTAATCAAATAGCAATCGGCGGAAAATGGGATATGAGAACCCTCGGGAGTGATGATGCGCCAATTCCATTGCCAAAAACATTAAGCTGCTCCATCAAAGATTAAGCCCCATCTAGATTACGGATTTGGACCTTCTTGACGCGGTTCGTCACAATCTTTCATCTTTAAGTACATAACATCCTCGTCGGGAAGTCAAACTTGAGAGATTGGTATTCGTTGGCGGTGATAAGCCAAGTGATCGGCGAGAATGCTTCCTTTGGCGCTTTTGGGCGCAGTCTTGGATGTCATACTCGGATAATAGCATACGCCATCGAGCAAGTCTTCCCGTTAAGGCGAGGCTTTTCAAAGGCGTGCTTGATTGGATCCATTTGGAGATTAACCAAGTTGTGTGATTGATCATGTCTTGGCGGAGCGTTTGAAGCCCATACCAAAGCCTGACATGTTTTCTCGAGCATGAAGTACGAGTTTCACGATCTGTGAACTTTTTACTCAAGTAGTAGATGGCATGCTCCTTCTTACGGTTTCATCTTCTTTGTCCAATCTGACCATGGAATCTTCTAGCAGTAAGGTACATGATTAACGGTTTCCTTCAAGCTGGAGGGATCGGTATTGGTGGTTACGGTATTCCTTAATAATGTCAAGCGCTTTTGGCAATCTTACGCCGCACAACCTCTTGATTTTGCGGAGAAGCTTGAATATCGGCCCATAGGTATGATCATTTGAGAGATAAATCGGAGATGTAATTCAACCGTTAGAAATCCTCTTACTTGCTTTTCCGTATGTGGCGCGATTTCTTGAATAACCTTGACTTTGTCGGGTCGACTTCAATACCTCTTTGGTGACGATGAAACCTAGGAGTTTTCGGATCTTACCCCAAAGGTACATTTGTTAGGATTCGATGAAGAAATTTCCTCGATCATTGAAACAACTTTAAGAGATATTCTATATGCTATTCTTGATTTAGACTTTGCTATCATGTCGTCCACATAGACTTGACTTCTTTGTGCATCATGTCATGAAAGAGAGTAGTCATTGCCCTTTGGTAAGTTCTTGACATTTTTAATCAAGCGGCATTACTTTGTAGCAAAATGTGCCCCATGGAGTTATGAAGATGTCTTCTCCATGTCTTGAGGCCATTACGATCGATTATAACGGAGAAACGTCCATGAAGGAAAAGGCGTTGAATTTTGCGGTGCTATCCACTAGCATGTCGATATGCGGTGGTGAAATCATCTTTTGGACTTGCTTTGTTCAAATCCATCAACACACATTCGACCTTTCCATCTTTCTTGGAGCGGGCACTATGTTGGCTAGCCATTGAGGATATTCGAGTGGCGAGGAAACTGCGTTGCTTTTGGACTTCCTTTTTGATTTTGTCGGCCATCTCAGGGTGAACTCTTCTCAGTCTTTGTTTAACTGGTGGACACTCTGGTCTTAATGGTAAGTGATGCTCCACGATGCTGGTATCTAAACCCGGCATGTCTTGGTAGGACCAAGCGAACACATCAACATATTCTTTGAGAAGATCTATCAATTTTCCTTTGACGTTGCTGTCAAGTGAAGCTCCGATATTCACTTCTTTTTTGTCTTCTTCAGAACCCAAGTTGATTGCTTCCAAAGGCTCTTTGTGAGGCTGAATAATTCTTTCCTCGTGCTTAAGCAGTCGAGAAATCTCATCTGGGATCTCTTCTTAAACTTCTTCCTCGGCGACTTCACTGGGGATTTCAAAGTTGGGAGAGAGCGTAGAGTTATTGCTTTCAATGGATTTGTCCATCTGTTAATCTGCATATTTGATTTATGTTTGATTAATTAACTCTTTTTCTTCATTTTTTTTTTTGAAAAAAAAGTTAATGTGAAAGTGTATGCAGATTATTATTTTTTTGAAGATTTTTATTGTGTTTTTTAAGATTATTATTTCCGAGAAAAGGGTAAAATGAAAAACAAACACAAAGTGTGGAATCAAAACAACGCGTTTTATTTATGATTCACAATATGAAACAGGGCCCTAAAATACAAACTCATTTGTCTTGGGCAAGACAAAGAGAAATTATTTAAAAGCTAAACCCTATAAAACATCTCTTCGCTTTGGGCGAAGCGAGAGTTCAAAACAAAAGCAAAGATAAACTACTTAGAACTATGAACGTTAGTCCGAACTTCAACAGGTTTCCAGTAGTGGCGAACTCCTTGAAAGTCGAGGTATTCTGGTAGTTTCCCACTTGGTTTAACCCTTGAGTAGACTTTGGTCGTTGGTCGAGCAGGCTTTGAAGACTCTAGACGATTGACCTTGCCTTTTGTGCTGCTAAAGCGATCTTCTTCGGTTTGATGAACAGATCGGGAAGCATGGGATACAGCATATGTACTTTCTATTGGCCTTTGCGTTGAATTTTGGGGATGTATCCTCCAATCTTCCGAGTGTAGAGACTCATTGTCGGCGACACTTTCCAATTCGTATTTCTAATCGTATCCCTGATCCTCAGTAATCATGTTGATGTAGTGATAGTTAGGATTTGGTTTAACAAACTCCATAGGCGCGTTAAAGCCGAGATCTTCGTTGGGAACCTCAATCGGTTGATGGGATCGGGAAGATGTATGCTCCTCTTCCGTTTGACTAGGATATTCAAAAGAATCACCCCATCCAGTGGGCTGGATATCTTCAATCCTGATTTTTGAGCTTTCTGGCGCAGTGTATTTCACCATATAGTCAAACTTGCCACTTGGTTCTCCCAAGGTATCCCAAACTTCAGAAGGGACAGGCGGATTTTCATTCCTTTGTAGGGACATGCCTTTGAATTGCTCAGTTGGAGGATAGAAGGGTGCGTACGATTCTTCCTGAGACGCATATTCAGGGCTGTTAAGATAAGTGCTCCACTCTTCAGATCCAGAGAGATCGTCTTCATCTCCTTCAATAGTAATAATGTTAACTTCTTGAAGAACAGGGTTTAAGAAACCCCCACTGTGGAATACTTCTTTGATCGGACGAAGTGCTTCATCCCTTTGCTTGTCTTTGGGGAATACGGGCGCGAACCCGAGTCTGGCTTTTGTCTCGTTGTTGACAGGTTTGATTACTTGTCCCCAACCTTCAGCATTGCCATCTTTCACTATTTGTGCCGCTTCTTTATACGAAGAGATAGATTATCTGTTTTTGCTAGTAGATTCATCTTCTAACGGATGTCCTGGGAGATGTGTCCCTTCAACGTCGTTGGCTGTAATGAAAGAAAAGCTGGATAAATGGCTTACTAGCAATGCTTGTTCACCGATGATGGTTACTAGCTTCCCATTTACTGTGAATTTCAGTTTCTGGTGGAGAGTGGATGTCACAGCTCCTGCTTCGTGGATCCATGGTCTTCCTAGCAAACAACTGTAAGCAGCTGGCACATCCATGACCTGGAAAGTGATTTGGAAAGTATGCGGACCAATTGTCATCGGGAGATCGACTTCCCCAATAACTGACTTCCTTGACCCATCAAAGGCTTTTACCACTATGTCATTGAACTTCATCGGTGTTCCTTTATAAGCCAAACGAGCGAGAGTCGTTTTCGGCATTACGTTTAAGGATGAACCGGTATCTACTAATACATTGGACAGGGAATCTGATTGACAAATCATTGAGATATGCAGAGCCAGATTACGATCTTTCCCTTCCTCTGGAAGTTCCTCATCACTGAAACTTAAATTATTGCAAGCTGTTATGTGCCCACAATACCTCCAACAAACTGGTCTGTAGTCACATCGTGATCTACATAAGCTTGATCTAATACTTTCATTAAAGCTTCTCGGTGAGCTTCGGAGTTCAAAAGTAGAGATAGTATCGAAATCTTGGAGGGAGTCTGCATCAGCTGATCCACGACTCTGTACTCACTTTTCTTGATTAACTTCAATATCTCATCAAAATTTGTGTTGACGTTGGTTCTATCAGGCAGACCAACGTTTGTGTCTGGATTGACAACGGGAATCCTCGTAGGGTTCTCAGATGGCGTATTAACTGGATTTTGTCTAACAACAGGAACAACAGGCGGTTTTGGTAGCAACGGAGTATGTACTCGTCCACTTCGCGTTACTCGTCCGATCTCAGTTATGTTGACATTAGCTGGAAGAGTTGGCATGGGTTTCTTCTTTCCATCCTCTATCACAGTTGCATTGTATTGATAGGGAATTGCTTTGTTAGAACTGTATGAAACAGGACCGGGTAGGCAAATCACCAAAGGAGACTCTGGAACATTTGAATCGTTATATTCAATCTCCACAAGCTTGGGCACATTGAAACAGGGGATAATAACGTTTACTTCGGGTATTTCCGAGTTGATATCTGAGACTAAAAGCTCATGCGGAAAATGCCCTATTGTATTCACGTCATAGTCATCTCTGTTTCTGTAGATCTGTATGTCACCAATGTGTAGCAATCGTTGAATGTCTGCTCTTATGGTGGGACATCCTCGAAGATTCTTGAAGCAGATGTTGCAAGCTGCATAATCGTGTTTAGTGAAGGCGCCCATTGTACTGTATGTATCATGGAGATGCACCAAGTTTCCTCTGATCAGATTCACATCTATGACGAGATACCGATCTGTATTCCGTAGTATCAAATTCCTATGTCCCTTTGTGGTAGGGAAGTGGATTTGCTTGCGTTGGTTTGTATTTCTAAAGGAAAGAAGATTAGACCTTACTAATCTACGTACTTGACTTTTAACGCTATGCAATGCTCAAGATCATGGCGATGCCCCTTAATGAAAAGGGCAAGATCGTCCGCTTTATACCACCATGGCAATTTTACGGGACGGAGGTGGTGACCTTATGCGTACAAGATTCCTTTCTATTAATGCGGGTATAGTTACGTATGCGTCATTGGAATTGGGTGGTGCGTGACCGGCGCCGGTTTTGATTGTTAAGCTACTGAGCTTTGTTTACGGTATTGAGTTTGTTGGAATTGCGGGCAATTCACGTATTGGACTTGTGTTAGCAGCGGGCGCTATGGCAGCTACCTGTTGTTGTCGGCTGACATTTTTTCGTGGTTTCTCTCTGGATACCATTCCTATGTCATGTTCCTTTTTCTTTGGAAAACTGGTTCCAACCTTCTTAGTTCCACTGGAAGATCACTGCTTCTTTGGTTAGGCGTCCGGTTCGAACTCCTTCCTCTAGCCGCATTCCCATGCTTACCATCTCGGTGAAATCTCTGGGAGCGCTAGCGATCATTCGTTCATAATAAAATGGGCCAAGAGTGTTTAAGAAAACCTTGGTCATCTCCTTCTCTTCTAACGGTGGGTTGACTTGGGCAGCAATTTCCCTCCATCGTTGAGCGTATTCTTTGAATGTCTCTCTTTCCTTTTGAGACATGGAGCGGAGTTGATCCCGATCTGGGGCCATATCCAAGTTGAACTTATATTGTTGTACGAAGGCTTCACCTAAGTCATTGAATGTTTGGATACTCGCGCTGTCTAATCCCATGTACCACTTTAGTGCGGCGCCTGTGAGACTATCTTGGAAGTAATGGATCAACAACTGGTGATTGTCGTTATACGTAGACATTTTCCTGGCATACATCGTAAGATAACTCTGTGGACAGGAGTTTCCTTTGTACTTTTCAAAGTCAGGGACTTTGAATTTTGCGGGTATCCTTACGCGAGGAACTAAGCATAGATCATGGGCGTTCTTCGAAACAATTCCTTTCCACGTTGCTTTGATCTCAATTGCATTTGAGGAGTTGTTCTGGAGATTCTCCATAGCCCACGAGTCGTGTTATCACTGGAATATGGTGAGCTTCTTCGTCTGATGGTGTGCACTACGGGAGTTCGTCATGATCGGTTGAGAAACCGTCATAGTGACTTGTGGAAAAGTTACCCCATCTTTGTGGAGTAAGTCTTGAGTTACGCAAAGTAGGTACTTCAAGCGTGGTTGTTTGTTTTGAGAAGTCGGTTGTGAAATCCGATGCGAAATTGAAAGGCATGCCCATGGATAGCCTTATCTTGAAGGGTGAACTCTTGGCTACTGTGATTGAAGCTGGAGTAGTAGTGACCTCGAAATCGCCTCTTGATTTTGTTGCTCGATCTTGCGACTTTCTTGTTTGCCAATGAACTTACTAGAGTGAGTCTTTCCACCTCTTCTTGCAATGTTGTCAACGTGCTCTGACTCAACATTTTCTTGCTCAAATCCTTCCATTACTTTTCTCCTTTTTGAGCGTGTATTGTATGTTCGAGTTGGGCTGCGGCGTGGTCGAGAAACTCTAAGGCCCGACGACGGCGATTTTTCCTATCGGAAAAAATTCCAAAAGATCGGACTCTAAACAATATACTCGATATGCAAAGTATGATGCATGCAAAGAAAGAATTTCAAAATTTACGCTAAAGAAATTTACGGAAAATATTTGGATGGAAAACACATTATTTTATTGAATAATGAAAGAAGATTACAATAAATTTGTTTTTGAGCATTGCTCACACAAATGGTAAAATAAATGATTACAGTCTAAACTAATTAATCGTCCTCGTCGGATGAAGATCCAAAGGCTTGATGTAGCTTCAACTTCAGGATTTCTTTCCCATAGTGAGCTTTTAGTTCAGCTTTCTCGGCTTTTAGCTTGCGATGACTTTCTTCCATTAAATCGGGAGGCGGGATCGTGGTTGTCATTTCCTCAAGCTTCCTTTTCCTTTCTTTGATGTATCTTTTGATCGCGTTATCTTTCTGACGAATCTTCTCATCTTTCTCCATGAGCTATTCATCTTGAAAGTAAAGCGTCTTTTCATGATCTTTGACCTACTTCTTAGGCTTCTCATTTTCTAGATTAGTCTTAAGGAACTTGTTTTCCAAAGCTTCTTTCTCAAGCCTCATCTTGGCCAAAGCTTCTTGGTATTCTCCCATAGTCTCGATGGGAAAAATTGTTGATTTAGAAGCGGTTGAGAACACGGGTTCCTCATAAGCATAAGGCATTCGAAATTCCTTCGCTCTTTTCTTTACCCAAGAAGTGTAGATTTCCATGGCTACACAATTCTTTGCTTTCCCTTTTTCCTTCCTTCGGATATGATGCCAAGCTCTGATCATCCTAGCTTTCAGACCTTGGGAATCCTCCCCTTCATGATAGAAATAACTCTCTACTCTAAAACCAAGAGGTTTACTAGAGTTTGCGTACCCGAGTTGACGTCTTGCCAAGAATGGGTTGTAGTTGATTCCTCCTTTTGTACCGATGAGAGGTACGTTGGCAAATTGTCCACAGCTCTCAATGATTTCCATCTCATTGTGCCTTAAGGTATACCAATGGATATAAATCGTTTATAAGAGGCAGAGTCTTGAGACCAATGCCAATCGTCTTTGTTTCGCGGAAGATAGGAGATTTAGGCAAGTGTGAGACAATCCATTTGAAAAGCAGAGGTACACAACACCGATAGTTCCATCTCCTTGACGATTCCTATGATGAATGGAGAAGTACGTGTCACCAAGCGAGTGGGAGCAGGATTTCCAATCGAAAGATCCTTATGGCGTTGATATCAGCGAAACTTGGGACTTTGGGAAACAACACCAATCCATAGATGAGTAAAGCTAAAATAGCTTCAAAGGCCACCATACTACCTAGAATTTAAGAGCCTTCTCCATTAGGAACTTTGAAGTTAGTCCTAAGAGTTTTCCTTTGGTAGTTAGGTTTTGTCTATCTCATTTCTTTAAGTGAGTCATTGTTGCAATGTTGGTGACTTAGGAATGGCTTCCAAACCATTGAAAGGCACTTTATCGTCTTGAGATACCTAGTATGTGTGTACTCTTCTAAAGTGGGCATCAATGATAGTCGGGAATGTGAAGCGATGATAGGATCGGATCAAGCGAAAGTTTTGAGAAGTCCTTCATCGACGTTAGTGTTCATAGAGTTAAAAGTTCCGTAGCGTTTGAAATCGGGGATCTTCTACCAAGGATGCTAACTCTTTAACTTCCTACGAGAATTCTAAAGCTATCTCTTGGTGAATCTTCCTCGGCGTCCATCACTCTAACCTAAAATATTTACAAAGAAAAAATCTCTAAATTCTTTGGAAGCGGAAGAAAATGAAGTTTTGAATGAATGCATGAATGCTACAAACATGGTTAGTAGTTATACACACGGTCAAGCGTTCAAAGTCACGAGCATGAGGCCAACGATAAGAATCAAGCGTGGGTAAGTTCTAAGGGCATATTCATCGTGAAGCGGGTTCTACGATAATATAGGCTCAACACTTCTCTTTGAAATATTATCGGTTGTTGAATACTCGAAGTCAATAATATTTTCAAGAAAACTACTGATCGTAGTCTCGCATGACAATTATTCTAGGCTTACGCCCGAATAATTTCAACTACATCCTAAATGGCGGATGGGTTATGTGTTCTACTGACCACTCGACCATGAGTTCTCTTGAAAGCAAAATGTCTTCGCAAATACTTGTTAAACACAAATACTCCCAAGACAACCTCCAGAGAGGGATCTCAAATTAACTCCGTAAGTCTTGAGACTTCTCACAAGTTAATAGGACTATACCCCACCTAGATCTTAAAATGTTTCTTAAATCAGGTTAGGATTTCTTTCCATCGGATAAATCGCGAAAACACACAATAAAGAAAAACAAACATATGCATAATATGAAAGCTTAACCCCTTTATCTTCTCTTTGAAAACAAAAAAAGCTTGGTGCTCTTGAACAGAGTCACATTTTTTTTGAAAATTCAAAATTTGACGTCTCCCCAGCTGAGTCGCCATTTTTCTGTTCGCGTTAAAAGTGGCGCTAGAATCGAATCTAAATTCAATCCTCCGCTCAAACGATTTACTCTCTTGATTTGTTTATAAAGATGCCGCGAGCATCAAGCTTTATTATTTTCAACACAAGAAATTATGATTTAATGATTATGAAAAAGGGGAAAGCTGTTAATACCCTTAATTGATTTTGATATGCGTAACGACTAGCGCAAACTAGACACAACGCATTGGGGAGATTCCGGGTAAGGGGGTTTGTTATATAAAGGGAATAGATGGAGCACCCTAAATATATATAGTTATCTATAGCTTTATATATGAATATGTTTGATATGTTTGTGTGTTTTAATTACTATTTCTATGATTGGGAAAGTTTCTCCTTTGTTTTTTTAAGAAGGATAGTTTATGTGGGATCCTAGTGTTTGTTATTATTGTGCTCGCAAAGATCATTGGGATCTTCTGCATACATATCCCTTAATGGGAATCAGAGCATTTGTAGCTCGGGTCTAAAGGGATCTATGGTTTGTTTGGTCTGAGAGAGAAAGAAATTTGCTCGGCAAGGATGAGACCTTGTGCCTACGTATACTCAAAAGGATGTTGAGAAAGTCAGAGCAATCGTAGTTCCCACTTATGCTAGTGGAAGCAACGGGATGTTAGTAAGAGACACAGACGAATGTCATCTTAATGAAAAATGTATCTAATCTATTTCATCACATACATTTTGAAAAGTTTGAAAAAATCTTTCATCGTAAGTTATAGGTGTTTTGCTTGAGTGTACAAGCGTTACCACTTACATGTTTAAGAAAGATGTTTGAAAAAGATGATTGAATCTTTTAATTGTAAGCATTGGGTGTTTTGCTTGAGTGTACAAGCATTTCCACTTACGATTAAGAGATATTTTTGTTTGAAAAGAGTTTGAAAAGTTTTTTTTTGATTGTATGTGATGTGATAGATGAGATACTTCTTCCATAGAGATGATAAACGTCTAAATCTCGAGGAGAAATTGATTGGATTAGGAGATGCTTTTAAAAAGCCCATGGGTCCTTGTATTGTAAGCCCAAGAGGAGGCATTCCGAGGTCATCGAGGTCCTTGTATGAAGCTCAAGAGGAAGCTATAGGGTAGGGCTGGCTTTGGCTTTAAAAGGATTTCAAGGAAACCATCCTTTTAGGATTAAGAGCAATTTCAGGAAATTATACTCTGGGTTCTATCTTAAGCGGGTTATTCTTTGTATTGGAAGCCCATAGGAGGCATTAAGGATTTCTGGTCTCTTTCTTTGTATGATGCCCAAGAGGGCTAAACTCAATGAGGAGTTCTTTTGAGCGAAGCCCAAGAGGAGGCGACTCAGCAGGAGTTGTCTTATATGAAGCCTAAGCGGAGGCTAAACTCAGATGAATGAGTTTTCTTATATGAAGCCTAAGAGGAGGCTGAACTCAGATGAAATGAGTTACCTTGTACAAAGCCCAAGAGGAGGCTAAACTCTGCAGGGGATGAGTTATCCTGTATAATGTAACACCCCATCTAAATACCCCGAATAATTTAATTGATTTAATATCTAATTCAGCTTTAATCAGAGTTAACACGGAAAATCAGGGATGTCACAATTAATAGATAAAATCAGACTTCATTCAAACAGTAGCCATGCTACACTGAGGATCAACATTTTCAAATGATTCAATCAAGTTAAGACCATGTGTAACGCCCCGAATTTAATTAATTAGTTAATTAAATTATTAAAAGATTTAATTATTGGAATTAGACGAAGTTTGAGAATTCGGAGTAATTGGATTTATTGGCATTATTTAAGAGACATATTTGGATTATTAAGTTTAAGCCGGATTATTTGGTTGGTGTAATTGGAGGATTAATATTAAGAATAATAGTATTTATTTATTGGACTAGTTTATTTAAATGAGATAATCAGTTTAGTCGGAGAACTATTATAATGAGTAGAGATTAATTAACTAGAATAATTAGTGATGAATTAATTTTGTGGTAGAATATTATTGAAAATAATATTAGAAATAAGTGTGGAATTAATAGAGTTATTTTTGGTGTTAGAAATATAGAAAGAGGTGTGAAAATTAAGTTAAGTAGAAATCATAGAAATATTATTATTATTACTATTTTATTATTATAATAATAATATTATTAGTTGGATTTAATTATAAGAGAAGGAATTAGGTTTAAATAAATAAGAGATATAAAAGGAGAAATATAAGGCTAATAGTTAGAATAAAAATAATACTAGAATTATTCTATTATTTGGAATTAATAGATTAAATGTGGTATATTAATTATAGGAGAAAATTAGTATTTTTGGGAGAATTATTTAATAAAACAATTTTATTAGAAGCTACTATATATTGAGTAACCTAGGAAAATAAGGATTTTTATGTTGTTGCTTGCAAACCAAAAAGAAAACCCTAGCCGTGGAGAAAAACCAGAAGTGAGAAAAAGGAAGAAAAGTTGGAAACAAAGGTGCTAGGAGGGATCGTTGCCGTCCGAGAGTTCTATTATCCGATCGAATTTAGGTTTAGTCAATCCACAGTAAGGTGGGGTTCGGGTTTATAATCGATTGTAGGATGGTTCGTATGTGGGGTTTAGGGCTGCTTAATTATCTTGTTAATCCGATTTAATCGATAAAATATTATTCTTGGAATATACTATTAAAATTAATTGTTTCATGTAATTGTATTAGGAAGAAACTAGATCGATTTAATTACAGTATGCATGTGGTCATTACCGTGGGTGTGAATTAATTAGATGAACATATAGGAGGCGACCGCCTTCCGGTGAGGAGAGTGTGGGCGTCCGCCTCATTGAGAGTGATGGAGAGGAGGCGATCGTCTCCAGCCCTTAGAGAGAAGAGGCGTCCGCCTCGGGGCCAAGTGGGCGTCTCAAAGCGTGGCTTTGTGCCACGTGGGTTGATGAGTGTTGGTTAGTGACTTGTGAATGGAAAATAGTGCTAGGAAGAATAAAATTGCAACAAGTAGTATAAAACAAATATATATTAAGGAATGCTTCATATAATGCGAAAATATACTAGCATGAGTGGAAAGAATTACATCGGTATGATTAACGATGCGGGGGTATCTAGTAGTATAGGTTAATTAATAACATGATTCATAATAATGCAAGATTATTAATAACCTATCGAATTAATTAATAGGACAATTAATACTAAGTAGTAAAGTTGCGAAAATAGTGCTGAAAATAACATGTCGATCAATTAAGCGGAGAAATTGGTTTGTCGAATCGAGCGAAACTTTGGGATAGTTCGAGTATCTGGTAGTTAATTAAAATAGTGTCATTTGTTGACTTTCGCATTAGTTGCTTGATTGTTGATACTGATCGGAATGTTGTTTATGTACTGAATTGGATGATTTAAGAACCGTAGAATTATGCGGCAAAGATGATGAAGTTGATTGAATTAAATTATAATTGTATTGGTGTTAATATTGCTAATTGTTGTTAAAGTTGTTAATTGTTATTGAGGTTGAATTCGATCGTGTTAATTATAAATTATATTGTGGTTGATATTACTAATTGTTGTTGAAGTTGTTAATTATTCTTTGAAGTTGAAGTTGACTATGTTAATTATAAGTTGCATGGTTGTTGGCGTTGTTGATAGTTGTTGAGGTCGAAGTTGATCGTGTTGATTAAGTTGGCGTAGTTAATGCATGACTAAGTTGTTGTTTGTGTTTGCGAATAATTAGCGATGAATATGTTGTTGTATTATGTGAAGTTGCGAGTATTTTTAGTGACGATAATTACCTCGATTATTGGTAATAATAGTGAGATAGGCGTGCCTTGTGAAGTAATTTATGTTGTTATGTAGCATCGCATTTCATTTTGCATTTGTGAAGGCTGTATTGGCGGATTGTGAAGAAGGCTTATGCCTTGTGCCTCGATATAATTTAGTGAAGGGAGTTTACTCCACCGGTACCACATGCATCCGCATTGTTGAGTCTCATTTGAAGTCATGTCGTTGTTAATTGTGAAGTAATTATATGTTGTTGATTCTATGTTGTGGGTGGATATTATATGTTGTTGACTTTATGTGTTTGGTGGATATTATATGTTGTTGACTTTATGTGTTTGGTAGATATTATATGTTATCGATTTAAGTAGTAATTATTGTATGTTCCTTTACCTAAGCATATGAATTATCGTACTTTCGCTTATATTATTCGATATCTCACCCTTTCTATTTTGTTGGCCGTTACCTTTATATTGGTAACGTCGGTGTCGAGAATGGAGGAATTAGTTAATGTCGGTTCAAGTCGGTGTCTTTGCTCTGATACGTAACACTCGGGGGGACGTTGGTCTATGTTGTTTATATTGTTGACCCTTGTTGTTATTAGTATAATTTGTTGAATCCTAAGTGATGTTGTGAAGTAAAAAGTTGTTAAGTATGTTGAAAGTTGAATAACATGTTTAAATTTGCTATTAGTATAATATATTATGTTGTATAACTATGAATTCCGCTGCGTAGTGATAAAAAGTATTTTGTTTGAAAGTTATTGAAAGTTGTTATGAGATCCTCCGAATTAAAGAGTGTTATGTATCTTACCTGTTTGTGTTGTTAATGTTGAAATGTGGCATCCCATGTTTTTAGTTTAAAATTTCCGCACTCTGATTTTATAATAAACGTTGGGTAGAAATGGGGTGTTACACCATGTCTTACACAGCGGAAAATATCATAACCAAAAATGGAATAATTCAATCGTTATTATTCCCAACAAAGTTTTAAATAAACAATAAACCAATGTCTAATTCCTCATCTAACGTTCCCCAGTGTTACAATCTAATCAGAGCATGACACTGACACGCGGACTAAAACAATAAGCTCTAGAGCCATCCTCACCGACTCCTCAGCTGCTAACTTTAATCTGAAATGGTAAAGTAAGGGTGAGACTTCTCATAATTAAAGCATATTATAAGTCTTTCAATCAATAATATAATACAAGCATATTATTCCACCCATTTAACACAATTCAGAATCCAACACACAATTATAATCATATAAGTCATCATGCATAATCAATAAACAACAAAAGAATTACAACACTGGAAGACATCCTAACATGTTACAATTCCATGCAAACACAAATGCAGACTCAATGCATGCGGTACCGACTCGTGACCAAGTCACCTAACACTGATCCATCATCAACCGGATACAGTACCATCGATTCATCCATAACCACCCGGACACGAATCCAGCCTAACCACCCATCCTCACTCGGGTATCGGTTATCGGCAATCCAAGTCAAATTTCGCACAATGGGAATTAACTTCACCAAACAATGCAAATGCACGCACATCACTAGCATGCAACATCAATCAGTTCATGTATACATCAATCTAACATAACTGATTTCAAACCAATCAACATGAGATTCAAGTAAATCATGCATACAACCAATCATCAACATCAACATGTTATTACATCTACACATTACCCATATCTCCATCACTATGGTCCTCTGCTACACATACATCATTATGTGTCAGTTAATAATCATTTATTTCAAAATTCGACCCTTTTCCAAAATAATTTCAAGTTTTCTAAAATATTTTCATTTTATAAGGTAGAGCATTAAATTTAGGAAATAACGTCCAAAACGGCGCTCAAAACGGACTTACGGTTTGAAAGTTATGAATTTTTGAAGTTTTAAAAATTTTCAAAAAGAAACAGTGGAACCCGGTTCCTCCATATGCAGGAACCGGTTCCCACAATTCAGAAAAATAGCGCCCCTGGAAAAATGTATGGGGAACCCGGTTCCTCCAGGTAGGGAACCGGTTCCCAGAAATAAAATTTTCATTTCTCTGGAAAAATCAACGTGGAACCCGATTCCTCCATATGCAGGAACCGGTTCCTGAGTTCAAAAATGCCACATTTGACCATTTTAAAAGCTGGAACCCGGGTTCTCCCACTGGGGAACCGGTTCCCACGACGTTCAGACCCAAAAATTCAGTTTTGACAGCATTATTTCCCAAAACCATTTTTCTCTTCATCCCAAAACGTGTCACATATTCTGACACCATAATTTCACTCATTCATCATCAACAACATACAATATAACACGTTTTATTCGTCAGTACTGATCCTATATCATACAAATCAATGAATCTATACATTCCGACACAATCTGACACCATTAGGTATACACCCATGGAAACCTAGAAATCCCCAACTAAGATTTCCTAACATGCTATGACCCATAATATCAAAATCAAAACCTATAATATGAACTAATCAATCGAAATCACCCCTTACCTTGTGGGTTCTTCGAATTCTGACACTTCTAGGTCTTCTTCCTTCTTTCTCCTCTTCTCAACTTCACGTATCTTGTTTTCTCCAAAAAATGATTCTATTTTCCTTCTTTCCTTATTTTATTCCTTTTATTCCTCTTATTCCTTTTATTAACATAAATAAATAAATAAACTTTACTCCTCACATCTCAATTAAATCCATAATTAATTTTAATAATCCAATATATTAATAAATTATGTTCTCAATTAATTTAATAATTAAAAATAATTATTATTTAATTACTGAATTATTTTGGGGTGTCACAACTCTCCCCAACTAAAAGGGTTTTCGTCCTCGAAAACATACCTCAGACGAATAGTTCGGGATACGAGTCCCTCATCTGACTCTCCAGCTCCCAAGTGACATTTCCATCAGCTGGTCCTCCCCAAGCCACTCTTACCAATGCAATCTCTTTGCCCCACAACTGTTTCAACTTCCGATCCTCAATTCTCGCAGGTACTGCTTCCACAGTCAAATTCTCCCGTACCTGTATATCATCTACTCGAATCTCATGAGACGGATCAGCAATGTACTTCCTCAGTTGAGACACATGAAAAACATCATGCAGATTCGCAAGTGACGGCGGCAAAGCAATCTGATATGCAACCTTCCCAACTCTCTTGGTAATCTGGAAAGGACCAATAAATCGTGGAGTCAACTTCTTTGACTTCAAAGCTCGACCAATACCAGTCATCGGAGTAACCCGCATAAAAACATGCTCTCCTTCACTAAACTCAAGATCTTTCCTCCTCTTATCATGGTAACTCTTCTGACGACTCTGAGAAGTTTTCATCTTCTCCTGAATCATCTTAATCTTTTCCGAAGTTTGTTGAACAATTTCCGGTCCAATCACTGCACTCTCTCCAGTTTCATACCAACACAATGGTGTCTGACACCTCCTACCATACAATGCCTCAAACGGAGCCATATCAATACTCGAGTGAAAGCTATTATTGTAGGTAAACTCAATCAATGGCAGATAACTGTCCCAAGCTCCACCCTTCTCTAACACACAAGCTCTCAACAAATCTTCCAACGACTGAATCGTTCTTTCCGTCTGACCATCTGTCTGCGGATGATAAGCGGAACTTAAATGCAACTTAGTACCCAAAGCTTCTTGCAATCCCGTCCAGAACTTAGATGTAAACCTCGGGTCTCGATCCGACACAATACTAGAAGGAATACCATGTAGACTCACAATCTTTTCAACATACAATTCTGCTAATCTCTCCATCGGATAATCCATTCTTATCGGAATAAAGTGAGCAGATTTCGTCAACCTATCCACAATCACCCAAATAGAATCACAATTCTTAGCTGTCCTCGGCAAACCAGACACAAAATCCATCGAGATTCCATCCCACTTCCATTCTGGAACAAACAACGGCTCCATTAATCCTGACGGTTTCTGATGCTCGATTTTCACCTTCTGACAAACCAAACAAGCATACACAAACTCAGCAATTTCCTTTTTCATTCCCGGCCACCAAAACAACTTCCTCAAATCGTGGTACATTTTAGTAGCACCGAGATGAATACTCAACCTGCTACGATGTCCTTCTTCCAAAATACTCTTCCTAATCTCGGCAACATCCGGAACACACACCCGATCACCAAATCTCATAACACCATTCTCATCAATTCTGAACTCGCCTCCTTGACCTTGGTTGATTAATGTCAACTTATCAACTAGACCAACGTCAGATTTCTGTCCATTTCTAATCTCTTCCAAAATACCACTAGTCAGTTTCAACATTCCCAATTTCACACTATTCGGAGTAGTTTCACAAACCAAACTTAGATCTCTGAACTGCTCAACCAAATCTAACTCACGGACCATCAACATCGACATATGCAAGGACTTCCTACTCAAAGCATCTGCAACAACGTTTGCCTTACCGGGATGATAATTTAAACCGAAATCATAATCCTTTAAGAATTCTAACCATCTTCTCTGCCTCATGTTCAGCTCTTTCTGATCAAAGAGATACTTCAGACTCTTGTGATCACTGAATACTTCAAACCGAGAACCATATAAATAATGTCTCCATAGTTTCAAAACAAACACAACAGCTGCCAATTCCAAATCATGAGTGGGATAATTCCTCTCATGTACTTTCAATTGTCGTGAAGCATAAGCCACAACCTGCTTATCTTGCATCAACAC
Organism: Vicia sativa; assembly: GCA_021764765.1. Classification (NCBI taxonomy): domain Eukaryota; kingdom Viridiplantae; phylum Streptophyta; class Magnoliopsida; order Fabales; family Fabaceae; genus Vicia; species Vicia sativa. The sequence goes on from CM038792.1 coordinate 266,797,396, forward strand.
ACCACCTAATCCCATTAGTGATGCATCACAATACACAACAAAAGACTTAGTCGGATCTGGAAAAATCAAGATCGGAGCACTTGTCAACCTCCTCTTCAGCTCTTGAAATCCTTTCTCACATTCAACATCCCAAACAAATATCTGACCCTTCCTGGTCAACTTAGTCAATGGCAACGCTAGTTTGGAAAATCCTTCAATAAACTTCCGATAATAACCTGCAAGACCCAGAAAACTACGGATCTCAGAAGCATTCTTCGGCGCTTCCCACTGAGACACCGCTTCTACCTTCGTAGGATCGACAGCAATCCCATTCTTGGAAATGACATGGCCAAGAAAACTTACTTCATCCAACCAGAATTCACACTTGGACAACTTCGCATAAAGCTTCTTCTCTCTCAACAATTCCAATACAACTCTGAGATATCTTGCATGCTCTTCATCACTTTTCGAATAAATTAAAATATCATCAATAAACACCACGACGAACTTATCGAGATACGGATGAAATATCCTGTTCATATACTCCATGAAAACACCAGGTGCATTAGTAACTCCAAACGGCATAACAGAATATTCATAATGCCCATACCTCGTTCTAAACGCAGTTTTCTGAATATCCTCTGACTTCACATGAATCTGATGATATCCAGATCTCAGATCAATCTTACTGAATACACAAGCTCCAACGAGTTGATCCATCAAATCATCAATTCTCGGCAAAGGATACCGATTCTTGATTGTAACTTTATTCAACTGTCGGTAGTCAACACATAACCTCATTGAACCTTCCTTCTTCTTAACTAATAACACCGGAGCACCCCACGGCGAAACACTCGGACGAATAAACTTCTTCTCAAGCAATTCTTCTAACTGCTTCTTCAGTTCAGTCAATTCAGATGCCGACATGCGATAAGGCGCCATCGACACCGGACTAGTTCCAGGAATCAGATCTATAGTAAATTCTACCTCTCTCTCAGGCGGCAATTCACTGACGTCTTCCGGAAACACCTCTGGAAATTCATTCACCACTGGCATTCCATCACCCTTTTCTTTTCCCTCCTCTTCTATCGCAGAATACAACATAAACACCACTGCACCATCCTTCACAGCTAAGTTCATCTGCTTAACCGACATAATCTCATTTTCGATCTTAACCTCTTCAGGAAAAATGACTGTCTTCTCAAAATAGTTGATATGAACCTGGTTGAATTCCAACCAGTTCATTCCAAGGATGATATCAAGTTGTTCTAGCGGTAGGCACACTAAATCCATACCGAAACCCCTATCAAAAATCACAACAGGACAAGTTCTACAAACATATGAAGTAGTCACTGAACCCGACGCAGGAGTATCAATAACCATGCTCCCATCCATATTAGAAATTTCCAAATTCAACCTCTTAGCACAATCTAGCATAAAAAAGAATCGTAGCTCGGTATCAATAATCGCAATCAAAGGTATGCCATTAATAAAACATGTACCTTTAATCGACCGATCATCTGGTTTAGTCTCGATCCGGACAATGCAAACACTTTACCACCACTTGCTCTTTCTTGGGTTTTGTGCGAGGACAGTATGACCCTCTTCACCACAGTTGTAACAAGTCACCACTCTCACTCTAGTCATTGGCCACATGGCGAATTTCCCTTGAAACACTTCTTATCATTGCTCTTACAGTCCACCATCGATGTCTGTCTCACCACACTTATAACACCTAGCGGAAGAACTAGAATCTCCTCCACGTTTCTTCCAACCTGGATCTCGATTACTCTATCATAAGGCTTACCACGATCCATCATTGCTTACCTTTCCTATCAACATACCCTCGAGCATTCGACTTAGTGTTAGCAAGATCCTCCTCTAGAATCCTCTGCGGTCAACGGATCGGAAAATCTTGGATCTGCGATCTTGAATACCGCTTAATCTCATCACGAAGACCATTCTCAAACTTGATACATTTGGAAAACTCTCCATCTGCATCGTTAGGATAGTGAGCATAATACTTTGCCAACTCAGTAAACTTCGAAGCATACTCACTGACAGTCTTGTTACCCTGTTTGAGTTCCAGAAACTCAATCTCCTTCTTACCTCTGATGTCCTCAGGGAAGTACCTTCTCAGAAAAGCCCTCCTGAACACAACCCAATTCAATGTAACTCCATCTTCTTCCAATTCAGTTCTGGTAGCAACCCACCAGTCATCAGCTTCCTCAGCTAACATGTGAGTTCCATATCTCACCTTGACCCCTCGCACGATCAATCACTCACGAAGATCCTCTCGATCTCCTTGACCACTTGAGCACCTTGGGATCATGTGTACCCTTGAACAATGGAGGATTGTTCCTCGAAAATTCCCCAATTGTGCGTCAACAATCACACTCCTGCTGGTTCCCTCCGAGCACTCCAGCCAACATTCCCAAGGCCTCAGCAATAGCATCATCATTCCTTCCGTTACCTCTTCCAGCCATTGTTCTGTAACAAGACAAAATAATCTACATCAGCACACAAGTATCAACAGTGTTACTTCACACTAGTCGCATACTAAAAGGGATAACGACACACGACAAGACCGACTATGCTCTGATACCACTATTGTAACACCCCATCTAAATACCCCGAATAATTTAATTGATTTAATATCTAATTCAGCTTTAATCAGAGTTAACACGGAAAATCAGGGATGTCACAATTAATAGATAAAATCAGACTTCATTCAAACAGTAGCCATGCTACACTGAGGATCAACATTTTCAAATGATTCAATCAAGTTAAGACCATGTCTTACACAGCGGAAAATATCATAACCAAAAACGGAATAATTCAATCGTTATTATTCCCAACAAAGTTTTAAATAAACAATAAACCAATGTCTAATTCCTCATCTAACGTTCCCCAGTGTTACAATCTAATCAGAGCATGACACTGACACGCGGACTAAAACAATAAGCTCTAGAGCCATCCTCACCGACTCCTCAGCTGCTAACTTTAATCTGAAATGGTAAAGTAAGGGTGAGACTTCTCATAATTAAAGCATATTATAAGTCTTTCAATCAATAATATAATACAAGCATATTATTCCACCCATTTAACACAATTCAGAATCCAACACACAATTATAATCATATAAGTCATCATGCATAATCAATAAACAACAAAAGAATTACAACACTGGAAGACATCCTAACATGTTACAATTCCATGCAAACACAAATGCAGACTCAATGCATGCGGTACCGACTCGTGACCAAGTCACCTAACACTGATCCATCATCAACCGGATACAGTACCATCGATTCGTCCATAACCACCCGGACACGAATCCAACCTAACCACCCATCCTCACTCGGGTATCGGTTATCGGCAATCCAAGTCAAATTCCGCACAATGGGAATTAACTTCACCAAACAATGCAAATGCACGCACATCACTAGCATGCAACATCAATCAGTTCATGTATACATCAATCTAACATAACTGATTTCAAACCAATCAACATGAGATTCAAGTAAATCATGCATACAACCAATCATCAACATCAACATGTTATTACATCTACACATTACCCATATCTCCATCACTATGGTCCTCTGCTACACATACATCATTATGTGTCAGTTAATAATCATTTATTTCAAAATTCGACCCTTTTCCAAAATAATTTCAAGTTTTCTAAAATATTTTCATTTTATAAGGTAGAGCATTAAATTTAGGAAATAACGTCCAAAACGGCGCTCAAAACGGACTTACGGTTTGAAAGTTATGAATTTTTGAAGTTTTAAAAATTTTCAAAAAGAAACAGTGGAATCCGGTTCCTCCATATGCAGGAACCGGTTCCCACAATTCAGAAAAACAGCGCCCCTGGAAAAATGTATGGGGAACCCGGTTCCTCCAGGTAGGGAACCGGTTCCCAGAAATAAAATTTTCATTTCTCTGGAAAAATCAACGTGGAACATGGTTCCTCCATATGCAGGAACCGGTTCCTGAGTTCAAAAATGCCACATTTGACCATTTTAAAAGCTGGAACCCGGGTTCTCCCACTGGGGAACCGGTTCCCACGACGTTCAGACCCAAAAATTCAGTTTTGACAGCATTATTTCCCAAAACCATTTTTCTCTTCATCCCAAAACGTGTCACATATTCTGACACCATAATTTCACTCATTCATCATCAACAACATACAATATAACACATTTTATTCGTCAGTACTGATCCTATATCATACAAATCAATGAATCTATACATTCCGACACAATCTGACACCATTAGGTATACACCCATGGAAACCTAGAAATCCCCAACTAAGATTTTCTAACATGCTATGACCCATAATATCTAAATCAAAACCTATAATATGAACTAATCAATCGAAATCACCCCTTACCTATTGGGTTCTTCGAATTCTGACACTTCTAGGTCTTCTTCCTTCTTTCTCCTCTTCTCAACTTCACGTATCTTGTTTTCTCAAAAAAATTATTCTATTTTCCTTCTTTCCTTATTTTATTCCTTTTATTCCTCTTATTCCTTTTATTAACATAAATAAATAAATAAACTTTACTCCTCACATCTCAATTAAATCCATAATTAATTTTAATAATCCAATATATTAATAAATTATGTTCTCAACTAATTTAATAATTAAAAATCATAATTATTTAATTACTGAATTATTTTGGGGTGTCACAACTCTCCCCAACTAAAAGGGTTTTCGTCCTCGAAAACATACCTCAGACGAATAATTCGGGATACGAGTCCCTCATCTGACTCTCCAGCTCCCAAGTGACATTTCCATCAGCTGGTCCTCCCCAAGCCACTCTTACCAATGCAATCTCTTTGCCCCAACCAGATCCTCAATTCATATTCATTGTCAGAATCTCATGAGATGGATCAGTTACTTGAAAATCTTATATGGTGGTTTATGTACTGTGGTACAACTATTTCATTATGATTTGTGAAACAAACTATAGTAGCAACTTTGTCTAAAGATGCATAACTGTAAAAGCAAGTCGAGAATGTGTTTAGTCGAGATCCCTAATTGAGCACATATAATAGACTCGCGGTTTGTCTTCCAAATAAATAAATACAACAACTAAATATGAAGATAATAATACTTTATGCATCACACATTTGAAAGATGGTTATATGAAAGGAAGCCAAATAAAACATATTTCACTAAAGTTCTTTTTCGTCAGTGATCCTCAGAAAAGTGGTGATATAATCTAACATATTTGTTCATGTGATGATCTTACAAACATTTTCTTAAAGTCACTCTAAAATATTGATCTTCATAGTCGAAAAAATGATTGTTCAGTTGAGGAGGAAGAATGACTTTATTTTAAAAAGATATCGCTCTCTATTTTTCCCTCACTAGATTTTTTCTAGTTAATATTTTTTAGTAATGTTCTATAGAGACATATCTATAATATAAGAAAGTTCTAACTTTTTTAAACTTTGATTCTGGAGACGTCACGTAGCAGGATGAGAAGAGATGAAATAATCTACCATTCCTGTGGACAATTCTCTTCATTTGTTTTCCTATTTTCTTTAAAACTGACTTTTAGTTTTCTTCCAATTTCAAAATTGCTTCTTCAGTCAATTCACGCTCACTTCTTTTCACAACATCTCATATTCCTTATATGCACTCTTCTTTCATTTCATCTTCCTATTTTTCTCTCTCTATTGATCTACTTTCTTCTTCCTCTTCCTCTTCATCTACACTAAAATGTGTCTCATCTCTATGAACGACTCCACCCTTGATTCTCATGCCCTCCGTCGTGCCTCCATTTTTCCCTCTGTTGTGCCTCCATATCCGCCTAATGGGGTTGTAATTTATGATGATTTTATTTTTGTGTGTGCAATCTTAATTGAACATCTTAAAAGGGTTCAATTGATTTTGTTTTGCTTATATAATTTAGCTATTTGGTATTTTGATAATCTTAAAATATTGATGTTTGTTTTGAATGGTTTATTATTGCAAGTTGTGTGGAACAATAGAAAGTGGTTGACGCAATCTCGGTTTGATGATGGGGATTGACAAAGAGTGGGTTCTCAAAGGAAATAATGGGGGTTAAAAATGACGGTGAGTGGAGTTTGGGGATGAGAATGGATTTGGGAAAATACAATGGCCTTCTTATGTATTGTATGAAGGTGAATTCTTTGGTGGGTCTATCCATGGCAGGGTCATATATTTGGTTGGTCATACATTCTGCATTCTTTATAGCTGTGGCGTTTTGAATTGTTCTTCGGTTATTCCGTCTTTCGAGTATTGCAGTGGTTGTTTATGAAGTGCGGGGTTTCATCGAATAACAAGAGACTTACTTTCAGATTCCCATGACGATTATCACACAATGCTGAGGTAATTCGCCTGCCTGAAGTTAACTTCACTGCTGAACATTTGATAGCTCAATTTATGACTTGAAATAAATAGAAATATCATTGGTTATGCTGTTTTGATCTCGTTTACTCATATGTCAAGTGTACAACTTTTACTTACCTTAATTTATTCTTCTAAAAATACCAACGGAGCCGCAAAATTGTCTTATAAACAGATAATGAGGTAACTTTGTTTCATGGGTATTACAACAGCTAAGTCATACATTGTAATATTTCAATGTGAACCAGACAAATGAGGAGTCTGAAAACCTGCAACAGCAACTCCTTAACAAAGAAATTGACCTTGCAACTTTTTTACAAAAATACAAGAAGCTACAGACCACCTACCACATGAGAACTTTTATATATCTTGATATGCTAAAACATCAAAAGTATGAGCCTTTGATATATGATGAGCTTACTTTTTTGTTAACTTTTTAAATCTCTTACAACATTACAAATCTTATAGTGCAAACATTCATTTGTAAGGCTTAGAAATTTTCATGCTGCTAGGTACAAGCATTTGGAAAAGTGTGTTATGTTATTGGTGCATTGCAAGCCTTCATGGGTTACAACTATTTGTGCTGGTAATGCAAAATACATTGGCGGCAGCGTGTAAATTGCACTAAAAGCTTATCCTTTCACTGGAAATTTAGAGGTGAAATGCATTTGAACTCAGTAGAACATACATGTATGACTATTTTTCCACCCGAGCTTGGTGAGCTAAGAAGCTTAAGAGTGCTTAGAGTTGACAACAACATGCTTCTCTCTATACCTGGTAAGTGTTTTGTTGTCCGAATTACTACCATGATAGGTTAGTCATAGATCGGATTTTGTCATTATTACATTTGAGATTGTTGAATATTAGCACAAAATCAAAACAGATTCTGTCATACTGCATATTATGGCTGGATTTAAATTGTAATTAAATAGTAATTAACTGTATTATTTTATTCTTACCTTATTTAGGATTAGCATTTATAGGGAGAATAGTTACCCCTATTTTCTAGTGTAATTCATAGTCTATAAATACCTCCTATGTCTTTGTGTTACAAGATATACAAATAGAAAACATATTGCTATATGGTATCAGTAGGAAAACGAATCCTTTAAGGTTTTTTTTTGTTTTAGCTTCCGCTCTATTTGTTTTTTTTCTTTTCATCCCACACAATGTCTGATACCGAGTCCTCACTTTCACCCAATCATTCCTCATCTGAACCTAAAACACCTAAATTAGTTCGGACGTACCATGAAAACCACCCTATTCAGATCACAACAATTCGGCTGAACGGTGCTAATTATCTTCGATGGCCGCAATCCGTTCGTATGTATCTCAGGGGGAGAGGAAAGATTGGCTACATAACTGGCGACAAAAAACAACAAGACAAGGCAGGTGCAGATTATGATACATGTGATATTGAAAATTCCATGGTTATGACATGGTTAGTCAACTCCATGGATGAAGAGATAGGTGCAAATTATCTCTGTTATGAGACTGCAAAAGAACTTTGGGAAGGTGTCTCCCAAATGTACTCTGATTTGGAAAATCAATCCCAAATCTACGAATTAACTCTCAAACGGAGAAATTCGGCAAGGTGAAGATCATCACCAAATACTTCAATTGTCTCAAACGTATTTGGCAAGATTTGGACCTTTTCAATGAGTATGAGTGGAAATCAACTGCCGACAGCAAACACTACAAGAAGATGGTGGATGTTAGTCGTGTTTTCAAGTTCCTTACAGGTCTAAATGTTGATTTTGATGAGGTTCGTGGCCGAATTCTAGGCAGAAATCCTATCCCTCCAATTGGTGAAGTTTTTTCAGAAGTACGTCGTGAAGAGAGTCGTCGGCAAGTGATGCTTGGCAAAAATACAGCAGCTGTCCCTCCACCAGTTGACGGATCTGCCTTGGCAATTCCCCATGTCAATCGTAAACCACTTCCTAATCAACGAGGTGGCGACAAGAGTCATTTAGTTTGCGACTCGGCAATTGCCACACTCAGGAAACTTGCTATAAACTACATGGACGACCAAACCATGGTAAGGCTTGTAAGTTTGGTGACCGTCCTATGCCTATGGCCAATGAGACTGATTTGTCTCCATGTACGAAGGACCAAATGGATAACCTTCTTAAGCTTCTAAAGTTCAATTCATCTCTTAATATTCCTCTGGGCTGGCACAATCGGTAAGGATTCTTGGGCACTATCGCCTGACCACTCTAACCCTTGGATAATAGATTCAAGGGCATCTGAACACATGACTAATTGCTCTCATCTATTCAATTCCTATTTTCCTAGTTCAGGTTTTGAAAAAGTTAGGATAGCTGATGGTAGTTACTCAAGTATTGCAGGCAAATGCAACATAAAAATTTCAGAGCAAATCACTTTGCAATCTGTTTTACATGTTTCGAAATTCGCTTGTAATCTTCTATCTGTTCATAAATTGTCTAAGGACACTAATTGTTCTGTTCTTTTTCGTCCCTCTACTTGTGTTTTTCAGGACCAGAACTCGGGGAAGACGATTGGAACTGCTAGAGAGATGAATGGACTGTACTACCTTGATGGAATTCAGTTTGGCAAAACAACTTTTTTCGGTTCAAATAGTACAAACTCATCTCCTGTTTGATATCAAGTTATGTTATGGCATAAAAGATTAGGCCACCCTAGTTTTTCATATCTTAAGCATTTGTTTCCTGTTTTTTCCAAAGAAATAAATTCCTCACAATTTCTTTGTGAAGCTTGTCACTTAGCTAAAGATCATCGTGTGTCTTTTAAATCAAAAGACTATTCTGCTTCCAAACCTTTTTATTTAATTCACAGTGATGTTTGGGGTCCTTCAAAAATTAAAACTATGTCTGAAAAAAATGGTTTGTGACATTTATTGATGATCATACACGGTTGTGTTGGGTTTATCTCATGAAAAAAAAATCAGAAGTTGAACAAAGATTTCAAGATTTTTTTAATATGATTAACAATCAATTTCAAACCAAGATTGGTATTCTAAGGTCTGACAATGGCACTGAATATTTCAACAAATACTTAAGTACATTCCTTGTAACTAAGGGGATAATTCAACAATCCACTTGTCGCGATACTCCGCAATAAAATGGTATTGCTGAAAGAAAAAATAGACATCTCCTCGAAGTTACTAGAGCTATTATGTTTTCTATGAATGTACCTAAGTATCTTTGGGGAAATGCTTTATTAACTGCTTGTCATCTCATCAATCGAATGCCATCTCGGGTGTTACAATATGAAAGTCCTGTACAAGTGTTAAAAATTTTTATCCTACATCTCGTATTATTACGGATCTTCCCCTTAAAGTTTTTGGTTGTCTCTGTTATGTTTACATCCCCAATGTTTTTCGTTCTAAGTTGGATCCTAAAGCCGAAAAATGTGTTTTTCTTGGCTATGCATCCAATAAAAAGGGATACAAATGTTTTAACCCTGTTACAAAGAAATTTTTTGAAAGCATGGATGTTCACTTTGTTGAAAATCAACCTTTTTTTAAAAATTCTCTTCAGGGGGAACTTTGCCGGCTCTAGATGATATTGTGACTACAAATCACCCAAGTGCTGAGATAATAGAATCTGAAACAGGGGGAGTAACACTGATTAAGGATGATAATCCTGAAATTAAAGTGTATGTTCGGAAAAAATTCCACAAAGGTGGTGCAGGTGGTGCAAACCCTATTGTCTCTTTAGTAGAAATCCAATCTGATTTACCAAGTGAAGGTCTACAGATAATTTGCCTTCTAGTTCTTCATCTGGTAATCCTTCTTACTCATCCAATGATTTATCTGATTTGTCTTTTCCTGATATTAATCTTCCAATTTCTGTGAGAAAAAATATTCCTGACCTAGATGTCCCAATTGCTGAGAGGAAAGGTTCTCGTATGTGCACTAAACATCCTATGTCTAATTATTTGTCATATGACAAACTATCACACACCCACAAGGCATATGTGTCTAGGATTTCTAATTTGTTTGTGCCCAGAACTATTCAGGAAGCATTAAGTGATCCGAATTGGAAATTAGCGGTGAAAGAAGAGATGGATGCTCTAAACAAAAATAACACTTGGAGTATCATTGATTTACCACAAGATAAAAAGGCAGTAGGGTGTAAGTGGGTCTTTACAGTGAAATACAAGGCTAATGGAAGTGTGGAAAGATACAAAGCGAGATTAGTAGCAAAAGGATTTACTCAAACTCATGGTATTGATTACCAAGAGACTTTTGCTCTGGTTGCTAAGATCAATTCTATCAGAATTCTCCTTTCCCTTGCAGTAAATTTCAACTGGACACTATATCAATATGATGTTAAGAATGCCTTCTTAAATGGTGAATTACATGAAGAAGTATATATGAGTTTACCTCCTGGATTCGGAAAAAATCTTGGAAGTAACAAAGTATGCAGATTGAGAAAATCCTTATATGGATTGAAACAATCGCCAAGGGCCTGGTTTGAGAGATTTGGAAGTGTTGTTAAGAGACATGGCTTCATCCAAAGTCAAGCAGATCACACTATGTTCTTTAAACATTCATGTGAAGGTAAGATTGCTATCTTAATAGTGTATGTTGATGACATTATTATTACAGGAGATGACGTCAAAGCAATTAGTGATCTGAAGAGAAGACTTGAGGCTAAGTTCGATATCAAGGATCTTGGAAAGTTAAAATACTTCCTTGGGATGGAATTCGCAAGATCTAAAGAAGGAATTTTTCTCAACCAGCACAAGTATATACTCAATTTACTCGCAGAAACAGGGATGACAGGGTGTAAAGTAGTAGAAACACCAATGGATCCCAATGTGAAACTAAAGTCAGTTGCTGAAGATGAAATAGTAGATAGAGAACATTATCAACGATTGACTGGAAGGCTAATTTATTTGCCACATACAAGGCCAGATATAGCCTTTGTAGTGAGTGAAATAAGCCAATTTATGCATGCACCAGGGGCAGCCCACGTTGAAACTATTTTCAGAATATTAAGATATTTGAAAGGTACTCCAAGAAAGGGGATGATATTCAGAAATAGAGGACATATACAGGTTGAAGCCTATACAGATGTTGATTGGGCAGGTAATATAAATGATAGAAGGTCTACCTCAGGATATTGTACTTTTGTAGGTGGAAATCTAGTTACATGGAGGAGCAAAAAACAAAATGTTGTAGCCAGGAGCAGTGCAGAAGCTGAATTCCGATCTGTGGCCCATGGTTTTTGTGAAGTATTATGGATCAAAAAATTCATGGAAGAATTAAAGTTTTTTGGCCCAACTCCAATTAAAGTTTACTGCGATAATAAGGCTGCTATGTCTATTGTCCATAATCCTGTCCTACATGACAGAACGAAGCATGTTGAAGTAGACAAGCATTTCATCAAAGAAAATATTGACAGCGGCGAGATTTGTATGTCCTACATACCCACCAAAAGTCAGGTAGTAGATGTTCTCACAAAGAGTCTTCCAAAGAAACTGTTTGATAACATGGTGTGCAAGCTTGCTATGAACGATATATTCATGCCATCTTGAGGGGGAATGTTAAATATTAGCACAGAATCAAAACAGATTCTATCATACTGCATATTATGGCTGGATTTAAATTGTAATTAAATAGTAATTAACTGTATTATTCTATGCTTACCTTATTTAGGATTAGCATTTATAGGGAGAATAATTACCCCTATTTCCTAGTGTAATTCATAGTCTATAAATACCTCCTATGTACTGTGTTACAAGATATACAAATAGAAAACATATTGCTATAGAGATCATTTCTTTATAGTAGTGTGGTTTGGCTATTTTAATTTGGTTTCATCAAACTTTTTATATGGAGAAAGTTTAGATACTATGGAAGAAGATGGTGCGAAATTCGTGACCAGGATAATTTGCAGAACCTGACTCTGTATAATTAAGTACTTGATGACCAGAAGCCAATCAACACAACTGATCATATCACAAACATATACACACAAAGTGCAACAAATGAACAAGTAATATATAACATTATCTACAAATATGTGACAAAAATCTGAATCACCACTACGTTTAACATTTATACTTAACATATTTTCATGTCATTATCTGTCATTAACATTTTTTTTATAAGCAACTCTTATATTAAAATTAGAGTACTAGGGGTACTCTAACCCATACAAGAAAGAAAATCAACTAAGACAACATATCTCAACTACTAGTTTTTATACACAACGATGGATTCTTAAACCACTCATAAAAGTTTGATAAGATTTTTCCTTTGACAGCCAAAGCAAGCCACCACCAAGAGTACTAAAGAATGTTATAAAATAGTTCCTCCATGTCAACTTCACCATCATTGAAAATTATGTCATTCCTAATTTTTCATATGCACCAAACTATTGATATCCAAATTCCTGCAGCTCTATCTCTTCCCATTTTTTCTGACAGCACCTCAATGAACATTTGGAAGTTACTATTGCAATCTTCTACTTAAAGAAGAACCACCTCCAACCACCACACTTGAATTTTCCTCCATCGAAGTGTCAACTTGACGCAATGGAGAATGAGGTGATCAACATCTTCCGCCTGCAATCGACAAAACGCACACAGGACTTCCTCTTGTTGAAGCAAAATACCTCTTCTAATCAGTAGGGTCTTTGTAGGAATTCGATCTTGAAACAATCTTCAGCCAAATATTTTAATCTTCAAGGGCATTTTGATCGTCCAAATCCGATTTGTTGCCTTCATAATATTCTCCTCTACAGCTGGTCGAACCTGCTCAAACATAATATTAGAGTAACAGGAAAATACATTAGATTTTTCGTATGGCCATAACATAACACTCATGCTTATCTCTTTATTGTTGTTAAATTTTTACTATGACAAATGTTATAATAACAAGGACTACAGTTATTTAAGGACAAGCTTCATGTCTAATAATTATGACTCAACGATTCCAACTAACATTTAAAACAACTCTGCTTTGCAGGGTGCAAGATGAGTTTCTAACATTATGGTTAGGAACATTGTCATAAACTTAGAATAAAAATATATATATATATATATATATATATATATATATATATATATATATATATATATATATATATATATATATATATATATATATATATATAAGTATACTATTTAATAAGATTAGGACAAATAAATGAATAAATGAAATAGTCACTTTTCAATTTTCAACCAGAGAGATTAAGATACACTACTGAAGAATTCCAATGAAAAATTGAATCAATACATATTAAAAAAAATTACTCCTCTAAGAGAAGTGCTTAAAACAAACAAACACGTGTAACCTACTAAACCTGTGTTGGAAAGTAATTATTTGACCAATTTTCTTTTGCTACGATGATATGAAAACCAAGCTGTGAAAATCTTGTCAATGAAAATGGGGTGATGATACAAATTTTTCAATTGGTGAATTAAATTGTGAACATATTAAGATTAAAAGACTGAAGTGCTCCTTCCTAATATTGATTAATATCTTAATCTCATCCCCGTATTCGGAACAATTATATTATCATAAAAGGAATTTTTTTTTAAAAAAAAAGGAGAAAGTAGTACCAATTAGCAAGAATACAATTTATAAAATATACATATCTACAAAAATATTCATTTTATAACCACGTATTCAAAGCTATTTTATAACCACAATTCAAAGCCTAATATATATATATATATATATATATATATATATATATATATATATATATATATATATATATATATATATATATATATATATATATATATATATATATATATATATATATTCATTTTAATTATATATATTCAACTAATTCTAATTTTGAATATTTATTTGTTTTATTGTTTAAAATTTATAAACCCTTTTATTATTTACAACCCTATCAATCTTAAAAAAAAAAAAAAATTATTTTTCACAATTGTTTTTTATAAATATGTTTTTAATAGTTTTTCTATGTTAAACAATCTTAACTATATTAGTTTTTTTAAAACTTATACAATTATTTTTTAGTTCATTTTTAATTTTTTTTATTAATAATTTTGACACTTTTTTAATTTATTTGAATTTCTATGACAAGCTGATGATAATTCCACGGTCCACAATTGTAGTCGTGCAGATAACCCATCAATATCGTATGAACGCAAAGGTAACTATACCAAATTTCGCACAAACACACATATTTACTATACAGAAAGTTAAAATATAAATTATTGATGTAAAACATTTTTGGTAAAATAGTTTTATTTTTCTTTTAAAAATAATAATTTTTTTAGTAAAATAATTTTGTTTTTCTGATTTACATTTTGAAAATTAAAGATTACATATCACTCAAGAACTCGTGCGAATCCACGGATAATAATATGGCACATGCATATGATATTTAAATATTAAATAATAACAACAACAACTTTACTATCGATTTAATTATTTTTATAAATAATTTTGAAACAAAATATTTTTATATAAGGATAATTATACTATTGATTAAAATATTTTTATATATTAAAGAAAATATTGAAACCAATGTATTATCTTCTTTTTTTAAATAAACTATTTTGTATAGGCAATTTTACTTCATTATAAATTCAAATTTGTGTCTCTCTATTTCCATATATGCATGCAAAATTAATTTCAATCAACAAAAAATTTAATATTCATCGGAAACATAAATTTTGGATATTAACAAGAAAATAAAGTTACTGATGAATTTTTTGAATATTAACGGGAACATGAAATCTCTGATAAAAATATTGAATATTAACGAAAACACGAAATTAATGATGAAAATATTGAATATTAAAGCGAAAACGAAGTTACTGATCAAAATTTTGAATATTAACGGGAACACGAAGTTATTGATCAAAATTTTGAATATTAAAGAAAACACGAAGTTACTGGTCAAAATATTGAATATTAACGAAAACATGAAGTTATGAATCAAATTATTGAATATTAACGGAGACATAAAGTTATTGATCAAAATATTTAATATTAACGGGAAACTGAAGTTACTAATCAAAATATTGAATATTAACGAAAACATGAAATTACTGATCAAAATATTAATTGAATATTAACGCGAACACGGAGTTACTGATCAAAATATTGAATATTAACGCGAGCATGTAGTTACTGATAACTATATTGAATATTAACGGGAACATGAAGTTACTGATCAAAATATTTAATATTAATGGAAACATGAAATTACGGATCAAAATATTGAATGTTAACCGGAGCATGAAGTTGCTGATCAAAATATTGAATATTAACGGGAATATGAAGTTTCTGATAAAACATTGAATAATAACGGCAACATAAAATTACTGACCAAAACATTGAATATTAACAAGAACATGCATTTATTGATCAAAATATTGAATTTTAACGAAAACATGAAATAATTGATCAAAATATTAAATATTAATGAAAATATTAAGTTACTGATTAAAATATTGAACGAACATGAATTTACTGATCAAAATATTTAATATTAACGGAAATACAAAGCTATTGATTATATTATTGAATAATTTTACTATTGGTTTAAATATTTTCGACAATAATTCCAAAACTAAAATTATATTTATACATAAAATATATATTATTGATTCAAATATTTTTATATTATTGATTTAAAACCAAAATTAAATATTTTTATTATATTTTAAAAATAAATGCATGTATCATATCGGTACACATGCGAATACACGGATATGACATTAGTTATAAACAAAATTGTACTCTTTTTTCTTTAGCTTATTTGCAGTTTTGGTCTCCTTATTATGCATTTTTTTCATTTTTGGTCCCCATAGTTTAAAATCCGGAACTTTGGTCCCTAAATTATAGTTTTTTGAGGATTATAGTCTCTTTGCAAATCTGAGACCAATTTTTGATGACATGGCTCATAACCTAATGACCTCTCACATGCCGACTCATATTTTACTTATTTCAATTTTTTTATTAATTTCGTACTTAATTTAATGGTATATTTATAAATACTTATTATATTAAAATAATATAATATTATAAAACTTAAATTAATATAATGGAACTCTAATGATTTAATGTGAAAACCTAACTCAGCCACTCTCTTCTTCCATTTACACCCCATCCTCCATTCTCTTCTTCCCTTTGCAGTATATCGAACCCCATTCTTCCGCTTCCCTTTGCAGCCCATCAACCTCCATTCTTCTTCTTTACTAATGGTTGACTCTAATTTCTCATTTACCTCGACTAACAATTCAGGTCTTAGAAAAAGAGGGATTAGATGCTGGTGTGATCTTGAATCCCCGTTGATGACTTCATGGACGCATGAGAATCCTGGAAGAAGATTTCATGGATGTGGTAATTTTAAGGTAATGAGGAAAAAGGGATGTAACTATTTTCAATGGGTTGATGAAGAAATGAGCAGTCATGCAAACGAAATGGTTTGATCTTTGAAAGACAAGAATGAAGAGCTTATGGATCTAATTAGGGACACAAAGAAAAATGAAGAAATGTTGAAGATGAAAATTAAGTTCATGGGATATTTTTTGATTTTGTCATTGTTGTTGTTACTGTTAGTTGTGTTTGTCTTTGTTACAACACATGTATAAGTTTGATATGTGGAATATGATATAATCTCTATGTTAATGAAATGAAATGTCTTGATTTTGGCATAATTTTGGCATAATCTCTCTGTATAAGTTTGGCATACTGCTAGCATCTATTTGGCACAATTTCTTTGTATAAATAATTCAAATTTTGACATAATTTTGGCAGCACTGCTTTATAAATTTGACAGAACTTGTAACTTATATTTAAGCATAAAATGGACATGAACTATTTCTTCCACACATTCAGAAACTGTAATTTATAACATAATGCAGCACTTTTTCACACTTGATTCAAAAAGCCAACACAACTTATTTTAGACATTGCTAACACAACTTGTTTTAACAGCAGAATGCAACATAATGCAACATGTTTTAAACATAGCTAACACAACTTGTTTTTTTACAGCAAAATGACCCAAAAAGCTAATATAACAACTTGTTTTTATATAACAGTAACATGGTTCAAAAAACATAAAAAAAAATATAAACTAATAACTAGTCTTGGGTTGCTTGCGGTGCTTGCGACCCTCCTTCTATAACAATTTGTACAACACCAGTCACTTTCTTTTTTCCTTTCGCCTTTTTGTTGACACCTTTCAGAATAGATCTCTCACCTTCCCTTTTCCCTTTGCAAGTTCATTTATTATGTCTCATGTTCCCGCATTTCTGACATTTAACGGTTTGATGATTTTGGGGCAAAGAGTTTGTATATCTAGGCTCGTCATTTGTCTTGTTGTGGTTCTTCTTTGGATGGCCAATTGCTCTCCGCATGACCGGTGGCTTGATCGGCTCAGATCCTTCGGATGGCCATAGTTGTGGACCATTTGTCGGCAACACAATGTGTCTATAAGTAGCCATGACAATAGACTTCCTAGACACATAAACAGACATACATAATATGTTAAGCAATTTGATATGACAAATTGATTAGGCATAATTTGGATATAGTTGATGGTTTACCTGTAATACGAAGAAACATACTCTTCTGGATCCTTTTAGTTATACCATATACATGCAATAGCATGACAACATGGTATCCCATTTAGATCCCATTTTCTACATGCACATATCTTCTGCAGCAAATTAACAGTGTATGTTTCAACATCGTTTGACACCCCAAATATAGCAAAACCTTCATCCAAATGCCACGTTGCAGTCCATCCTTCAGCTTCCCTCTTTTTATTTCTAGAACTTTTTGGATTTTAGGACTTATGATACCTTTGCATCTACTTAAAGCATCCTTTTGAGTAGCAATCCTCATAGTTATATAGTGTTTGATTCCTTCGATCAGGGTAATGATTGGTTTGTCTCTATGCTCCAAGATTGCTCTATTGAATGACTCACACATATTGTTGACTTGCAAGTCACTTTGTGTGTGTGTCTTAAAGTGAGATCTACTCCAACAAGTAGCAGGCACATCCATAATGTCTTTCCAAGCTTTAGGATTGAGCTTTTTCATGTCATTCACGACTCTCTCCCATCCAGGCATAGTTGTGGCCCTAGAAGCCCTCCAAAGAGCTTCCTTCATCTCTAGTCCAGGATATTTTTTCTCCAATTATCATACAAATGTTTCACACACAACCTATGCTCAATATATGGACTGGTCTCTAAAATAGTTGGTACCAATCCCTAAAACAACATTAAAAGTGCATACTTTGTAATTCATAATGTTAATAACATACTATAATATATTGTATAATGTTAATAAGTAACATACTGTAAATAACATACTTTAATGGATATAACAACCTTCCAAGCACACATAAGTTCTCTCAAAAACTGGACCACTTTCGGAAACAACACATTGTATCTTGACCAAGAGTTTGATTTGACTTGAGCAATTCTTCAGCATACCTCCTCAAATGTGTAAATAGTTCACGACCAGCACCCTGAATTAGATCTATCGCTTTTCTCTTGGACCTGTAAGCTTGGCCAGTCGTCAACTTCACGCCCCATTTTTGAAGGGCTTCAGCAATCAACCCTTTAGTCTTCATTTAAGGACTATGTCTTAAGGTATAAACAAATTGACGAGCTAACCAATTTGTTTTGGTTTGTCTATTCTTTGGTGTCCTATGGAAACTATGTTCATCAGTAAACCTAACAAGTTGCCAAAATCGATTGTTAGTCCTCATACTAAAACGTATATAAAACGGACAACCTTTCATGCATCGTACAACCATTCTTGTCTTGTCATTTTTTCTTAAGACAACTTTTTTCTTGATCATTGGGCAACACTGTTGTCCAATCGACATTAGCTTCAGGTATTTCAGCGGTAGGTATTTCAGCAACATCAACAAACTCAAGTATTTCAATTGGGTGCTCAACATAAACATCGATGACATTGTATCCTTTAACATCTTCAATGAAGGTTAGAATCTCTTGGTCATTAATCAACGGACGAAGTCCTCGAGTAAATGATAGCGTGGGGATCCAATACCAAAGACATCTTATATTGCCATATCCTTCACTTTTAATCATAGATTCAAGGTCCATATAGGTGTTGGCTGAAGATTTTGATGACACAGTTCGAAATGAAGCAATATGGATGTTTCGTTGGAATAAAGCGAAATGTTACAGTTCGGAATGGTAGAAACGGTTCTTCAAACGGACATGTCAAAGCTCAGAGCTTCGAGTGACAATTATGAAGATACGTTTAAAAGAAGCCTCGAAGTAGTAACGAAACTGTGTCTATGAAGTGAGTTCGAAGCGAAGATTACCAAGGCATTTGAAATTCAAACGCGAGCGGGATATGGGAAATCAAATAATATATGCGCTGGAGCATTCGAAGAAGCGTGGAAGCTAGAGAGAAGTCGTACTCTGCATGTTCCGAACGTGGCAGAATCTTATTAGTAAGACCGTTATGGTTGAAATAGTATAAATAAGAGTCTTAGTGTTAGGATTTCGTGTGTCATATCTATTGTACAAAATTCAGTAAACATTCAAAATACCACATGGCTAGGGAAACGAATGCTCGAACAATGTACATATGATAACACCAAACCATTTACAATTCAGTAAAACTCTTTATCTTTTCCAGTTTACCTTTCATTTTCATGTCAATGTCATTCAACTACTTTTACATTTAAATTCATTTACTTATTTCTTGCATTTAAACGCTTTTCTTCTATTTCGAGTCCCTTACATTTCAGAAACTCTTTTACATTTCATGCTTTTATATTCATGCTTTTACATTAAAGTCTTTACATTCAAAGTCATTTATGTATTTCTGCACTTAAACATTTCTTTGCAATCGAATCCTTATTCATTCAATCCAGTTTTGCATTTATTTACTTGATCATGTCATTAGATTCTTTTAACATGGTAATCGAAGTGAATTGAACGTTTATAAAACACTCCAAATAAAGTCTTAACTATGAATACCAGTTTTGTTAATAGATTTCATCCAAACGACCAATACCCCATAGGATCAATCTAGTCGATCCTGCAAGTTACCAGAGAGATTGAATAACAGTCATTAAGATTATTTGATAGTTTGGAAGACTAGCGGTTGTTTACCAGAAATCACTGTAAACAAATTGGCACGCCCAGTGGGACCGTTATTGGCCGTTACGAAATTTAAAACAAAATAAAGATTGTTAAGACATAATCATTATAAAAGTTCTTTCTGAGTATCAAGTTCGTTGTTATATGAACCTTAGAAGTGGTAGAATAACCAATAGCAACCAACCCTTACCCAGAAGAAAACGTAATAATAAGATGTCTAATCCAAACAATCAACAAGGGGAGCAAAACGCCCCACATGGAACAGGCACTAATGTGTCTGCGTCGATGGGAACGTCTAGTGCGATCCCTTCGAGCGCGCAGTCTGTTGCATCCTCTACCAGTAATGTGGCCATGAACGGAACAAGTGGCATGTCAACTAACAATTCGATCCTAGGGAATACAGGAACCACTGGTTATCCTGGGGGATTTGTCCCACCATCAGGGACACAAACCCATTTCGCCACCCCACAACCAACTAGACCACCCAATTTCGATGGCAATAGACCCAGAAATCCCTCTTATGGGATGCCAACATCTTTTATGGCGGGTTTGCACACTTCGACATCGAATTCGTCACCACAATTAGGGTCTGGATCTGGGACTAATCAATTTATGACAAATAACCAAGGGTCAGTAGGTTATAGTACATTGCCTATCCTAACCACTGAAAATCAGATGGCTTTTAGGCAATTAATGGATGATAGTAACCATAATATGATAGGAGTGTTAGCGCAAACTATGCAAGAGATCTTTGCCCCAATAGTACAAAATGTGACAAGCAGAGAAAGCGAATAACATGAGTCGAATAGCGATTTTTGCTCCTCCGAGCGTAGATGAACCGTGCAATGGTTCGAGCAAACGTACCTATCATAGAACAAATTGCTGACGACCCACCCTATAGACCAGTCAGAGAGGGGGTTAATTTGGGGGCAAGGGCACAAAGGTTAGATGCCCCAGTGATTCGACAGGAACCACAGGATTTATAGAACCGGCAAGGATCGAAGGTTAGATGCCCGGTGATTCGAGAGGAACCACAAAGGGAATTATAGAACCGGGGGCAAGGTCGAAAGGCTAGAAGTCCCATTGAGAAGAACAACCTAGAGGAGTTGTCATGGTGGGTCGAATCAAGATCTTGATCATCTCATAGAATTCAAAACGACAACATCTTGGCAGAAAATAATTTGACCACCATGATAGAAAGGATTATGGCCCAAAACGGTCTTAATACAGGGATTAGAAGGCCAAATTATGCATCTCCTATAGCAGATTACGTAATGCATACTGATTTACCAAGGGGATAAGGTCCCTAAGTTTACCAAGTTCGCTGGAGATACCAATGAGTCAATAGTCGAACACATAGCCAGGTATCTGACTGAAGCAGGAGATATAGCAAATAATGAGAACCTTAGGATTAAATACTTCCCAAGTTCCCTAACTAAGAATGCTTTTACATGGTTCACCACGTTGCCTCCTGGATCCATAGATACTTGGGCCCTCTTAGAGAGATTATTTCATGAACAGTTCTATATGGGACAATCTAAAATAAGTCTTAAAGAACTAGCCAGTGTTAAGAGGAAATTTACTGAACCCATAGATGATTATCTGAATAGGTTCAGACTCTTGAAATCTAGATGCTTCACAGTAGTTCCTGAACATGAGTTAGTCGAAATGGCCGCTGGTGGCTTGGACTATTTTATTCGAAAGAAATTAGATACACAATACTTGAGGGACATGGCTCAATTAGCAGATAGGGTTCGACAAGTCGAAAGGCTAAAGGCCGAAAAGGCCAGGGCTTTTAAAAGTAATAAGAAAGAAAGAATTTCCTATGTCGAACGAGGAAGTTGAAGACTATCCTGAATCGAGGTCGAAATTGACCTCATTGAATTAAAACCCCACCTCCTGTAAACTATTAGTTCCCACAAAGGGAAAGAAATTGTTGAAAATGAGAAAAGTGACAAATTCAAGAAGGTGTATACCTTTGATGTAACAAAGTGTGAGATTTTGATTTGCTTGTCAAAGATGGCCAACTAATTGTGCCATCGAATGTCAAAATACCTCCTTTAGATCAAAGAAAGAAAAGAGGATTTTGTAAGTATCATAGTTTCCTAGGCCACAAAACCTCACAGTGTTTTCTTTTCAGGGATCTGATTCAGAATGCAATTAAGGAAGGCAGATTGAAATTTGCTGACAAACCAAAAATGAAAGTAGATGAGGACCCCCTGGATGTTGTAGACGCCAATTACTTCGAGCCTGCATGCATTGGAGAAATCAATATGGTGGAAGCAGATCAGGATGACACTCCATTAGGAAAAAAAAGCACTGAGAATAAAAACTGTGGTTTAGTCGAAGTCAAAAAGGAGGTTACTGAAGACGTCCATAAGAAACAGAAGGCTTCGACTGAAGTGGTACCTTTGGCTGCTTCGAAAGAAATCCAGGCTACTGAAGGCCAGGAGAATCGAAAGCAAAGATTGATACAGGCTACTGAAGGCCTGAGGCTAAAATTGGAGAAAGTCTAGATCACAAAGCCAACATCCCCTCAGAAAGAAACCTGGGATACCTTAGGGGAACCCAGTGGAAATTTCGACTACCTGGTGAGATACTCTGCTCCAGAAAGTTCGAAAATCCAAATCAAAGACGTCAAACCCACAGGATGGGGAGATGATGACGTAAAGGGGGAGGATGTAGACGTTAACATTCCTCAGAAAGAAATCTGGGATACCCTAGGGGAACCCAGTGGAAAGTTCGACTACCTGGTGAAATACTCTGCTCCAGATAGTTCGAAGATCCCAATCGAAGTTGTCAAACCTACAGGATGGGGAGATGATGATTTGAAAGGGGAGGATATAGACGTTAACATGGTAGATATGGAGAGACCTCGTTTGGAGATGGAGGAGATGGAAAGATATTTAGAAAAAGAGAAGTACAAGATGGAGGATAGTTATGCTGTAGGTACCAGCCTCAAAGATTATCTCATGTTGTGCCACAAAGGAAATGCTGAAATGATACTATGTCCCAGATGCAGCATCATATGCAACCAGAGAATTGCTGCAGACTTCGAGAGGAAACAAAGGGCTCGAACTGGCATCAACTGGCGCCAAGATAACCAGCTATTCAGATGTTACCCCAAAGCAGGAGAGAGTGTATTGGAATTTTTAGTTCGCTGTCACAAAGGGGCAACCAAATGCCTAATTTGCCCAGGGTGTTCCGCAGTGTATGATCAAAATGTGGCTGGGGCTTTTGAAACAATCCCTTTCGCCCCATGCTGGAACCATAAAGAGACTGGCCAGATGAGCCAACGCTTCGAGAGCAACTACACTCAACGAAGGCCTGATAGTCCTTACCCCAAAGGCGCTCGAAGGGTAACTTTCAAAATCCCTGCTGAAGTACCAACAGACAAATGGCTGCAAGTCAGGACTAACAAGAGGAAGGATAAGTGGAGAAACAACGAACGAAATGCACGACACGCCATGACATATAGAAGGCAGTTCAATACTGCAAAGAGGGAAGAAGTGAGATTAGAAAATTACAAAGGTAAAAACCCCATGTCAAGATCACAATGGCGAAGGCAACCGAGAATTCGAAAGGCTGAAAGAGAGGTTGTGGCAGATAAAGGAGTAACTTCGATAAAAAACCAAGGAGAATCAAGCACCAACAAACCAAAACCAAATAATCAACCTGAGGACAAACCCCCAGTTAGTAGGAGACTCTTCTCTGAAACACAACAAGATGAATCGAAAGAATACACACCAAGTCCAGAAGAAGACGAGGATATGCTAACAGACAACTTCGAATTAGAGGGGGAGTCTTCACTTAATATCAATTGCAACGTGGTATCTGTACTACCTTATGAGTTTGGACAGGAAACTGAAATCGAAGAGCATGAGGAGGATGATACAACAGATTTGATGAAGCACAGGCCTGTATGCTACTACGTGATGGATAACGGAGCGGTCGAAGAGCAGAATGTTTTCTTCGAACACCCAGATCCAGCTATGAAAAATCATCTGAAGCCTTTGTTTATTCGAGCCAAAGTGGGTGCCCATGGCGTGAATAAGGTCTTAGTGGATGGAGGCGCTGCAGTTAACTTAATACCCCACTTCATGCTGAAGAAGTTAGGAATACAAGATGGTGACATCAAACCACACAACATGGTCCTATCCAACTATGAAGGGAAAGTAGGTCAGACTTTGGGGGTAGTTCAAGTGGATTTAACGGTAGGATCGAGCTGCAGGCCCACCATGTTCATGGTGATCGAAGCCAAAGCCAACTACAACTTGTTGTTGGGAAGAGAGTGGATCCATGGCGTAGGAGAAGTTCCTTCGTCAATGCATCAAAGGCTAGTGTTATGGAGGGAAGATGGTATTGTGGAGAATATCGAAGCGGACCAGAGTTACTTTATGACAGCAGTTAACTTAGTCAATAAAAGGAATTATGACAAATATCTAGCCAAAATAGCCCCTTGTACCCCAAGTGATGAAATCAACGAAACCAGGAACGCACACTATTATATAACCCTTCGCAATGATGGCATGTATTGGGATAGAAGGGTAGTCAGTGAAGATGAAGGAGTCGAAGGCATTACGCAAACACGGCCAACAGGCTGGGAGTTCAACAACCTTGCTCATGATTGAGTCTTCCTTCTTCGAAAGGATTTCGGCCTATATGGCTGAGAACGAATGGAAAGCGGCCTTAGAGGCTGAAGTGAACGAAATAGATGGGGACGGTTCGAAAGACTCACCCTTTGAAGCACAAGAAGTAGATCAAAGGCTAGACGCCATCTACGATAAAGAACCCTTAGGCTTCGAGAGGGACCCCACAAACCAAGGTGCCAAAATGTTGGCGCAAGACCCCCTCGAAGAAGTGAATTTGGGGGATGAGAATACAAAACGAATAACTTACATAAGCGCAAAAATTAATCCAGGCCTCAAGCAGGAAGTGAGTGAAGTCCTCAAGAGAAATAAAGATTGCTTCGCGTGGGATTATGATGAAATGCCTGGTTTGAAGAGGGAGTTAGTGGAGCACAGACTTCCGATCAAGGATAGCAAGAAGCCCATCAAACAAACTCCTAGAAGATTCGCACCAGCGATTCTCACAAAGATCAAAGCTGAGATCGAAAGGTTGCTGCGCTGCAGATTCATCAGAACCACAAGGTATGTCGAATGGTTAGCAAATATAGTACCTGTTATTAAGAAAAATGGCTCTCTGAGAATTTGCATAGATTTTAGGGATTTAAATACTGCTACCCCTAAAGATGAGTACTCCATGCCTGTGGCAGAAATATTAATAGACTCTGCTGCAGGATTCGAATATTTAAGTATGTTAGATGGATACTCTGGATATAATCAGATTTTTATTGCTGAAGAAGATGTTGCTAAGACAGCATTTCGTTTCCCAGGAGCCTTAGGCACCTACGAATGGGTGGTGATGCCTTTTGGTTTGAAAAATGTTGGGGCAACTTATCAAAGGGCAATGAATTTGATTTTCCATGATTTCATTGAAACTTTTATGCAGGTGTATATTGATGATATAGTCATCAAATCTATATCTGCAGAAACCCACTTACATCATTTGAGCCAATCATTCGAAAGAATGAGAAAACATGGCTTGAAAATGAACCCCCTTAAGTGTGCATTTTTTGTGCAGGCTGGAGATTTCCTTGGCTTTGTGGTTCATAAAAAAGGAATCGAGATCAACCAAAATAAGACCAAAGCCATTATGGAGACGAAAGCACCTACATCAAAAAGGGAGCTGCAATCTCTGCTAGGGAAGATTAACTTTCTCAGAAGGTTCATTTCGAATCTAAGTGGAAGAACCCAAGCTTTCTCTCCGTTGCTTCGTTTGAAGCAAGGCCAGGCCTTCGAGTGGAACGAAGCACATCAGGAGGCATTTGACAAGATAAAAAGCTATCTCTCTCAGCCTCCTATCTTGTCTCCACCTTCATGGGGAAAGCCCATGAGATTGTACATATCCACCTCTGAAGTTAGTATAGGTAGTATGTTAGCACAAGAAGATAGCAATGGCATCGAAAGAGCCATATACTATTTAAGTAGGGTGTTAAATGATGCAGAAACTAGATATAGCAATATAGAAAAGTTATGTCTCTGTTTGTACTTTTCTTGTATGAAACTTAAGTATTATATAAAACCTGTCGATGTTTATGTTTCATCTCATTTCGATGTTATCAAACACATGCTTTCAAAACCAATCATGCATAGCAGAGTTGGTAAATGGGCCTTAGCCTTAACAGAATATTCTTTAACTTTCATGCCTTTAAGAGCTGTGAAAGGTCAAGTAATTTCTGATTTCATTGTGGACCATTCATTGGTCGAAAAGACTGTCATGGGTTACGTTGAAATGCAACCTTGGAAATTATACTTTGATGGTTCGACCCATAAGGATGGTAGTGGTGTTGGAGTTCTCATAATTTCTCCTGAAGGAATTCCAACAAAATTCAAGTATAAGTTAGATGGTCCTCGTTGCTCAAACAACGAAGCTGAGTACAAAGCACTTATTGTTGGACTTGAAGCTTTGTTGGAATTGGGGGCAACCAGAGTCGAAATTAAAGGTGACTCAGAGTTAGTGGTCAAGCAAATAACAAAGGAATACAAATGCATAAAGGAAAATCTGATGACTTACTTTGTCATAGTTAACAGGCTACTTAGAAAATTCGAATACATGGATATTCAACATATACCAAGAATAGAAAACCAAGAAGCAAATGACTTAGCACAGTTGGCTTCAGGCTATAAAGTGTCTACCAAAAACTTTGAGGATTTGGTCAAATTAAGAGGTAGGGTTATGGCTACTAGACTCATACCATCAGATTTAGAAAATATAAAATTAGGTTGTGCTGATAATCAGGGATTCGAAGTGTTAGCCATAGACACCTTATCAGATGCAGATTGGCGAAGTCCAATTGTGAGTTATTTAACAAATCCAACATTGAATGTTGATAGGAAGATAAAATATAGAGCACTATCATATGTCCTCATGGGAAATGAATTGTTTAAAAAGACCCAGGAAGGTGTATTACTGAAATGCCTGGGAGAAAGTGAGGCATATCTAGCATTGTCAGAAGTCCACAATGGGGCATGTGGGGCACATCAAGCAGGCCATAAAATGAAATGGTTGCTATTTCGATATGGTATGTATTGGCCCAACATGCTCAAAGATTGCATAGATTTTGCTAAAGGGTGTGAAGAATGCCAGAAACATGCAGGGATTCAACATGCTCCTGCAAGTGAGTTACATTCGATCATTAAGCCATGGCCCTTTAGAGGATGGGCATTAGATTTAATAGGAGAAATCAATCCTGCTTCGTCTAAGGGACAGAAATATATCTTGGTAGGAATAGATTATTTTACCAAGTGGATCGAAGCAATACCATTAATAGCTGCTGATCAAGAGGCTATTATCGAGTTCATACAGAAACAAATTATCTATAGGTTCGGATTGCCAGAGAGCATAACCACAGACCAAGGTTCTGTGTTTACTGGTAGGAAGATGCAAGAATTTGCTCAAGAAATGGGGTTTAGATTACTAACATCAACACCATATTATGCTCAGGCAAATGGTCAGGTCGAAGCAGCCAATAAAGTGATAATAAGCTTAATTAAGAAACATGTTGGTAAAAAGCCAAGGAACTGGCACAAGACTTTGGACCAAATACTGTGGGCCTGTAGAACATCTCCTAAAGAAGCTACTAACACCACGGCTTTCCAACTAACATTTGGTCATGATGCAGTTCTACCAGTAGAAATTCATCTACAATCAGTTCGAATTTAAAGACAAAACGAGATCCCATCTGCATTATATTGGGAGATGATGATGAATGAGTTAGTTGAACTAGATGAAGTTAGATTGCACGCATTGGAAATCCTAATGAGGCAAAAGGAAAGAGTAGCTAGGGCATACAATAAAAGGGTGAAAGGTAAAACATTCACTATTAATGACTTAGTTTGGAAAGTCATATTGCCCATGGACAAGAAATAAAACATTAGGTAAATGGTCACCTCATTGGGAAGGACCTTTTCGAATAGTAAGAATATTTTCAAACAATGCATATGAGATCGAAGAGTTGGCTGATGATAAGCGAATCCTAAAGGTTAATGGGAAATATTTAAAGAAATATAAGCCACGCCTGCAGGAGATTCGAATAATAACAACGTAATCGAAACATCATAAAGGGATGCCAAAATGGTAATATAGATTGCCAAAATGGCGTTGTTTGGATATTACAGACAAGAATTCAATCAAGATTCAAAGCTAATTAAACAAACAGAGATTTAAAAATAGGCATTGTTCCTCAATCTATCAAAAGTACTCCGAAAGGACTCAAGCCTTTGTTGAGTGAAGCGCCTTGCTCCTTCCAGGGTAGCTACCTCTCCCTTAAGATGCTCAGCTGCTTCCATTTTTGCAAGTCCTTTGTTGAGGAGCTCTTCGAATTGATTGCCAGCAGTATTGGTTTCATATGCCAATTGTTGTTGTTGAGCCTCCTTAACCTTTTGTTGGAGCTCTTGAATTTTCTTTTCCCAGAGAAGAATAGACCGAGCTCGAACTTCATAGTCAGTCTTGGCTTGCTTTATATGCATGGCTTGTTCTTCAGCTTCTTTAGAAAGCTTCGAAGCATGCTCATAAGCAGCGTCCATGGTAGTTCGTTTCTCTTGGACCTTATTGGTAGCAAATTCATCTTGAAGAAGACACCCAGTCACGTTATCCAGCAAGGCTTGAAGATCGAATAAAATGGTGCTGACTGGCAGAGAGCAGGTGGCGAGGTTAACTTGTGTAAGTACCTCATTCATGGTGTAGCAGGCTGTACTGTCTTTCTTGAGCACTTCGAACAAATCCACATCAAGGATTGTTCTCCTAATTTTGTGAAGGAGTACATCTCTATCATCTGAGGGTAGTGGATCATTAGTCGAACTAGTACCAGCCCTAGCAAGAGGAGTGTCCCTTTGAGATAACTTAGCCTTCATATACCCAATTGGGTCATTTCGTCTTAAGAGAGCTAATGCCTCTTCAGTCATTTGAGATTGTGAAGACTCAGGAAGTTCCATACGCAAAGGAGTCACGTTCATAGCGACATCCATAGGCTCATTAGTAAGGTTACCATTACCTTCACTCTTTTCTTGCTCATCGTTTTCTTCATCACCAACTAGATCCACCACTTCGATATCATTGTTTTCACTACTGTGAGCATCAGACTCTGTTCCATCGCTCGAACCGCCTTGGGCTTCTTCTTCCTCAGGTCTTTCCTCACCAGATTCTTCGCTCCCTTGAGAAGAACTAGCCTTTTCCTCTTTAGCATGAGTAACTTTTTGGCTCTCTTGAGGGATTTCGAGAGGAGATTTTGGAAGACAAGTTTTTGGAGGAACCTCTGCAGATTCATGAGGCGTTGTTTCGTTTGTTTCCTTTAGAGGAGGAGAAGTGCCTTGGTCATCTTGCTGCTCTGAAGCCCCAGTCGGAACCGCCATGTTGGAGGATCCTTTGTTTTGCACCAGGTTACTGGAGTCCCCATGAGGAGAAGAGTTGATCGGAGCAGCAGTCTTTGATGGAGGAGTCAAAGTAGTGGGATTCTGATTCGAAATGTCCTACAGAGACAAAGAAAATTAAGAGCATGCACCAAGGTAATGAATAACTACTTTTGTTAAAAGATTCGAGTTCAATTTACCTGTGGGTTCTCAGAGGAAAGATTACTATCTATATGTTCCAACATTACGTTGGAGGTCGAAGGTGGATTTTTGGATTGTGTTGAGGGCAACATCTACGAATCGAGTCGAAAATGCCATTAGTTCGCGCTTTGAAACGTCTTTCTTCTGCTTCTTCTTCGAAGCGGTTGGTGAATTCCCTCCAGCATTGGGAGTCTTCCCAGTAGTACTTGGTTTTCTTTTCTTTGGAGTGGTTGGTGGGAGTTTGTTAGTCTGAAATAGTTTAAAACATGAGTTAGACCTAAGTCATAAATTCCAGTTTACTCGAAACATCAGGTGGAATTAATTACCTTTGGAGTTGGAACAGTTGTTATTGCTGGTGTTGTTGTTGTTGCAGTAGTTGTGTTTGGTATGGCTAGAGGCACATCATCATTGGTTTCGACAGATTGTTGGGAGGTACTTCCTTCTTTAGACTTCGAAGCGATGGGTTTTATCCTGATGGCTGAAAATCAAAACAATTAAGGTAAATGTTAAAAACAAAGAAGGTAAGAAACATTTGGGATTTTCCCAAGCATTCGCACCTGCACCTTGATTAGATATAATCGACATGGCAGAAAGGTCATAGCGAAGATGTCCTGGGAAATTATGGAGCCAATGACGAGCCCATGTCACAGTCTCAGATGGCTTTAGTTTCTTGTGAGATTTGTATTTGAACATCTCGCTGCAAGTCAACCACCAAGGGTATGGAGGAAACCAAGCCAGAGCCATTTCTGAGGTAGGCAATTTAGGAAATTTCGGTGGATGCATTTCGAGTGCCAACCTATACCTATCCTCAGGTGACAACCCTGAAGGAAGTTTGAACTTAGACATTTTTTCTTTAAACTT
Organism: Vicia sativa; assembly: GCA_021764765.1. NCBI lineage: Eukaryota > Viridiplantae > Streptophyta > Magnoliopsida > Fabales > Fabaceae > Vicia > Vicia sativa. Next base: position 266,828,377 of record CM038792.1, read on the forward strand.
TTCCTTCAAGGTCATACACGCTCGATACACAATTGTTTCCAAGCGTGTGGGATCATAAGTGGTTTCGAAATAATTCTGAAAAGCCCTAATCTCTTTGGCGTGAGTGAACATACCTTTCTTTGAGTGTACCTGCACATCGAACGCATCAGTTAGTTTCTTTTGAATGGTGAGGGTATCAAACATATAAGATTGGTAGAACTTAGTCCACTATTCCAGAAAACCCTTCGCTGTAAAATGTGTTGGTTCAAAAGGAATTAGTTCGAACTGAGCGAAGTCTTGGTATTGTTCTTGTTGCAGCTTGGCTTCTCTTGCTTTAAAAGTTCGACCAGAAGTGATGGCACTCTGTGTTTGGAACAGAGGCTCAGGGATTAACTGACACAGACCAAATTGTCTGGAAACAAAGTTAGGTTGATAGGCAAAGAGAAAGATTTGATTCTTGGAAGGAGTGATTCGTGAGGAAATTAATCTTGGGAGCAAAAAGGCTTTCCAAATATCTTGAATTTCTTTGCTTTTAACTGCTTCTGAAAGAGACATGGTGAACCATGATGGTCCATGAGTCCTCGAAGCAAAAGGTGCCATGGTCTCCTCAAATTTGTGTCTTTTGGAAAAAATCATGATGTAGTTTGAAAAAAGGACCTTGAAGTCGTCCTTGTCGTCATTTGGAGTGAGTTTTCGTAACCTTGTACCTTCAATAATTCGATCCGCTATTTCTGGATCTTGTTCAACGATGGTGTCAACGGTTGATAATGAGGATTCAAACATGGCATTGAGCCATAATTGGAGTAACCAGAAGGGGCCAGCTAAAAGGATGTTTTTGGGAGTATGAGATTTCAGACTCAAAACAGTTGATCTTAAGCTTTCGTAGAGGTCAACCAGTAATAGCTCACTCAAACATACCCTCCTATTCTCATGTAAGTCTCTAGCTAAGGGGATAAACCTGCTTGCTACCTGTAGGGACCTACTACAGAATACATACCTTAATAACCATAAAGTGAGAAAGGCAATATGTTCCACATCTGACACACTATCTCCTTCAGTGTGGTAATGGCTAATAAATTTGGAAAAACTGGCTAACTTGACATCGAAGTCAATAATACTGGAGTGTTCCTCATTATTAGGGATGTAGGTTTCTCCTACTGGTGATAAACCAGTGATGGCTGCTATATCGAAAAACGTGGGTGTTATCATTCCTCCAGGGAGGTGAAAGGTGTTGTAGGTGCTGTCCCAGAAATATAAAGATGCAAATAATAGTGGATAACTATAGGTAAAGCCTGGCTTCGATAACTTAATCAAATTATAGATTCCTAGTTCTTCCCATTGCTGGGATTTCTTGGCTTCTACTTTGGTGAGCCAATTCTGGTAAGCTATGTCAGAGGTAGGGCAAGATCGGAATGGTTTAAAGTTGCTTTTCACGTAATCTAACACAAAGGGATCTTTTTGGGGAACAGTTGGGGTTTCCATGGCTTTCGAAGCAGAAGACTCGCTTATACTCTCAGTTCCTATCCTAGGGATATCTATCTTATTAAACAAGGGTTTAAAGTTATAACAGACAGGGAAAATTTTTCTGGTATCTTTGAAGATTTCAAAGACTGTAAGAGAGCCCATTAAAGCAAACCTCTTTCCAGCAGCATTAGTTGGAATCAATACCTGAGAGGCGTAGAGCATTTCCTTTTCTTTGGAGATCGTCTGAGGGATAAGTACAGATTCACCTTGATAGGTGCCGACCTTGCTTTCCATAATCGTTCCTGTATTCTTGCTTTTCTTCTTGGAAGTTTTCTTCAGTTGGGATGATGTTGTTGAAGACATTGTTGAAGATTGTTGGAAGTTTTAGGGTTTTAGTAAGAGTAGAGGAAGACAAAGTTTCAGAATATGGGAAAAAGAATGAAAAACTAAGTTGATTAGTTTTTATAGTGAGGAAGTTGAAACATCCACTAAGTGAAACTAGGATACGTGGGAGTCGTGGGTTGGATTGAGGAGGAGGTGGCGTGAAGGCTGATATTGGTAACAAGCGTGATTAAATAATAATCATTGTTTTTATAACTGCACCATGCTGTGATTATTGTTCCGAAACGGTTAGGAAATCCAAAAGGCGTCGTGATTGACGTGGTTGAAGTCATACGCAGTAAATGTGATGATTACTCAAAAGTCCCATCAAAATCTTGCAAATATATTTAAAATAAGTATTCCTCAAGAGGTTCGAAATACATATTTTAAAGGGGCATTTTGTTGGCTGAAGATTTTGATGACACAGTTCGAAATGAAGCAATATGGATGTTTCGTTGGAATAAAGCGAAATGTTACAGTTCGGAATGGTAGAAACGGTTCTTCGAACGGACATGTCAAAGCTCAGAGCCTCGAGTGACAATTATGAAGATATGTTTAAAAGAATCCTCGAAGTAGTGACAAAACTGTGTCTGTGAAGTGAGTTCGAAGCGAAGATTACCAAGGCATTTGAAATTCAAACGCGAGCGGGATATGGGAAATCAAATAATATATGCGCTGGAGCATTCGAAGACGCGTGGAAGCTAGAGAGAAGCCGTACTCTGCATGTTTCGAACGTGGCAGAATCTTATTAGTAAGACCGTTATGGTCGAAATAGTATAAATAGGAGTCTTAGTGTTAGGATTTCGTGTGTCATATCTATTGTACAAAATTCAGTAAACATTCAAAATACCACATGGCTAGGGAAACGAATGCTCGAACAATGTACATATGATAACACCAAACCATTTACAATTCAGTAAAACTCTTTATCTTTTCCAGTTTACCTTTCATTTTCATGTCAATGTCATTCAACTACTTTTACATTTAAATTCATTTACTTATTTCTTGCATTTAAACGCTTTTCTTCTATTTCGAGTCCCTTACATTTCAGAAACTCTTTTACATTTCATGCTTTTATATTCATGCTTTTACATTAAAGTCTTTACATTCAAAGTCATTTATGTATTTCTGCACTTAAACATTTCTTTACAATCGAATCCTTATTCATTCAATCCAGTTTTGCATTTATTTACTTGATCATGTCATTAGATTCTTTTAACATGGTAATCGAAGTGAATTGAACGTTTATAAAACACTCCAAATAAAGTCTTAACTATGAATACCAGTTTTGTTAATAGATTTCATCCAAACGACCAATACCCCATAGGATCAATCTAGTCGATCCTGCAAGTTACCAGAGAGATTGAATAACAGTCATTAAGATTATTTGATAGTTTGGAAGACTAGCGGTTGTTTACCAGAAATCACTGTAAACAATAGGACATTAAATCCACATCCCAATCCCAATTCATTTCAGTAACAACTTCCCCTACATACAACTTTACAGGATGATATACAAATTCTCCTTTATGATGAATTCTAAGTCTGATAGTTTGGTTTGCAGATGGCCTACAGAAAACATGTACAAAGAATAACCATTAAACATTTGGGATCAAATAAACAAACACAGGTTCAAACATAAATCATAAACAAACGCAGGTTCGGTTCAAAAACAAATCATAAGCAAACGTAGGTTCGGTTCAAACACAAATCATAAGCAAACGTAGGTTCGGTTTAAACACAAATCATAACCAAATGCAGGTTCGATTCAAACACAAATCATAAACAAACGCAGGTTTGATTCAAACACATAATCATTTACCTTGAAACATAGGTTGAATTTGACATTGTAAACAGCTTTTGATAATCGAAATCAACTTCTAGAAATTGAAGAAAAATGCGTGACTCGATTAGCGAAGACGGAGGGCAAGACGAAGGGCGAAAAAGATGGTGAGCGGTGGTGAGTAGCGAGACGGAGGGTAGAACGAAGACTGAAGAAGATGGTGAGTGGTGGTGAGCAGCGAACAAGAAAATCGAATTGGGGAAGTTACATTTAGAGTTTGAGTATTCCATATGTGTTAATTATAAAATAATTATTTCAAATATTTTTTCTGAAATATAAAATATAATATGTAATTTACGAAATTAATAAAAAAATTGAAATAATTAAAATATGAGTTGGCATGTGATAGGTCATTAGGTTATGTGCCATGTCATCAAAAATTGGTCTCAAATTTGCAAAGGGACTATAATCCTAAAAAAATTATAATTTAGGAATCAAAATTTCGAATTTTAAACTATAAAGATCAAAAATGAAAAAATACATAATAAGAGGACCAAAACTGCAATTAAACTTTTTTTTTTCCTTTCTTTTTACTAGTATTCAGTGACTGATTAATTAGATTAGGAAATGAGTTAAGTAATTTCAACCTTTTTCAATTACAGTTGCGGAAATTAAATCGTAATCGCAGCTGCGGAAATTAAATCGTAGTTCCTCGATATATAAAACTAATGTTAGTCATCGGATTTCTTCACAACTTGGCAATTATTGTCTGTCTTCAAACTCATATTTGTCTTTCAGATAAATAAATACAACAAAATAATATTTGATATATCACTCATTTGAAAAGATGGTTACTCTTTTTCCTTTTCACCGGTGAATAGACTAATTCAATTTGGAATAAGTGATCTCAACCTCCCATTATTGTCTGTCTTCCAGGTTGAAGAAGCAATGTCTCTGTTGAGATCAAGGTACGCTCTCTCTCTTCCGTCTTCCAACTTGTTTCTTATTCGTTTCTTCTCTCACAATCACAACCTTAACCTTATTCATGCCGATGACGCTGTTTCCTCGTTCAATCGTATGCTCAATACAAACCCTACCCCTCCCATCTTCGAATTCGGTAAGATTTTAGGTTCCCTCGTTAGGAACAATTGTTTTCAAACTGCTATTTCCCTTTCTCAACAAATGGAACTTCGACGAATGCAAACCAACATTGTTATTTTGAACATCTTGATTAACTGTTTCTGCCACCTTAATCAACTCAATTTTGCATTTTCTATATTGGCCAAGATCCTCAAGCTAGGTTATCACCCTGATACAATAACAATCAATACTCTTATCAGAGGTCTCTGTAACAGTGGCAAGATTAACGAAGCCCTTCACTTTCACGACCACATTATAGCAAAGGGATTTCACCTTAATCATGTTACTTATGGGACCTTGATTAATGGGTTATGTAGAATAGGAGAAACAAGATCTGCTATGCAGGTTTTGAAAAAGATCGAAGAAGGGTTGCTGGTTAAGCCAGATGTGGTAATGTACAACACAATCATTAATAGTCTGGCGAAAGATAAACTTGTGAAGGAAGCATTTGATTTATATTCTAAAATGATTGTCAAAGGAATTTCTCCCGATGTTATCACTTATACTAGTTTAGTGAATAGCCTTTGCATTGTCGGTCAATTGAGAGAAGCAATTGCTTTGTTAAATGAAATGTTGTTGAAAAGTATCAACCCGAATGTCCGTACTTTTAGCACACTCATTGATGGTTTATGTAAGGAAGGAGAGGTTGAAAAAGGTAGAGATGTGTTGGCTGTTATGATAAAACAAGGCGTGAAACCTGATGTTATTACTTATACTTCTTTGATGGAAGGATATTTTTTGGTTAAAAAAGTGAACAAGGCTAAACACGTATTCAACTCTTTTGATCGAAGAGGAGTTGAACCTGATATTCACAGCTACAGTGTCATGATAGATGGATTATGTAAGAGTAGAATGGTGGATGAAGCTGTGAATCTCTTCAAAGAAATGCATTTGAAAAACATGGCTCCTAATACTATAACATACAATTCGCTTATTGATGGACTTTGCAAATCGGGGAGAATCTCTGATGTTTGGGATCTTATAGATGAGATGCATGACAAAGGCCAACCTGCTAATGTGATTACTTATAATTCTATATTGGATGCTCTGTGCAAAAACCATAAGGTTGACGAGGCAATTGCATTATTAATAAAGATCAAAGACCAAGGGATTCATCCAGACATGTATACATACACTATACTTGTTGATGGACTATGCAAAAATGGAAGACTTAAGGATGCACAAGAGATTTATAGGGATCTTACGATTAAAGGCTATCATTTAAATGCTAGAATGTATAATGTGATGATTAATGGCCTTTGTAAAGAAGGGTATTTGGATGAAGCATTGTCCTTAATGTCACTAATGGAAGACAATAAGTGTGCACCTGATGTTGTAACTTACGAAACTCTTGTTCGTGCTTTTTTTGACAACGACAAGAATGATAAGGCGGTGAAACTTCTTCGCGAAATGATTGCTAGAGGTCTACTGCAAGAGTAAAACTAGGTGAGATGTTTTTGTTATTTTGAATTTTAAAACAACGATCAAATTCTCCGGTTCTCCGACACCTTTAATCAAAGGCATGTCTAGTGTCCCAGTCAATGTGGCAGTGTCGTGTCCGTGTCCAAGTCAATGCTTCACTTCATAAATCAAATTTCATTTGCTATTAATGTCCCTTAAAAAAGGAAATTGGATGCTGCTGCAAGCTAACTACAGCTTTAGTTTTTGGTAAAAGTCAGACGTTCATATTGATGTCGTAAGAACAATAGTGGATGATTTGTTTTTATTTTATCTTTTCTTCTCCTGACATCTTGTAGCTGTAGTTTGTTTACAATTTATACTCAGTTCTCTTGCTATACAATTCCCATCCTTAACTCTTTTGATATTAACATCTAGTGGAGGAGTTACTGGTTTCTGAAATTAATGGTATGCCTGTATCTGGCTTAACAGTGTTCGCATTATTTAAGGTATAGATGTAGTGATACTGAGAATTCCATTCTATCCATTTCTAAAGTCAAATTAGTTTTATGATTTCTGGTAGTGCTGTTCTACAATGGTTTTTAAATAATTTATCTCCTAAGCAAAATACATGGTACAACCTGTTCTAATATTTTGGAACTTCTATTATTTCTAATTCGATTTTTAAACACTTAATAATGTGTTCCAACTTTATCTCGTAGCATCTGTTTAAAGCTTTGACATTTACAACTATAGCTTCTGTCATTAGAGTATTTGGTTTTATGTATTAGTTAGCATTTTCTTGAATTTACTCTTGGTCTATGGTAAAAAATGATTGTATGCATATATGTTGTTACACCAAGGTTCTGTGAGATATTAGCCAAACCTCAGCATGAATGTTGAGTTGAGTCTTTCATCATACTATTAAAATATTTCAACTTTTTTCTCAATTTTTGTTTATGAGTCTTTGTAGTGACTCCTAGAAGTAACTGATTGTTAATTGAATGCGAGCTCTTAAAAACGGCTGCATGATTGGCATTTTAGATTGTGTTATTTTACTATGCAGCGTGGTTGATGTTGATTACAGAATTGGTACAAGCAACAATTTATACTTTTTGAGAAGCATTTATGACTAAGGTTGCTAGAATTAAGATCATGCATATTCTCCGAGAATTTATCATGTCACCATACAAATGATATGTACCACTCCCTCAAGGATATGATTTGACCATTATATCCTTGTGAAAAATCATTAAATTTTCAAAAAAATTGAGTTTTATTAGAAATTTAGAGGATGTACCAGAAATTTGAGTCAATTATCGGAAATTTCAATATATTTTCGAATTTAAAAAAAATGAAAATTTGTGGGGTGGTACTAGAAATTTCAAAAAAAAAAAAAGAAATTTACGAATTTCCGATATATTTGAAAATTTTCAAAAAGAAAAAACAATGGAAATTTCTTGTAACATAGTGAGTTTTATCTGAAAATTTCATATAAATTTCATTTGGAATACCAAAATTTTCAAAAAAATTGGTTTTATCTAAAATTTGTGGTACATATCAAAAATTTCATTTGGAATAATTTTTTTTAAAGGAGTGGCATATATAATTTTAGAGTAACATGATCTCATATACCCTTTAAGAGCATTTTTAATGGGTGAACTATAAAAAAAACTAAACTGAGTCAATTAAATTACTTTTTTGTGAGACCAAAATGTCACATAGAATTTAAAGAATTTTTAATTGATCTGACTTATTTTTATTTCGTTACTTAATATTTATTAGTGGTACAATTTATTTCATTATTTTAATGTCATTTAATGTGTAAAATGAGTTATTTCAGTTGGTTCTGGAAAGCATCTTAAGTTATAGCTTATGCCATGTAGATGTATTTCAATGCTGCTGAACTATAAAAAGGATCAATTACAACAAACCAACTCTTTAATTCACTCATGTTAAAGTTCCTCTAAGTGTAATAACTTCTTGGATTCTTGGATTGTGATGTATTCCAATGAATGATTATAATAAAAAGTGAGGAAATGTAAGAACAAAATTTGATTTTACATTTAGCCTAAAATTTTGATGATAATAATATATTGTTTGTTAGAGAATAATTGTTTATTCTAATGATGATTTTGTTTAGTGAGTTATTGATTGTTAACATGTTCTGACTATGAAGAAGTGACATGTGACGTCAATAGTTTCTGAACTCAACAGACTTTGACTTTGAAAAGATATTATAAAGAATATGTCAATTCTGGAACTCTCATAAAACACCGCTTTTGAAGAACGTTCATCAAATATCCTCTAACTCCGACTCTGATAAATGAGCTTCTGAAAACCAAGGTTCTGAAGATTAAAGTTCTGAAGACTCTGAAGTCAAGGTTCTAAAGACTCTGAAGACAAGTTTCTGAAGACTCTCATACAACTTTTGATCCTTCTAAACATGCATCATCAACACAAGTTCTAAAGTCTCTAAAGATTAGAAGTTAAGAATCAAAAAGGTTTTACGTGAGAAAATATTAGATGGTACAAGATCAAATATTCCTTCCGCTACACTCATTTTCTGGAGAAAGTACAATACTATTGTACCATTCCTGTTGATCGTTATACAATTGGAATTTATGGAATTTCATTTTCACCCTTCAATTGATCTTTCTTTGTCTATATAAATAAGACTTGGAAGAATTGAAAATCAATGAACTTTGTTACAATATTTTCACAAGATCATGAACAAAAATGGTGCAACTCTATGAGATAAAAAAAATATCAAGCAAGGAACTTTTGTTCATATATTTGCTCTCAACACTTTTGTGTTAATTATTGTATTTCATCTATGTAATCAACTTTACATAAGCAACTTTGTAACATGCCATTGTATCTCAATTTTTTGAGTTGTATTTCCTTGAGAGACTACGGTATAGTCAAAATTTCTCAAAAAGATATTGACAATAAGTCTTTGTGGTTGTAATCAAGTTCGGTTATAATGGATTAAGCCCTTGTAAGAAGGAAAAATCACTTTGGCGGGTGGACTGGAGGTAGCTTAGTTAATAGCGAATCAAGATAAAAATATTGTGTTCATTATTTTTATTTCAAGTTTTTTGTTCTTTGTTTTGGATAGCCAAAAATTTCATTCTAGGAACCCAATTCAGGTCCCCGCTTTCTTAAATGTATTGAACCTTATTAGATTTAACAAAATGTTTGAATTGGATGAAGATTAGACATAAAATGGTTGGTTGGATTAGTGAAATAGCGTAGTTATTTTGAACACAAAGGGGATGACCTACCGTGTAAACTGTTGCGTATTGTTGTTATTGGAACTTTTTATACTATTTGGCATAATCGTAACAAGTGTATTTTTAAGAACCAACAGCTCAGGTCCACTGTTAGCGTGGATGTTATTCGTATCATTTTATGTGGGGCTGAAGATGTTAAAGGTTTATTAGCCTATTATAATCGTTTGGTAAGTAGATAGTTTGGATGTGTTAGACGATGTGATCGATCTAGAAGAGGGGTTGAATAGATCGCTTATTTAAAATTATGCTTTTCAAAATATTTTTAGAGTAAATGCGAAAGCTCCCAGAATCTATAATTGTCTAAAATGATCATTATTTAGAAGATCGGATATCGAACCGTATGGGATAATATGAGAAAATGAGAATCAATACGTTTGTTCTCAATTGGTCAAACACTTAAACACGCTCAATGAGTATGAAAAAATTCCAATGAGTTTGTTTAAGATAAAATTAAGCACAATGAATAATTTGTGTATGAATCAATTTTTCAAACACCTTGTGTGCAAAACACACTAGGCTTGAATTTGCCAAATTGTGATGGTGAGTTTTCCTAGGTATCAATCAAACGGGTTGTTACCAATGTTGTAAATTGAGCTCGACACACCATTATTTCAGCAGAAGCAAGTTTCACAATCTAAATCACACAAATTATAGCAAGCAAGTACAGAAAGTAAAGAGCGAAGAAGAACACAGGATTTTCTTAGGCAATCCCCCTTGTCGTCCTCGTGTAGGGTACGTCAGTCCCTAATTCTAGAATCTAGAATTGAGAAATCTTGTATTAAATTGCAAAATATCACAGGTGAAGAAATAGTTCTGAATACACATAAACCAATTGTTGGTGATGAAGCTATCTTCTTCCCTTTCCTTGGTTCAAGCCAAACCAAGCGTCAATCTCTTCAAACAAACCTCTGGTTAACGTTACTCGAATGCATGAACAATTTGTTATACCAATCTTTCACTCGGCTGATTTCGATCGAAATTGATTGACCCCAAATATTTCTTCATAATCCTTTGGTTATCGTTACTTGATTAAGCAAACCCAATGTTCTACGATCCTTTCACTCGGCTGAATTCGTTGAAGCAAAGACTTGTGCAAAAACCCCCGCACCAATTGGAACCTTGGAGGAGAAAACCCTAACAATTTTATTCAAGAACAAACCCACAATTGCTCAACCCAAATCTGAATTGAATCTTCAATTTGAACATTATCACCACAACCCTTTGCTTGAATCAACAACCATTGTTATGTGTAGATGTTGGTTTTTAAGAAGAGAGGATGAAGATGAAGAGCACTATGAGTATATCTTTAACTTGTTCTTGCTAATTGCTCAAAAAGAATCAAAACAATATTTATATGTGTTAGTAAAAATAATATTTAAGAGAGAAAAAATAGACAAAACTCTGTAGTTTTTAAGTGAGCGGTCGACCGCTCCAGAGCAGCCAGTCGACGCAACACAACCCGAGACTGAGGGATGTGCCAAAATTTCAAAATGCATCGACCACACCAGGGGGTTGCATCGATGCAACCTTAAATTTTCAAGACACCGAGGTTGAGTCGACCATAGGGGTTGGAGCAACAAAACCCAAGTGTTGCACAAAATCTTGAGTCGACTAGAGCTTGTTTTGAGTCGATGCGTACTTCGCTTTTATTGCCAAATGTTGATTTTCATCCAAGTTTCCATCTCATTCCTTTGTCCCAAGTTTATCCTATGTAGCACACATGTCATTGAGGATATGAGAAGTTTTGACATCATGAAAACTTGAATCTTGCCCTCACAGGATGTATTTTGGTTGCTTGTTAAGATTAGTCACTGTATATGCCTGGATACGTGGAAATCGATTTAGGTGATATAATTGTCTCATTGAATATTTTATAAGTTAGAGATATACAAATAACTTTCGTCCTTGTCTTTTTATGAAAAGATCTAGAAAAGAATTTGCTATAATAGTTGTTTATGTGGATGACATAAATATTATTAGAAGTCCTAAAGAGATTCCAAAACCTATACATCTCTTCAAGAAACAATTTGAGATAAAAGACATAGGAAAGACAAAGTTATGTCTAGATTTACAAATTGAGCATTTGCATAATAAAATATTTGTACATCAAGAAGACTATATACAAAAAGCGTTAAAATGTTCCTATATGGAAAAATCTTATATGTTGTACCCTTATGATGTTAGATCATTGAACGTGTAAAAGATTCTTTTAGACCAAGATAATAATGAAAATGGGTTATTGGTTTACTTCTGGTGGTACAACTATTTCATTATGATTTGTGAAACAAACTATAGTAGCAACTTTATCTAAAGATGCATAACTGTAAAAGCAAGTCGAGAATGTGTTCAGTCGAGATCCCTAATTGAACACATATAATAGACTCGCGGTTTGTCTTCCAAATAAATAAATACAACAACTAAATATGAAGATAATAATACTTTATGCATCACACATTTGAAAGATTGTTATATGAAAGGAAGCCAAATAAAACATATTTCACTAAAGTTCTTTTTCGTCAATGATCCTCAGAGAAGTGGTGATATAATCTAACATATTTGTTCATGTGATGATCTTACAAACATTTTCTTAAAGTCACTCCAAAAGATTGATCTTCATGGTCGAAAAAATAATTGTTCAGTTGAGGAGGAAGAATGACTTTATTTTAAAAAGATATCGCTCTCTATTTTCCCCTCAGTAGATTTTTTCCAATTAATATTTTTTAGTAATGTTCAATAGAGACATATCTACAATATAGGAAAGTTCTAACTTTTCTAAACTTTGATTCTGGAGACGTCATGTGGCAGCATGAGAAGAGAGGAAATAATCTACCATTCCTGTGGACAATTCTCTTCATTTGTTTTCCTATTTTATTTAAAACTGACTTTTAGTTTTCTTCCAATTTCAAAATTGCTTCTTCAATCAATTCACGCTCACTTCTTTTCCCAACATCTCATATTCCTTATATGCACTCTTCTTTCATTTCATCTTCCTATTTTTCTCTCTCTTCCTTTCTTTGTTTCTCTATTGATCTACTTTCTTCTTCCTCTTCATCTACACTAAAATGTGTCTCATCTCTATGAACGACTCCATCCTTGATTCTCATCCCCTCCGTCGTGCCTCTATGTTTCCCTCTGTTGCGCCTCCATATCCGCCTAATAGGGTTGTAATTTATGATGATTTTATTTTTGTGTGTGCAATCTTAATTGAACATCTTAAAAGGGTTCAATTGATTTTGTTTTGCTTATATAATTTAGCTATTTGGTATTTTGATAATCTTAAAATATTGATGCTTGTTTTGAATGGTTTATTATTGCAAGTTGTGTGGAACAATAGAAAGTGGTTGACGCAATCTCGGTTTGATGATGGGGATTGACAAAGAGCGGGTTCTCAAAGGAAATAATGGGGGTTAAAAATGAAAGGTTGAACCTGCATAACGGGCTGCGGGACGTGGAGGCGGAGCTTTTCTCGACGAGGATGTTTTGAATTTCTCCAACGACGGAGATCTTGAGGTCGTGGTTACAGTTGGGGAAATATCTCTTCTTAATGGTGAGTCGTATTTAGGTTCCCTTCTCGGCAACGTTCCAGAGGGTCAAGGTAAGTATGTGTGGTCGAATGGTTGTGTGTATGACGATGATTGGAATTTGGGGATGAGAATGGATTTGGGAAAATACAATAGCCTTCTTGTGTATTGTATGAAGGTGAATTCTTTGGTGGGTCTATCCATGGCAGGGTCATATATTTGGTTGGTCATACATTCTGCATTTTTTATAGCTGTGGCGTTTTGAGTTGTTCTTCGGTTATTCCGTCTTTCGAGTATTACAGTGGTTGTTTATGAAGTGCGGGGTTTCATCGAATAACAAGAGACTTACTTTCAGATTCCCATGACGATTATCACACAATGCTGAGGTAATTCGACTGCCTGAGTTAACTTCACTGTTGAACATTTGATAGCTCAATTTATGACTCGAAATAAATAGAAATATCATTGGTTATGTTGTTTTGATCTCGTTTACACATATGTTAAGTGTACAACTTTTACTTACCTTAATTTATTCTTCTAAAATTCTATAATAGCTTCTTCAAAATACCAACGGACAACTCTTATAAGCATAATGAGGTAACTTTGTTTCATGGGTATTACAACGACTAAGTCATACATTGTAATTTTGAAATGTGAACCGGACAAATGAGGAGTCGAAAACACACAACTCCTTAACAAAGAAATTGACCTTGCAACTTTTTACGAAATACAAGAAGCTCGGACCACCTACCACATGAGAACTCTTATATATCTTGATATGCTAAAACACAAAAGTATGAGCCTTTGATATATGATGAGCTTACTTTTTTGTTAACTTTTTAAATCTCTTACAACATTACAAATCTTATAGTGCAAACATTCATTTGTAAGGCTTAGAAATTTTCATGCTGCTAGGTACAAGCATTTGGAAAAGTGTGTTATGTTATTGGTGCATTGCAAGCCTTCATGGGTTACAACTATTTCTTTGAAATGCAAAATACATTGGCGGTGTAAATTGCACTAAAAGCTTATCCTTTCACTGGAAATTTAGAGGTGAAATGCATTTGAACTCAGTAGAACATACATGTATGACTATTTTTCCACCCGAGCTTGGTGAGCTAAGAAGCTTAAGAGTGCTTAGAGTTGACAACAACATGCTTCTCTCTGTACCTGGTAAGTGTTTTGTTGTCCGAATTACTACCATGATAGGTTAGTCATAGATCGGATTTTGTCATTATTACATTTGAGATTGTTGAATATTAGCACAAAATCAAAACAGGTTCTGTCATACTGCATATTATGGCTGGATTTAAATTGTAATTAAATAGTAATTAATATTCTATTCTTACCTTATTTAGGATTAGCATTTATAGAGAATAGTTACCCTATTTCCTAGTGTAATTCATATTCTATAAATACCTCCTATGTCTTGTGTTACAAGATATACAAATAGAAAACATATTGCTATATGGTATCGTAGCAAACGAATCCTTTAAGGTTTTTGTTTTGACTTCCGCTCTATTTGTTTTGTTTCTTTTCATCCCACACAATGTCTGAGTCCTCACTTTCACCCAATCATTCCTCATCTGAACGTAAAACACCTAAATTAGTCCGGACGTACCATGAAAACCACCCTGTTCAGATCACAACAATTCGGCTGAACAGTGCTAATTATCTTCGATGGCCGCAATCCGTTCGTATGTATCTCAGGGGGAGAGGAAAGATTGACTACATAACTGGCGATAAAAAACAACCAGACAAGGCAGGTGCAGATTATGATACATGGGATGCTGAAAATTCCGTGGTTATGACATGGTTAGTCAACTCCATGGATGAAGAGATAGGTGCAAATTATCTCATTGAGGCAAAAGAACTTTGGGAAGGTGTCTCCCAAATGTACTCTGATTTGGAAAATCAATCCCAGATCTACGAATTAACTCTCAAACTGGGAGAAATTCGGCAAGGTGAAGATTCAGTCACCAAATACTTCAATTGTCTCAAACGTATTTGGCAAGATTTGGACCTTTTCAATGAGTATGAGTGGAAATCAGCGACAACAAACACTACAAGAAGATGGTGGATGTTAGTCGTGTTTTCAAGTTCCTTGCGGTCTAAATGTTGATTTTGATGAGGTTCGTGGCGAATTCTGGCGAAATCCTATCCCTCCATTGGTGAAGTTTTTGATGCGTCGCGAAGAGTCGGCAAGTGATGCTTGGCAAAATACATTTGTCCCTCCACCAGTTGAAGGATCTGCCTTGGCAATTCCCCATGTCAATCGTAAACCACTTCCTAATCAACGAGGTGGCGACAAGAGTCATTTAGTTTGCGACTACTGTGGATGTAACACCCCTTTTAAATAACCCGCGAATATATTAATTAAATTAAAATAAATTAGATTAAATCAGAGTAACATGGAAAACAGGGATGTCACAATTAAAAATTTAATACAAAAGCCTCAACTGCAAGAAGTAATCATGCTCAACTGAAGGAATTACTAAAATAAATTATTCAAAATCGACATCATGTTCTACACAGCGGAAAATATCACAAAACCGGAATAACTTTAATTTATAAGAATTCCCAACATAAATTAAAACAATGGAGTATAAACAAAACTCATCATCCAAACGTTTCCCCCAGTGTTACAACTATCAGAGCATGACACTGACACACGCAGATAAGATACGACACAGCTCTATAAGCCATCCTTCGATTCACTGACTTTAATCTGAAATCATTAAAGTAAGGGTGAGATCTCTATCCAATATAGAATGCATTATACGTTCTTTAAATACAACAGAACAATTCAACATATTAGTTCACTATCATTAACATAATCATAATCCAGTTCACAAATGCATTCACACAAGCCATTATGCAAATATAACAATCAATGAAATTATAACACTGGAAACCATCCTAACATGTTACAATTTCATATGCAATGCAGACTCTATGCATGTGGTACCAAACGTGAACCAAGTCCACACTCTATTCCGTTACACATCGGAAAACAGCGTCAATCAATGATTCGCCCATAACCACTGGGTCAAGAATCTAGCCTCACCACCACTATCCACTGGGTACGGTTATTGGCTCTGCAAGTTCAATTCCACACAATGGGAATGAACCATCACCAGAATGTTTATGCATGCACAATAAAAGCATGCAACATCCAATCAACGGAATGTGATCACAACATAATTCCACGCAATTCCAACACCAATATATCACATGATAACAAATCAAGCATAATGGATAGCAGGCACAACATATAAGTATTATTTCTCGTTCATTAAATCAGAACAATTAACAACCAATTCTCCACCGTCCCTAAACTACCAAAGTTTACAAAAATCGGGATTCGACTCTTTTTAAAATAATTTTCATAAAATAATAATTTTCTTATTTTATAAGATAGTATCTTTAATTTAAGAAATACTGCCGAAAACGGCACTCAAATCGGAGTTACGGTTTGGAAAATATGAATTTTTAAAGTTTCAAGTATTTTGAAGTTCAACACAGTGGTAACCGGTTCCTCCCAGGGAGAACCCGGTTCCCACATTTTTCAAAAACACGCCCCCTGGAATTTTGTATGGGGAACCCGGATCACCCATACTGGGAACCGGTTCCCACGAAGAAAAATGGTTTTCTTTGGAAATTTTGAGCGGGAACCGGTTCCTCCCAGAGTAGGTTCCAAACCAATTCTGTTTCGGTTTTATGCCGGGAACCGGTTCCTCCACATGGGAACCGGTTCTGCACAGAACCAAAGCTGCAGTTTTGACACACCATGTATCCCAATTTGTTCCTTTTCATTCCCATACGATTAATGCATCAAAACACCAAAATCCAACCAATACAACAACACATATCATAATTTCATCATCCCCAATAATTCCATATCATTACTAATGGTTCCAATTCATATAATTCGACGCATTTTGGGTAATCCTACAACCTAGATTCTCTAATTCAAGTTTCCTAACATACTCAACCATTCAATTGTATCCCAAAACCCATAAGGCATCATAACTGAATGAAATCACCCCTTACCTCGCGATGATTCTTCGATTTCTTTTGGCTTTCCTCTTTCTCTCTTCTCCAATCTCACGTATGATGAATATTCCAAATAACTCTCTTTTCCTTCTTTTCCTTTTAATATTCCTTTTATTATTCCAATAAAATAAATAAAATAGTAATTAGTAAGAGTAGAGTATTTTACTTCTCACACCCTCTAATTACTCCTCACACCACCAACTCTTCTTTCCCTTAATTAATTAATTGAATCTTTTAATCCAAAAATTCCAATAATTAAACTTCCAATTAAATTAATAACTAAAATTCTAATTATTTGATAATTGAATTATTTGGGGTGTCACAAGGGATTGCCACACTCGGGAAACTTGCTATAAACTACATGGACGACCAAACCATGGTAAGGCTGGTAAGTTTGGTGATCGTTCTATGCCTATGGCCAATGAGACTGATTTGTCTCCATGTACGAAGGACCAAATGGATAACCTTCTCAAGATTCTAAAGTTCAATTCATCTCTTAATATTCCTCTGGGCTGGCACAATCGGTAAGGATTCTTGGGCACTATCGCCTGACTCTAACCCTTGGATAATAGATTCAAGGGCATCTGAACACATGACTAATTGCTCTCATCTATTCAATTCCTATTTTCCTAGTTCAGGTTTTGAAAAAGTTAGGATAGCTGATGGTAGTTACTCAAGTATTGCAAAGGCAACATAAAAATTTCAGAGCAAATCACTTTGCAATCTGTTTTACATGTTCCGAAATTCGCTTGTAATCTTCTATCTGTTCATAAATTGTCTAAGGACACTAATTGTTCTGTTCTTTTTCGTCCCTCTACTTGTGTTTTTCCGGACCAGAACTCGGGGAAGACGATTGGAGCGCTAGAGATGAATGGACTGTACTACCTTGATGGAATTCAGTTTGGCAAAACAGCTTTTTTCGGTTCAAACAGTACAAACTCATCTCCTGTTTCATATCAAGTTATGTTATGGCATAAAAGATTAGGCCACCCTAGTTTTTCATATCTTAAGCATTTGTTTCCTGTTTTTTCCAAAGAAATAAATTCCTCACAATTTCTTTGTGAAGCTTGTCACTTAGCTAAAGATCATCGTGTGTCTTTTAAATCAAAAGACTATTCTGCTTCCAAACCTTTTTATTTAATTCACAATGATGTTTGGGGTCCTTCAAAAATTAAAACTATGTCTGAAAAAAATGGTTTGTGACATTTATTGATGATCATACACGGCTGTGTTGGGTTTATCTCATGAAAAAAAAAATCAGAAGTTGAACAAAGATTTCAAGATTTTTTTAATATGATTAACAATCAATTTCAAACCAAGATTGGTATTCTAAGGTCTGACAATGGCACTGAATATTTTAACAAATACTTAAGTACATTCCTTGTAACTAAGGGGATAATTCATCAATCCACTTGTCACGATACTCCGCAACAAAATGGTATTGCTGAAAGAAAAAATAGACATCTCCTCGAAGTTACTAGAGCTATTATGTTTTCTATGAATGTACCTAAGTATCTTTGGGGAAATGCTTTATTAGCCTTGTCATCTCATCAATCGAATGCCATCTCAGGTGTTACAATATGAAAGTCCTGTACAAGTGTTAAAATTTTTTTCCTACATCTCGTATTATTACGGATCTTCCCCTTAAAGTTTTTGGTTGTCTCTGTTATGTTTACATCCCCAATGTTTTTCGTTCTAAGTTGGATCCTAAAGCGAAAAATGTGTTTTCTTGGCTATGCATCCAATAAAAGGGATACAAATGTTTTAACCTGTTACAAAGAAATTTTTGAAAGCATGGATGTTCACTTTGTTGAAAATCAACCTTTTTAAAAAATTCTCTTGGGAGAGTCAATGTAATATTAAAGAAGATAATTTTGGGAAACTTTGATGCTCTAGATGATATTGTGACTACAAATCACCCAAGTCTTTGAGATAATAGAATCAAAGCAGGGGAGTAACGATTAAGGATGATAATCCGAAATTAAAGTGTATGTTCGGAAAAATTCCACAAAGGTGGTGCGGTGGTGCAAACCCTATTGTCTCTTGAAAATCAATCGATTTACCAAGTGAAGGTCCCACAGATAATTTGCCTTCTAGTTCTTCATCTGGTAATCCTTCTTACTCATCCAATGATTTATCTGATTTGTCATTTCCTGATATTAATCTTCCAATTTCTGTGAGAAAAAATATTCCTGACCTAGATGTCCCAATTGTTGAGAGGAAAGGTTCTCGTATGTGCACTAAACATCCTATGTCTAATTATTTGTCATATGACAAACTATCACACACCCACAAGGCATATGTGTCTAGGATTTCTAATTTGTTTGTGCCCAGAACTATTCAGGAAGCATTAAGTGATCCGAATTGGAAATTAGCGGTGAAAGAAGAGATGGATGCTCTAAACAAAAATAACACTTGGAGTATCATTGATCTACCACAAGATAAAAAGGCAGTAGGGTGTAAGTGGGTCTTTACAGTGAAATGCAAGGCTGATGGAAGTGTGGAAAGATACAAAGCGAGATTAGTAGCAAAAGGATTTACTCAAACTCATGGTATTGATTACCAAGAGACTTTTACTCCGGTTGCTAAGATCAATTCTATCAGAATTCTCCTTTCCCTTGCAGTAAATTTCAACTGGACACTATATCAATATGATGTTAAGAATGTCTTCTTAAATGGTGAATTACATGAAGAAGTATATATGAGTTTACCTCCTGGATTCGGAAAAAATCTTGGAAGTAACAAAGTATGCAAATTGAGAAAATCCTTATATGGATTGAAACAATCGCCAAGGGCCTGGTTTGAGAGATTTGGAAGTGTTGATAAGAGACATGGCTTCATCCAAAGTCAAGCAGATCACACTATGTTCTTTAAACATTCATGTGAAGGTAAGATTGTTATCTTAATAGTGTATGTTGATGACATTATTATTACAGGAGATGACGTCAAATCAATTAGTGATCTGAAGAGAAGACTTGAGGCTAAGTTCGATATCAAGGATCTTGGAAAGTTAAAATACTTCCTTGGGATGGAATTCTCAAGATCTAAAGAAGGAATTTTTCTCAACCAGCGCAAGTATATACTCGATTTACTCGCAGAAACAGGGATGACAGGGTGTAAAGCAGTAGAAACACCAATGGATCCCAATGTGAAACTAAAGTTAGTTGCTGAAGATGAAATAGTAGATAGAGAACGTTATCAACGATTGGCTGGAAGGCTAATTTATTTGTCACATACAAGGCCAGATATAGCCTTTGCAGTGAGTGTAATAAGCCAATTTATACATGCACCGAGGCACGTTGAAGCTATTTTCAGAATATTAAGATATTTGAAAGGTACTCCAGGAAAGGGGATGATATTCAGAAATAGAGGACATATACAGGTTGAAGCCTATCCAGATGCTGATTGAGCAGGTAATATAAATGATAGAAGGTCTACCTCAGGATATTGTACTTTTGTAGGTGGAAATCTAGTTACATGGAGGAGCAAAAAACAAAATGTTGTAGCAGGCGGTCATGAATTCGATCGTGGTCCATGGTTTTTGTGAAGTATTATGGATCAAAAAATTCATGGAAGAATTAAAGTTTTTTGGCCCAACTCCAATTAAAGTTTACTGCGATAATAAGGTTGCTATTTCTATTTCCCATAATCACATCATGTGAGCAAGCGTGTTGAAGTAGACAAGCATTTCATCAAAGAAAAAATTGACAGCGGCGATATTTGTATGTCCTACATACCCACCAAAAGTCAGGTAGCAGATGTTCTCACAAATGTAAGTCTAAGAGTGCCTAAGAGGGGGGGGTGAATTAGGTATATAAAAATTTATTCGGTTTTATGAGAACAGTTGTAGTAATTTTTGTGGTTAAGTGTTTGAATGTTTTTGACTATATCTTATCTTTTCTTGGTTATGGTGATGAAAGCGATAAATGCGGAAAAGTAAAGAACACGGAGATATATCCTGGTTCCCCTCACAATCCGAGAGTACTCCAGTCCCCTTTCCAACACGAAAGAGATTTCACTATAGTTTAGAATAATTGTACAGCCTAAGCTTACTATCTAAACCTATAGGGTGACCAAAGGTTCTTAACACCTTTAAGGTAAAAAACAAACACTAATGTGAATGAAGAACAATCCTCCTCAAATCACAACACTTACTTCCAACAATCCTGGATAGTAAGGGAATATTTTCTTTTTGTTATACAATGATTTATTTGAAAGAGATGGAGAGCAATATCAATCTTTGATTGATCTTCTTCTTCAAGAAATAAACAATTCTCAAACAATGATTATAAATGTTCACAATGAATGTATGAAACTTGTAATGAATGAAAGTGTATATGGCAAGTTTCACAAAATTATGACTTGTAAGAACACATGAAAGTTTGGAAGAATATGAAAATGAATAATGAAAATTGTTAATTGAAGAAGGTGATTTGGATTTGAAAATTCTGCACTATTTATAATGTCACAAATACCTCTTCATTCATGCCATTTGATATGAAAGGTTGCAATGCAATCATGAATGAATACCATTTGAAATATGTTCAAAAAACAAAAGAAATTCTGCACTGGTTCGCTGGGAACCGGTTCCGACCCAGGCAGAACCCGGTTCCTTGTGAACGTTATAACCAGGAATTCAAAAAATACACGCAGGAACCGGTTCCCCTATAGGTACAACCCGGTTCCTGGTACAAAATCCAGGGAGGTGATTTTTGAATAAGTTTGGAACCTGGTTCCCTGTTAGGTAGGAACCGGTTCCTGAAAGTTTATTTTAAGAAATTCTTTTTGAAAATTATTTCAAACATATTTTTTCTTTTGTTAAACATATGGGATATGTATATGATTATGAATGCATATTTGTGAACATCTATATTCAAGTTTAAGAATTATTTATACCTTTTGATATTGTTGTTTCTTTAATAATTCTTCTTCTAATCTTCAAGACTTGTAACAAGGTTTTATGATATTGATATACTTTTTGCACATCCTTTGAATGTTGATATCCATGTTGTCTTCATCAAAACCAATGCTTTAAATATGACTTGAGAAGCTTGCAATTACAACAAAGAGTCTTCCAAAGAAATTGTTTGATAACATGGTGTGCAAGCTTGCTATGAACGATATATTCATGCCAGCTTGAGGGGGAATGTTGAATATTAGCACAAAATCAAAACAGATTCTGTCATACTGCATATTATGGCTGGATTTAAATTGTAATTAAATAGTAATTAACTGTATTATTCTATCCTTACCTTATTTAGGATTAGCATTTATAGGGAGAATAATTACCCCTATTTCCTAGTGTAATTCATAGTCTATAAATATCTCCTATGTACTGTGTTACAAGATATACAAATAGAAAACATATTGCTATAGAGATCATTGCTTTATAGTAGTGTGGTTTGGCTATTTTAATTTGGTTTCATCAAACTTTTTATATGGAGAAAGTTTAGGTACTATGGAAGAAGATGGTGCGAAAGTCGTGACCAGGATAATTTGCAGAACCTGACTCTGTATAACTAAGTACTTGATGACCAGAAGCCAATCAACACAACTGATCATATCACAAACATATACACACAAAGTGCAACAAATGAACAAGTAATATATAACATTATCTCAAAATATGTGACAAAAATCTGAATCACCACTACGTTTAACATTTATACTTAACATATTTTCATGTCATTATATGTCATTAACATTTTTTTTATAAGCAACTCTTATATTAAAATTAGAGTACTAGGGGTACTCTAACCCATACAAGAAAGAAAAGCAACTAAGACAACATATCTCAACTACTAGTTTTAATACACAAAGATGGATTCTTAAACCACTCATAAAAGTTTGATAAGATTTTTCCTTTGACAGCCAAAGCAAGCCACCACCAAGAGTACTAAAGAATGTTATAAAATAGTTCCTCCATGTCAACTTCACCATCATTGAAAATTGTGTCATTCCTAATTTTTCATATGCACCAAACTATTGATATCCAAATTCCTGCAGCTCTATCTCTTCCCATTTTTTCTGACAGCACCTCAATGAACATTTGGAAGTTACTATTGCAATCTTCTACCTAAAGAAGAACCACCTCCAGCCACCACACTTGAATTTTCCTCCATCGAAGTGTCAACTTGACGCAATGGTGAATGAGGTGATCAACATCTTCCGCCTGCAATCGACAAAACGCACACAGGACTTCCTCTTGTTGAAGCAAAATACCTCTTCTAATCAATAGGGTCTTTGTAGGAATTCGATCTTGAAACAATCTCCAGCCAAATATTTTAATCTTCGAGGGCATTTTGATCGTCCAAATCCGATTTGTTGCCTTCATAACATTCTCCTCTACAGTCGGTCAAACCTGCTCAAACATAATATTAGAGTAACTGAAAAATACAAAAAAAATATTACATTTTTCGTATGGCCATAACATAACACTCATGCTTATCTCTTTATTGTTGTTAAATTTCTACTATGACAAATGTTATAATAACAAGGACTACAGTTATTTAAGGGCAAGCTTCATGTCTAATAATTATGATTCAACCACTCCAATTAACATTTAAAACAACTCTGCTTTGCAAGGTGCAAGATGAGTTTCTAACATTATGGTTAGTACCATTGTCATAAACTTAGAATAAGAAATATATATATATATATATATATATATATATATATATATATATATATATATATATATATATATATATATATATATATACTATTTAATAAGATTAGGACAAATAAATGAATAAATGAAATAGTCACTTTTCAATTTTCAACCAGAGAGATTAAGATACACTACTGAAGAATTCCAATGAAAAATTGAATCAATACATATTAAAAAAAATTACTCCTCTAAGAGAAGTGCTTAAAACAAACAAACACGTGTAACCTACTAAACCTGTGTTGGAAAGTAATTATTTGACCAATTTTCTTTTGCTACGTGATACAAATTTTTCAATTGGTGAATTAAATTGTGAACATATTAAGATTAAAAGACTGAAGTGCTCCTTCCTAATATTGATTAATATCTTAATCTATCTTAATCTCATCCCCGTATTCGGAACAATTATATTATCATAAAAGGAATTTTTTTTTAAAAAAAAAGGAGAAAGTAGTACCAATTAGCAAGAATACAATTTATAAAATATACATATCTACAAAAATATTCATTTTATAACCACGTATTCAAAGTTATTTTATAACCACAATTCAAAGCCTAATATATATATATATATATATATATATATATATATATATATATATATATATATATATATATATATATATATATATATATATATATATATATATATATATATATATATATATATATATATATATATATATATATATATATATATATATATATATATATATATATATATATATATATATATATATTCATTTTTAATTATATATATTCAACTAATTCTAATTTTGAATATTTATTTGTTTTATTGTTTAAAATTTATAAACCCTTTTATTACTTACAACCCTATCAATCTTTAAAATAAAAAAAATTATTTTTCACAATTGTTTTTTATAAATATGTTTTTAATAGTTTTTCTATGTTAAACAATCTTTTTAATAGTTTTTCTATGTTAAACAATCTTAACTATATTAGTTTTTTTAAAACTTATACAATTATTTTATAGTTCATTTTTAATTTTTTTTATTAATAATTTTGACACTTTCTTAATTTATTTGAATTTCTATGACAAGCTGATGATAATTCCACGGTCCACAATTATAGTCGTGCAGTCGTGCAGATAACCCATAATATCGTATGAACGCAGAGGTAACTATACCAAAATTCGCACAAACACACATATTTACTATACAGAAAGTTAATATATATAAATTATTGATGTAAAACATTTTTGGTAAAGTAGTTTTATTTTTCTTTTAAAAATAATAATTTTTTTGGTAAAATAATTTTGTTTTTTAAAAATAATAATTTTTTTAGTAAAATAATTTTGTTTTTCTAATTTACATTTTGAAAATTAAAGATTGCATATCACTCAAGAACTCGTGCGAATCCACGGATAATAATATGGCACATGCATATGATATTTAAATATTAAATAATAACAACAACAACTTTACTATCGATTTAATTATTTTTATAAATAATTTTGAAACAAAATATTTTTATATAAGGATAATTATACTATTAATTAAAATATTTTTATATATTAAAGAAAATATTGAAACCAATGTATTATCTTTTTTTTTTTAAATAAACTATTTTGTATAGGCAATTTTACTTCATTATAAATTCAAATTTGTGTCTCTCTATTTCCATATATGCATGCAAAATTAATTTCAATCAACAAAAAATTTAATATTAATCGGGAACATAAATTTTGGATATTAACAAGAACATAAAGTTACTGATGAATTTTTTGAATATTAACGGGAACATGAAATCTCTGATAAAAATATTGAATATTAACGAAAACACGAAGTTAATGATGAAAATATTGAATATTAAAGCGAAAACGAAGTTACTGATCAAAATTTTGAATATTAACGGGAACACGAAGTTATTGATCAAAATTTTGAATATTAAAGAAAACACGAAGTTACTGGTCAAAATATTGAATATTAACGAAAACATGAAGTTAAGAATCAAATTATTGAATATTAACGGAGACATAAAGTTACTGATCAAAATATTTAATATTAACGGGAAACTGAAGTTACTAATCAAAATATTGAATATTAACGAAAACATGAAATTGCTGATCAAAATATTGAATATTAACGCGAACACGGAGTTACTGATCAAAATATTGAATATTAACGCGAGCATGTAGTTACTGATAAATATATTGAATATTAACGAGAACATGAAGTTACTGATCAAAATATTTAATATTAATGAAAACATGAAATTACGGATCAAAATATTGAATGTTAACAGGAGCATGAAGTTGCTGATCAAAATATTGAATATTAACGGGAATATGAAGTTTCTGATAAAACATTGAATAATAACGGCAACATAAAATTACTGACCAAAACATTGAATATTAACAAGAACATGCATTTATTGATCAAAATATTGAATTTTAACGAAAACATGAAATAATTGATCAAAATATTAAATATTAATAAAAATATTAAGTTACTGATTAAAATATTGAACGAACATGAATTTACTGATCAAAATATTTAATATTAACGGAAATACAAAGCTATTGATTATATTATTGAATAATTTTACTATTGGTTTAAATATTTTCGACAATAATTCCAAAACTAAAATTATATTTATATATAAAATATATATTATTGATTCAAATATTTTTATATTATTGATTTAAAACCAAAATTAAATATTTTTATTATATTTTAAAAATAAATGCATGTATCATATCGGTACACATGCGAATACACGAATATCACATTAGTTATAAATAAAATTGTACTCTTTTTTCTTTGGCTTATTTGCAGTTTTGGTCTCCCTATTATGCATTTTTTTCATTTTTGGTCCCCATAGTTTAAAATCCGGAATTTCGGTCCCTAAATTATAGTTTTTTGAGGATTATAGTCTCTTTGCAAATCTGAGACCAATTTTTGATGACATGGCGCATAACCTAATGACCTGTCACATGCCGACTCATATTTTACTTATTTCAATTTTTTTATTAATTTCGTACTTAATTTAATGGTATATTTATAAATACTTATTATATTAAAATAATATAATATTATAAAACTTAAATTAATATAATGGAACCCTAATGATTTAATGTGAAAACCTAACTCAGTCACTCTCTTCTTCCATTTACACCCCATCCTCCATTCTCTTCTTCCCTGCGTTATCAAATTCTGGCGGCAGATCGTGATGTCACGAGAATGTTATGACACGATGTCGACACTATGTTAACAATTCACACGAATCTGAAGATAAGAACACAATAAATTGTTTACCGGTTCGTGCATAACTACACCTACATCGGGGGCTACCAAGCCGGGAGGAAATTCACTATTAGTAGAATTAATTCAGAATAAACCAACCTTTATCTCCTTCACTTAAAACCCAATGCAACTTCAATCTAAGTCCTACTTAGACGAGTTCCTACTCACTCCCCTCAATCACAACGTGATATCAACCTATTGATTAATTGAATTGTGAAGACACTCTTCAATAAACTATCTTGATTTTGCTTCAAAGCTTTAATCAAGAGACAAAACACTCGTACTTCAAAGCTTTGAGTGATAAACAACCCTTACAAAAAAATCCTAGTCCAAAGCACTTATCAATTGATAATTGTTTTGGCTCACAAGAGTAACTAGAATTACACAAATTACAACCTGCTAAATCTTCAATACATTCCAGAGGCGCAGCGGCAGAGTAAGGGTTCTATTCCTTTTATAGAAGCAGTCCTGAAACTTCAGTTTTGGGCTTCCATAAAGATAGCTAGGGTTCACTTAATTAATCCTAAAAACTTGGTCTTATCAACAACCAATTTAGGTTTAACTAAGATTAACCTAACAGCCACGTGAGCATGCAATCTAATAACAGAAAAACATAATAAAGCATCTCAACAAACTTCCTGAAAAATCTCAGGAAAAACAGATTCTGCAGAACAGAATGTCACACTGAATGTCATAACATCTGTTATGACATCAGAATATTTTCTGCAGAATTCCAGCACAGCTTTTAGCTTCCAGTTCTGAGCTGTACTTCAAACATCCTTGTCAAGTAGGATTTATCTTCAATCTCTGAATGTCATGACATTTATCAAGACATTGCTATAACCTAGTTTTACCAAAAAGTAATGCCAACTTAAAACACTAACAAACTCCCCATTTGGCACATTTTTGGCTAAAACAACCTAACAGATCAGAGAACCTATGCAGCAGAAGACAACAAACTAGTTCTAAGCTATCCTAAGCTTAAAGAAACCAGAACTTAGAGAAGATAAATTCTACCCATACAAATATCCCAATTTCCCACAATTGCCCACATATAAATTTCCATACAGTTTCCCCAATTTCCACAATAGTTCTTCTCCCCCTTTTTAGCCACAAAGGGGCCAAAGAAACCAATACAAGTACCCCAATATATTGAGAAAAGTACAACTCTCAATAAAAGATTACAACTCTGTCAAATGATTACAATTATCCATAACAAAAATGAGAAAAAGCAGGAACAAGATTGAAACAACAAGCAACAGGACAATAAAATAAGAACCACCACAGCAACAGGCTATCAGATCAAGTGCTCTTCTCTCTGGAAGAAGCACTGTGAACATTATCATTGTGACCAACACCATCAGCAACATTACCAGCTACCCCTTCAGCCTTAATCTTGAAAACAGAATCTTGATCAGACTCTGAAGGTTCAGATACCTTCCTCTTTTTATCAATTGGTGTCCTCTTGGGTCTAGAGCCACCACCAACAGTTTTGATTCTGCACTTCTTTGTAGAGAGTCCAGCCTTGGTCTTCTTCTCAGCCTTAGAGACATTGTCATCAATCTTCTTTTTGACAAAGGAATCAATAGGAGTTTCAGTATCAGGATCCACAGGGGTTTTCTTGACATGATCATCAGATGTCTTGACATTCTCAGTAACATCTGGATCACCTGCTAAACTAGAGCTAGCAGACTGTTGGGTTAGAGGGACAGAAACCCCAGGTACATAGAGGTTTTCGTTGAGGATCCTGGTGACTATCCTAGCAATGGCTTCTTGCACATACATAGTACCTTCTCTATTTGCTATCTCTGGAGGAACAGATGAGGATGATTAAGAGATCTTACCAGAGGGTGAAGCTAGTGACCTTCGTGTATTCCTTGCATGCAGATTCTTGGTCTCCTCAGGGTCAGTTGCCATTGTCTGGAGGTGACCTTCACAGGTTCAACATTCATGGTTGCAGCGCTTGCCCTAATCTCAGCCATGGTAGGAGATGAACAGCCAGAATCTTGGGATGGAGAAGATGATGAAGACATATTTTGCTGAGATATGTTGAGAAAATGAGAACAAGAATGACAGAGAGTTTGAGAGTATCTTTTGGATGAAGAGAATATGATACTTTCAAATGAAGAGACTATTATATGGAGGAGTCTCTTCCTATTCTTGAATCTTTTAAAAGTAAGAGGAAAATAATTAAATGACCCACTTATAATTAATTGAAATAAAATGTCTCTTCCATTCCTTGTTGTAAGCAATTTTAATTGCTACAATTCCTCATATTGACAAATACCCAGTTTGCTCCTTAAATTCTCAAATTGACTAGCATCAAGGGCTTTAGTAAAAATGTCAGCCAGTTGAAGTTCAATGGTTACATGGTCCAATTTAATCACTTTCTCTTCCACAAGATCTCTGATGAAGTGATGTCTAATGTCAATGTGCTTAGTCCTACTGTGTTGTATAGGATTCTTTGAAATATTAATAGCACTCAGGTTGTCATAGTACAATGTCATGACATCTTGTGTGACATTGTACTCAGTCAGCATCTGCTTCATCCAGACCATTTGAGAACAACTGCTACCAGCTACTATGTATTCAGCTTCAGCAGTGGACAAGGACACACAGTTTTGCTTCTTGCTGAACCAAGAAACAAGATTGTTTCCCAGAAGAAACATCCTTGAAGTGCTTTTTCATCATCAGACTACCAGATCGGCATCACAATAGCGGACAATATTGGTTCACATCCATGAGAATACATATACCATAATTGCAAGTTCCACTCACATACTTGAATCCTCTTTACGATTGATGTGACTTACTTTAGGTTCGACTTGGTATCTTGCACACACCAACAACAAATGCAATGTCGTCTGGTCATTAAGTATAGCGAGCTTCCTATCATGCTTCTATACAAACTTTGATCAACATTTTCTCCACTTGTGTCCTTGGACAACTTCAAATGTGTTGGAGCAGGAGTCCTTTTATGGCTGGCATTCTCCATTCCAAACTTCTTGACAATATTCCTTGCATACTTGCTTTGAGAAAGAAATGTTGAGTCTTCCATCTGTGTGACTTGTAGTCCAAGAAAATAAGTCAACTCTCCCATGAGGCTCATTTCAAACTCAGCTTGCATTTGGTTGGCAAAATGTCTCACCATTTTGTCTGACATTCCTCTAAATACTATGTCATCAACATAAATTTGAGCCACCATTATCTTTCCTTCTTCATTCTTGACAAACATAGTTTTATCCAAGGCTCCTTTCCTATATCCTTTGTCAGTAAGGAACTTGGTCAGCCTTTCATACCAGGCCCTAGGAGCTTGCTTCAGACCATATAAGGCTTTCCTCAACTTGTAGACATGGTCAGGAAACTTTGGATCCACAAAACCTTTAGGTTGCTCTACATATACCTCCTCATTTAAGTAGCCATTTAGGAAGGCACTTTTCACATCCATCTGAAACAGTTTGAATTTCAGAATGCAAGCAACACCAAGCAATAATCTGATTGATTCCAGTCTAGCCACTAGAGTAAAAGTCTCATCAAAATCAATCCCTTCAACTTGGGTGTATCCCTGAGCAACAAGTCTTGCTTTATTTCTGGTGACAACCCCTTCTGCATCAGACTTGTTCTTGTAGATCCACTTTGTGTCAATGATGTTTGTTCCTTCTGGTCTAGGAACTAACTCCCACACTTCATGTTGCTTGAACTGGTTCAATTCATCTTGCATTGCTCCAATCCAGTATTCATCAGTTAGAGCCTCTTTGACATTCTTTGGCTCAATCTTAGACACAAAGCAAGAGTTGGAGACAATTTCTCTGGATCTTGTAATGACACCATTGTTTGGATCTCCAATGATGAGTTCCTTTGGATGATCTTTCTGAATTCTGATGGAAGGATCTTTGTTAGCCTCCTCGGTTCGACTTTGGTGAAGTAGGGCGGTACATCATCCTTATCGGACACTTGTGGTGATGTCTCAAACCATGTCTCAACATCATATGGGACATTGTTTTCGATGGTGATCATCAACTATGACATTAATAGACTCCATCATAACTTTAGTCACGGAGTTGAATACTCTATATGCTCTGCTTTGTTTGAGTATCCCGAAAAATGCCCTCATCACTTTTAGAGTCCATCTTTCTCCTTTGGTCACGATCGTCGAATATAACATTTGCTACCAAACACATGGAAATATTTCACGGAGGTTTTCTTCCTTCCATATTTCATACTGGAGGATGTTCCCTTTCTTAAGGTGACCTGTTGTGAACATAGCAATATTCATAGCTTGAAAAAGTGAATAGGGAGTTTCTTAGCATGAATCATTGCTCGCGATTCTGTATGGTCCTATTCTTCCTTTCCACAACCCCATTTTGTTGAGGTGTTATAGGAGAAGAAAACTCATGATTGATTCCTTGAGAGGAAATTCATCAAACTTCTGTTTTCAAATTCCTTTCCATGATCACTTCTTATTACGACAATGCGACCTTCCTTCTCTCTTTGAAGTCTTTTGCATAACTCTTTAAAACATCAAACACATCAGATTTTCTTTGATGAAGTTTATCCGTAAATCTGGAGAAATCATCCACAACAACATAAGCATATCTTTTCCACCAAGACTCTCGACTGCATAGGCCCCATCAAATCCATGTGTACTCCGGCTTGAGGTGGTCGGATGTCTTGATATTGGATGTGACACTGGTTTGCTTTCCAACGACATTCACCACATACTCTCCTTCATCAATATCCGTCTAGGAATCCTCTAACGACCTCCATGGAGATGATCTTTTCATCCTCTAAGATGCAAATGACCAAGCTTTTGATGCCACAGTTTTACCTCTTTTTCATCCTTGATTGTAGAACACACAGTGGACAGATTAGTGTTCTCAGGCTCCCACAAATAACAGTTGTCCTTTGATCTGACTCCTCTCATTACAACCTCCTGTTTTTCATTAGACACAATACATTCAGACTTGGTGAAGTTGACCTTGAATCCAGAATCACACAGTTGACTAATACTTATGAGATTGGCAGTCAAACCCTTTACTAGTAGTACCTTACTTAGGTTTGGGACTCCAGGGCAGTCCAAGTTTCCAACACCTTTTATTTCACCTTTAGCTCCATCTCCAAAAGTGACATAACTGGTGGTATGAGGTCTGACTTCACTTAGAAGGTTCTTGATTCCAGTCATATGTCTAGAGCAGCCACTGTCAAAGTACCAGTCTTTCTTGGTAGAAACTCTAAGGGAAGTGTGAGCTATCAATGCTGCAGTCCTCTTCTTCCACTGTTGAGTGTAGGGTACCTTGCTGTTCTTAGGCTTTACATAAGAGTCGATTAGGGTATCCATGTGTGCAGCGAGAAGGGTTTTATGTGTCCAAACCTTCCACAATGATGACATCTCCATCTTTGAAACTTTTTATTCGTGTTTCTCTGATCTTGATGTTGACCCCAATGTTGTGACATCTGCTTTGACATTGGCTTATTAGGTCTGTTCTTCTTCTTGTTATCAGCAAATTTCTTTGCAGTCACATACCCTGAGCTAGACACATTTCCTGTTTTATGTTGTGACATCTGCTTTGACATTGGTTTCCCATGCCTCTTCTTCTTCTTGTCACTAACAGGTTTCCTTTCAGCCACATATCCTAGACCATGCTTATTTCCTGCATTTTGTCCAAGCTAAAGAATTTCTTCCAACTTATCAGTCCCAGTTGTCAGCATCTTGACAGATTTAGTCATCTGATCAAGCTTGGAATTCAACACTATAATTTCACTGTTGAGATGACTTATAGTGACTGTATTTTCCTTCTTCTCGACTTCGACTTCACATTTTACCTCCGACCTCTCATCGACTTTTTTTTCATTCTGCTGACATACTTCACCACTTCTGATACACAACTTCTTGTAAGTATCAGCAAGTTCTTCAAAGGTCACTTCCTCATCACTAGAGTCATTATCAGAATTACAAGTTCCAGAAAGTGTAGTGACAAGTTTGGCTGATTCCTCTTCAGAGTCACTACTTGAATCACCATCAGTCCAAGTGACAGTCATTCCTTTCTTTTGTTTCTTAAGAAAGGTAGGGCATTTAGCTCTAATATGCCCATACCCTTCACATCCATGACACTGGATTCCACTGCTTTGACTTCCTTTTTCCTCTGACTTGGATCTTCTGCTGGAGTCATAAGATCTGCTGATGTCAGATGAAATGTCCTTGACATTTGACCTTGACTTTGGATCAATCCTCTTGATGAGCTTGTTGAACTGTCTTCCAAGCATAGCTATGGCTTCAGATATCTTCTCATCATCACCCTTCTTGCATTCCTCTTCAGTATTAGATACAAGGGCTATGCTTTTATTCTTCTTATCAACATTTTCACTGATTCCCATCTCAAAAGTCATAAGAGATCCAACAAGTTCTTCAACCTTCAACGTGTTGATGTCCTGAGCCTCCTCTATTGCAGTTACTTTCATTGCAAATCTTTTAGGCAAGGATCTGAGAATCTTTCTCACCAGCTTCTCTTCTGACATCTTTTCACCAAGTGCTCCTGAGGTGTTGGCAATCTCCAAGATATTCATGTGAAACTCATGAATGGTCTTATCTTCTTTCATCTTCAAATTCTCAAATTTGGTAGTGAGCATCTGAAGTCTTGACATCTTCACCTTGGACGTCCCCTCATGAGTAGTTTTGAGAGTGTCCCAAACATCCTTGGCCAGCTCACATTGATGAACTAGTCTGAATATATTTCTGTCAATCCCATTGAATAAGGCATTCAATGCTTTAGAGTTCCCCAGTTCTAGCTCCTCTTCCTCTTTGCTCCATTCTTCCTCAGGTTTCAAGACAGTAGTCCCATCTTTCTCAAGCTTGGTGGGATGTTTCCATCCTTTGTCGACTCTCCAAGCTTTAATATCCACTGATCTTAAAAAGGCAACCATACGAGGTTTCCAGTATTCATAATTAGACCCATCCAGTATAGGTGGTCTACCTCCAAATCCTCCTTCCTTATCCATTACGCCAGAAACTATTATCCCTAGATCTCACCCAAAATAACAGTGGGGTGCACCTCGATGCCAATTGAAATTCACGGCGGCGGATCGTGATGTCACGAGAGAATGTTATGACACGATGTCGACACTATGTTAACAATTCACCGATAAATCTGACGATAAAGAACACAATAAATTGTTTACCCAGTTCAGTGCATAACTACACCTACATTTGGGGGCTACCAAGCCAGAGAGGAAATTCACTATTAGTAGAATTAATTCAGGAATAAACCAACCAGTTTATCTCCTTCACTTAAAACCTACCCAATGCAACTTCAATCTAAGTCCTACTTAGACACGAGTTCCTACTCCCCTCAATCAGCGGTGATATCAACCTATTGATTAATTGAATTGTGAAGACACTCTTCAATAAACTATCTTGATTTTGCTTCAAAGCTTTAATCAAGAGACAAAACACTCGTGCTTCAAAGCTTTGAGTGATAAACAACCCTTACAAACAAATCCTAGTCTAAAGCACTTATCAATTGATAATTGTTTTGGCTCACAAGATTAACTAGAATTACACAAATTACAACCTGCTAAATCTTCAATACATTCCAGGCGTAGTAAGTGTTCTATTTTATAGAAGCGATCCACGAAACTTGGTTTGGGCTTCCATAAAGATAGCTAGGGTTCACTTAATTAATCCTAAAAACTTGGTCTTATCAACAACCAATTTAGGTTTAACTAAGATTAACCTAACAGCCACGTGAGCATGCAATCTAATAACAGAAAAACATAATAAAGCATCTCAACAAACTTCCTGAAAAATCTCGGAAAAGCAGTTACGAGCAGAATCACTGAATGTCATAACATCATTATGACATCGAATATTTTCTGAAATTCGGCCGACTTTTAGCTTCCGGTTGCTTCAAACATCCTTGTCAAGTAGGATTTATCTTCAATCTCTGAATGTCATGACATTTATCAAGACATTGCTATAGCCTAGTTTTACCAAAAAGTAATGCCAACTTAAAACACTAACAATATCGAACCCCATTCTTCCGCTTCCCTTTGCAGCCCATCAACCTCCATTCTTCTTCTTCACTAATGGTTGACTCTAATTTCTCATTTACCTCGACTAACAATTCAGGTCTTAGAAAAAGAGGGATTAGATGCTGGTGTGATCTTGAATCCCCGTTGATGACTTCATGGACGCATGAGAATCCTGGAAGAAGATTTCATGGATGTGGTAATTTTAAGGTAATGAGGAAAATGGGATGTAACTATTTTCAATGGGTTGATGAAGAAATGAGTAGTCCTGCAAAAGAAATGGTTTGATCTTTGAAAGACAAGAATGAAGAGCTTATGGATCTAATTAGGGACACAAATAAAAATGAAGAAATGTTGAAGATGAAAATTAAGTTCATGGGATATTTTTTGATTTTGTCATTGTTGTTATTCTTTATTAGTTGTATTTGTCTTTGTTACAACACATGTATAAGTTTGATATGTGGAATATGATATAATCTCTATGTTAATGAAATGAAATGTCTTGATTTTGGCATAATTTTGGCATAATCTCTCTGTATAAGTTTGGCATACTGCTAGCATCTATTTGGCACAATTTCTTTGTATAAATAATTCAAATTTTGACATAATTTTGGCAGCACTGCTTTATAAATTTGACAGAACTTGTAAATTATATTTAAGCATAAAATGGACATGAACTATTTGTTCCACGCATTCAGAAACTGTAATTTATAACATAATGCAACACTTTTTCACACTTGATTCAAAAAGCCAACACAACTTGTTTTGGACATTGCTAACACAACTTGTTTTAACAGCAGAATGCAACATAATGCAACATGTTTTAAACATAGCTAACACAACTTGTTTTTTACAGCAAAATGACCCAAAAAGCTAATATAACAACTTGTTTTTATATAAAAGTAACATGGTTCAAAAAACATAACAGAATATAAACTAATAACTAGTCTTGGGTTGCTTGCGGTGCTTGCGACCCTCCTTCTATAACAATTTGTACAACACCAGTCACTTTCTTTTTTCCTTTCGCCTTTTTGTTGACACCTTTCGGAATAGATCTCTCACCTTCCCTTTTCCCTTTGCAAGTTCATTTATTATGTCTCATGTTCCGCATTTCGACATTTAACGGTTTGATGATTTCGGGCAAAGAGTTTGTATATCTAGGCTCGTCATTTGTCTTGTTGCGGTTCTTCTTTGACGCCAATTGCTCTCCGCATGACCGGTGGCTTGATCGGCTCGGATCCTTCGGATGGCCATAGTTGTGGACCATTTGTCGGCAACACATGTGTCTATAAGTAGCCATGACAATAGACTTCCTAGACACGAAACATACATAATATGTTAAGCAATTTGATATGACAAATTGATTAGGCATAATTGCATATAGTTGATGGTTTACATGTCTGAAGAAACATACTCTTATGGATCCTTTTAGTTATACCATATACATGCAATAGCATGACAACGTGGTATCCCAGATAGATCCCATTTTCTACATGCACATATCTTCTGCAGCAAATTAACAGTGTATGTTTCAACACCGTTTGACACCCCAAATATAGCAAAACCTTCATCCAAATGCCACGTTGCAGTCCATCCTTCAGCTTCCCTCTTTTTATTTTCTAGAACTTTTTGGATTTTAGGACTTATGATACCTTTGCATCTACTTAAAGCATCCTTTTGAGTAGCAATCCTCATAGTTATATAGTGTTTGATTCCTTTGAGCAGGGTAATGATTGGTTTGTCTCTATGCTCCAAGATTGCTCTATTGAATGACTCACACATATTGTTGACTTGCAAGTCACTTTGTGTGTGTGTGTGTCTTAAAGTGAGATCTACTCCAACAAGTAGCAGGCACATCCATAATGTCTTTCCAAGCTTTAGGATTGAGCTTTTTCATGTCATTCACGACTCTCTCCCATCCAGGCATAGTTGTGGCCCTAGAAGCCCTCCAAAGAGCTTCCTTCATCTCTAGTCCAGGATATTTTTTCTCCAATTATCATACAAATGTTTCACACACAACCTATGCTCAATATATGGACTG
The DNA here is from genome assembly GCA_021764765.1 of Vicia sativa. Lineage (NCBI taxonomy): Eukaryota > Viridiplantae > Streptophyta > Magnoliopsida > Fabales > Fabaceae > Vicia > Vicia sativa. The sequence goes on from CM038792.1 coordinate 266,865,394, forward strand.
GTCTCTAAAATAGTTGGTACCAATCCCTAAAACAACATTAAAAGTGCATACTTTGTAATTCATAATGTTAATAACATACTATAATATATTGTATAATGTTAATAAGTAACATACTGTAAATAACATACTTTAATGGATATAACAACCTTCCAAGCACACATAAATTCTCTCAAAAACTGGACCACTTTCGGAAACAACACATTGTATCTTGACCGAAGAGTTTGGATTTGACTTGAGCAATTCTTCAGCATACCTCCTCGAATGTGTAAATTGTTCACGACCAGCACCCTGAATTAGATCTATTGCTTTTCTCTTGGCCCTGTAAGCTTGGCCAGTCGTCAACTTCACGCCCCATTTTTGAAGGGCTTCAGCAATCAACCCTTTAGTCTTCATTTAAGGACTATGTCTTAAGGTATAAACAAATTGACGAGCTAACCAATTTGTTTTGGTTTGTCTATTATTTGGTGTCCTATGGCAACTATGTTCATCAGTAAACCTAACAAGTTGCCAAAATCGATTGTTAGTCCTCATACTAAAACGTATATAAAACGGTCAACCTTTCATGCATCGTACAACCATTCTTGTCTTGTCATTTTTTCTTAAGACAACATTTTTCTTGTTATCCATTTCATACGCTTTTATAGCATCTCTAACTTGCAACTTATCTTTGAACATCATTCCTACCTCAAATTATTTCTCTCTGTAAAAATTGGAAACCTCTTCATCTCATCTTCAACATCACTTTCTGGTGGAGTCTGAAGCCCATCTGAATCAAAACTCTCATTATCGGAAATAACGTTATGACTTGAAAGATGTTGAGTTTGATCATTGGGCAACACTGTTGTCCAATCGACATTAACTTCGGGACCTAAATCAACATCACTTTCATCCTTATCATCCTCGTCCTCCTCACTGGCCTCATAATCCGGATCTGTTTCACTTTCATCTTCCCTCACGTTAACTTCATCAGTTTGCATAACTTCCACATTCACATCAGCAACTTGCTCATCCTCCACATTTACTTCTTCATTCACATCAACAGCCTGTTCCACATTCGCATCAGCTTCCACATTTAATTATTCAGCTTGCACATTCACCGGGTTATTAGCTTCAGGTATTTCAGCGGTAGGTATTTCAGCAACATCAACAAACTCAAGTATTTCAATTGGGTGCTCAACATAAACATCGATGACATTGTATCCTTTAACATCTTCAATGAAGGTTAGAATATCTTGGTCATTAATCAACGGACGAAGTCCTCGAGTAAATGATAGCATGGGGATCCAATACCAAAGACATCTTATATTGCCATATCCTTCACTTTTAATCATAGATTCAAGGTCCATATAGGACATTAAATCCACATCCCAATCCCAATTCATTTCAGTAACAATTTCCCCTACATACAACTTTACAGGATGATATACAAATTCTCCTTTATGATGAATTCTAAGTCTGATAGTTTGGTTTGCAGATGGCCTACAAAAACATGTACAAAGAATAACCATTAAACATTTGGGATCAAATAAACAAACGCAGGTTCAAACACAAATCATAAACAAACGCAGGTTCGGTTCAAACACAAATCATAAGCAAACGTAGGTTCGGTTTAAACACAAATCATAACCAAATGCAGGTTCGATTCAAACACAAATCATAAACAAACGCAGGTTTGATTCAAACACATAATCATTTACCTTGAAACATAGGTTGAATTTGACATTGTAAACAACTTTTGATAATCGAAATCAACTTCCAGAAATTGAAGAAAAATGACTGTGACTCAATTAGCAGCGAGACGAAGGGCAAGACGAAGGGCGAAGAAGATGGTGAGCGGTGGTGAGTAGCGAGACGGAGGGTAGAACGAAGACTGAAGAAGATGGTGGGTGGTGGTGAGCAGCGAGCAAGCAAATCGAATTGGGGAAGTTACATTTAGAGTTTGAGGATTCCATATGTGTTAATTATAAAATAATTATTTCAAATAATTTTTGTGAAGTATAAAATATAATATGTAATTTACGAAATTAATAAAAAAATTGAAATAAGTAAAATATGAGTTGGCATGTGACAGGTCATTAGGTTATGTGTCATGTCATCAAAAATTGGTCTCAGAATTGCAAAGGGACTATAATCCTAAAAAAATTATAATTTAGGAACCAAACCGAATTTTAAACTATAAGGATCAAAAATGGAAAAAAAATACATAATAGGAGGACCAAAACTGATATTAAACTTTTTTTTTTCTTTTTCTTTTTACTAGTATTCAGTGACTAATTAAATAGATTAGGAAATGAGTTAAGTAATTTCAACCTTTTTCAATTACAGTTGCGGAAATTAAATAGTAATCGCAGTTGCGGAAATTAAAACGTAGTTCTTGGTACTAAGTTTATGGATATATAATTCATTTTAAAAAATATATAAAACTAGTGTTAGTCATCAGATTTCTTCACAACTTGGCAATTATTGTCTGTCTTCAAGGTTGAAGAAGCAATGTCTCTGTTGAGATCAAGGTACGCTCTCTCTCTTCAGTCTTCCAACTTGTTTCTTATTCGTTTCTTCTCTCACAATCACAACCTTAACCTTATTGATGCCGATGACGCTGTTTCCTCGTTCAATCGTATGCTCAATACAAACCCTACCCCTCCCATCATTGAATTCGGTAAGATTTTAGGTTCCCTCGTTAAGAACAATCGTTTTCAAACTGCTATTTCCCTTTCTCAACAAATGGAACTTCAACGAATTCAAACCAACATTGTTATTTTGAACATCTTGATTAACTGTTTCTGCAACCTTAATCAACTCAATTTTGCATTTTCTACATTGGCCAAGATCCTCAAGCTAGGTTTTCACCCTGATACAATAACAATCAATACACTTATCAGAGGTCTCTGTCTTAATGGCAAGATTAACGAAGCCCTTCACTTTCACGACCACATCATGGCAAAGGGCTTTCACCTTAATCATGTTACTTATGGGACCTTGATTAATGGGTTATGTAGAATAGGAGAAACAAGATCTGCTATGCAGGTTTTGAAAAAGATCGAAGAAGGGTTGCTGGTTAAGCCAGATGTGGTAATGTACAACACAATCATTAATAGTCTAGTGAAAGATAAACTTGTGAACGAAGTCTTTGATTTATGTTCTGAAATGACTTTTAAGAGAATTTCTCCTAATATTATCACTTTTAATACTTTGATATACGGCCTTTGCATTGTCGGTCAATTGAGAGAAGCAATTGCTTTGTTAAATGAAATGTTGTTGAAAAGTATCAACCCGGATGTCCGTACTTTTAGCACACTCATTGATGGTTTATGTAAGGAAGGAGAGGTTGAAAAAGGTAGAGATGTGTTGGTTGTTATGATAAAACAAGGCGTCAAACCTAATGTTATTACTTATACTTCTTTGATGGATGGATATTTTTTGGTTAAAAAAGTGAACAAGGCTAAACACGTATTTAACTCTTTTGTTCGAAGAGGAGTTGAACCTAGTATTCGCAGTTACAGTGTTATGATAGATGGATTATGTAAGAGTAGAATGGTGGATGAAGCTGTGAATCTCTTCAAAGAAATGCATTTGAAAAACATGGCTCCTAATACTATAACATACAATTCGCTTATTGATGGACTTTGTAAATCGGGGAGAATCTCTGATGTTTGGGATCTTATAGATGAGATGCATGACAGAGGCCAACCTGCTGATGTGATTACTTATAATTCTTTATTGGATGCTTTGTGCAAAAACCATAAGGTTGACAAGGCAATTGCATTATTAACGAAGATCAAAGATCAAGGGATTCATCCAAACATGTATACATACACTATACTTGTTGATGGACTATGCAAAAATGGAAGACTTAAGGATGCACAAGAGATTTATAGGGATCTTACGATTAAAGGCTATCATTTAGATGCTAGAATGTATAATGTGATGATTAATGGCCTTTGTAAAGAAGGGTATTTGGATGAAGCATTGTCCTTAATGTCACTAATGGAAGACAATAAGTGTGCACCTAATGTTGTAACTTATGAAACTCTTGTTCGTGCTTTTTTTGACAACGACAAGAATGATAAGGCGGTGAAACTTCTTTGCGAAATGATTGCTAGAGGTCTACTGCAAGAGTAAAACTAGGTGACATGTTTTCGTTATTTTGAATTTTAAAACAACCATCAAATTCTCTGGATCACCGACACCTTTAATCAAAGGCATGTCCGGTGTCCTAGTCAATGTGTTAGTGTCGGCATCCAAGTCAATGCTTCATTTCATAGATCAAATTTTCATTTGTTATTAGTGTCCCTTAAAAAGGAAATTGGATGCTGCTGCAAGCTAACTACAACTTTAGTTTTTGATAAAAGTCAGGCGTTGTAAGGTTCATATTGATGTTGTAACAACAATAGTGAATGATTTGTTTTTATTTTATCTTTTCTTCACTTGACATCTTGTAGCTGGAGTTTGTTTATACTTTATACTCACTTCTCTTGCCATACAATTCCGATCCTTAACTCTTTTGATATCAACATCTAGTGGAGTTACTAGTTGCTTGAGATTCTTGGGCCAGACTAACATATATCTGCAAAAAAGTTGGTTTGAGTGGTTTTTGCCCTAAGCTTGTTGTGCTCATCGTCATGCCATTTTCATTTTTCCCTTTTATTGCAGGTTTCTCTATTTTGCTCTCTTATGATCAAATGACAATATTGTTTACATGTTCTTTTTTCTGGTTCTTGCCAATTGCCAAGCTTGCTGAATTTCTAGTTTTATGCGACACACCAAGTTATAATCACAGTTGCTTGTTGGATGTATGAATGAATCCTTGGCCTATTTCCGAAATTAATGGTATGCTTGTATTTGGTTTAACGGTATGCGCATTATTTAAGGTATAGATGTAGTGATACTAAGAATTCCATTCTATCCATTTCTCAAACTCAAATTGCCTGTGTATGCTTGTCATAGAAAAATGTGAGCTCTTAAAAACTGTTGCATGATTGGCATTTTAGATTGTGTTATTTTACTATGCAGTCCGGTTGATGTTGATCAGTGAATTGGTACAAACTACATACTAGACTTTTTGAGGAGCATTTGTGACTAAGGTTGGTTCTAGAATTAAGATCATGCAATACTCCTTAAATGTAATAACTTCTTGGATTGTGATGTGTTATACAACTTTTTAGATTAGTGCTTATTAATGAATGATTGAAACACTTATGAATACAAGTTGTTTGATCTAATTATAGTCGCACAAAATTTAGAGATTTTAGCTTTGATAGTCTTTAATGTCCATTTTCGATCATGCACTGCTGCTTTCCAAACTCATAATTCTCTCGAGTTGTTTGACGATTGATTTTTCAATTATGATTTCGGATTCTCATGCTTCTTAATACACAAGTTCTTTTGTTTCTCTAATTTAAGCTTCTTTTTTTTTAGTTTTCTAATTGTTATGACAGTTGTTGTGATGTAAAGGCTACCTATCCAGCGCACAATCCTTTAGTTACTTTTGGCTGAGAAAAAATGCTTAGGAGCTCAAGGAATTGCTAGATAGGAATTATTGGTCTATCATAGTGTTATCACTGAACATTTGCAGTTTAATATTAGATAAACTTGCAACAGGTTGAGTTAAGTCGAGTCTATCGAATCAAACCTATAAACTCTGAATTTTACAATCTTAAATACAAGAGTGTGATCTCCGGTGATACAACAGTTTGCAATAAAATTTTACTGATCTTTTTACCAAGATTATGTATAAAATACCAAACAAAAGAAATTATGAATTAATTAATACAGAAGAAATTAGGATAACCATCTATCCACAAACCCTCATAAAAAGAATAAAAATAAAAGCACACCACAATGTCAAGTGATACTTGCAAAGGTGGAGAAGCTATTAGCTCAACATTAATGAAACGTATGAGAAAGAAAATTGGACACATAATGCATTTGTAACAAATAATTTTACAAACAAAAAACACAATCATGACCTCAACAAAATTAACCCTGGTGGTATTTTTTAATCAGTTTCATCTCCTCCAAATATACTCTTCATCCTCATTGTTTGGTTGTTCTTTATGCTGTTTAGTATTGCACTTCAAGCATTTCGTGTTTCTTGCATAATTGTAGAAATCACATCTACACAAAGCAATACATAAAATGAAATGAATTTTTTTTAATTGCAATAAACTTTGGTAGAGGAAGAAAATCAATGGACTGACTTACTTTGGACAACTCCAATCTCCAGGAAATTTCTTGGGATTTGGGTTTGACTCTTCACAACGAAAACAATTGGTTTTACCGGAGAAATTCAAGAAATCACACCTGCATACAGAAAAAAATCATGAAAAGAAAAGGAAAAAAAGACTTGAAATAGTCAAAGTTTTGATTTAATAGACCTTACTTAATGGAAGAAATTGGGTAGTAAGCGCAAAGTAGCATGGGAAACAAGAAGCTTTTAAGATGGTGGCAAGAGAAACACTTACTTAGGACAATTCCAATCCCCGGGATTTTTCTTGGGCCTTGGCTCAGGACACTTCAAGCACTTGACATTACTCGCAAAGTTCATGAATCCGCACCTACATACACAGGAAAACTCTTTAACTAACAATCAAAAGTCAATGTCCACATTTGGATTCTATACTATATGCAGAGAAATGCTAGGCTGTTATTAATCATCATAACGAAATATACATTTTTCTCTTGCTCATAACAAAGATGTAGCTCATTTTAGCTAAAGCTCAAAGATGTTTATGCATAAGAACAGTGAGTAACAGTTTTAGAAGCAAAATGATTAAAGAGTCACAAAGAATCTATAAAATATTGTGATAGCATAGTGATAGAACTGACAATATTAGTAGGTAGAATTGTGATGTATACGATGACAATGATGATAGCTTACATGAAATGCAGTAAAAATAAAGGGAAAAGAGGTTACTAAATGGAATGAGATTATAATCAATATATATGATCACCACAAACCCTCCAAGAGCCAAAATTGCATCCCTACACCAAAAGATGGGAATAGAATTGCACAGAGCAGTAGGAAAAATATAGGATATATGGAGCCTGAACCATGTCTATAATATATAGAACAAGACGGTGTTAGCAACATGTTCTTGTTGACACATTCTGTAAACACACTTTTCAAGATAGATTCAATAACTGGTGAAACTGTAAGGAACCCCATAGCTATTGCAATAATGAAAGAATTCTAGGATGAGTCTGATAAGTATCTAAGCACTTGGGGATCCCTCCTGTAAAAGCCAGCTATCAAAGGGGAAGAATAAAGCCACTTTAATACCTTTCCTGTAAAAGCCAGCTAGCAAAGGGGAAGAACAAAGCCACATAAATACTCCACCCAGCATCCAATAATACTTTAAGTGAGACTTTGACACCCCATAATACCCAAGCACCTATCATAGCACTGCCCCGACGGCTGACCTTATATGACTTTACTTGGTCATTCCGGTCACCCCGTCCATAGATAGGCGCCCTTTTCGAGCCCCTGACAAATAGCTCTGATACCAATTGATAGGTAGCTATCAAGGGGGGAGAAGTGAGCCACTTAAATACTCCACCAAGCATCCTATACTACTTTATGTGGGACTTGGGAACTCCATAATACCCAAGTACCTTATCAGAGTCGTAGGGCAAAATGCAGCTATCGCAAAAGAGCAAGATGAAAAACAGATAGCAAGCTGAATGGAATTTTTAAAGAAATGAGTTTCGAATAGAGAAGTAGAAAGATACTTCAGTAGAAGAAAGCCCCAAAAAGTCAGGGCAAGGCAAAATAGTTGCAAGCAATCAACACTTTGAAATTGTACTTCACAAGTCTTCCACTTTTGGCTGACTGGATTAGACTTTAATAAGAGCCCAACCAAGAAAGAAAGGTTACCTTAACAGGTTTACCTCGTTTCCCCTAGAAACTAAAAATTTAGTGAAAAAGAGACAACGTGTGAAAAATGAAAGAAATTATTAATGGAAAGAGATGGTAAGTAACAGAATTCTGAGATTGATTAAAAAACAGCTACCAGGTTAACGTGTCGAAGTTATCTATCGGTATTTAAATTTATCAGTAATTGTCAAAAAATTGATTAGTTTGCTATGCATCATCATACAAAACTAAAAATATGTCAATAGGAATTTTCCTTGTCAGAGAAAATAGGAAGCTTACTGTGGGCATGTCCAATCTCCCTTTTTCATTTGAACCTCATTCATATTGTGTCTATTGGCTCTCTTGGGCCCCTCTGCTTGGCATTTTAGACACTTTATGTTTCTGGAAAAATTTAAGAAATTGCATCTGAAGAAAAAGCAAAGAGCAGTCAGCAATTCAACATACTAGAGACGCCAAAAATGAGAAACAGAAAACAACTATTTGAAGACAATGGGAATATGGACAGCATAGGGGTGAAATAAGAAAAGAAGTTATTTGCAGTTAAATTACAGGTCAGTTTGACATGCATAATTTCATATAGAAAAGAAACCTTTGGAGACAAAAATTCATAGAAGAGCAAGGAGGCACTTCATATATATAATTATATTGTTATTAACCGGCATCAGCCGACTTTTGAAAGGAAAATGACAATCACGTGTAGGAGTTTACAATGCCTTATGAGAAAAAGCTAATAAGCAAACAAAGCACTTACTCAGAACAGGTCCAATCTCCTTCCTTCATTTCAATAGCAGGAGCGTCAATATTCTTTGGCCTGTCTTCCTCACAATTTAAGCATTTCATATTCCTAGAGAAGTTCATAAAATTGCATCTGCAGAATATTTATGGGGGTAAAAGAACTTACTCTTAGTATCAAATCATTCAATAGCTAACATCTAATTATATGAGACATAGACTTTTATTAACACGAGAATAATTGTGGAAAGTATAATGATTGGTATTCAAGACAAGGAAGAAGCAAGTGCATCTTTTTCGGTCAAAAAGCCTAGAGACGAAGCTCACACACACTGGTTGCGGAGAAGAGGGGTATTATGGGTTTGAAAGGTAATAATTTTCACCGCAAATTTTAGAAGAAAAAATTTGATATCCAGTTTCTATTAGTAAAAGTTGCAATTGATAAAAGATAGACCTCTTGCTTAAGTTCTGTGAACAAATGGCTTATGAATAGAGAACCTTTAGCTCTGCATTTTAACAATGTCTTTTAAATCCTATGTGAAAATGCACATTGAACATGCAGAAACTATTACGCAAGCTATGAATATATCTGCATAAGCTAATAGAAACTCACTTTGGACACGTCCAGTCACCTTTCTTCATCTCAACATGTTTAGAAATCATATCAGCCTTAAAACTTAGAGATTTACTTTTTGCCACGCTATCCTTCGAAGCGGGCTTTGATTCAACAGGAGCAGGAAGAGGAGGAGGAGCAGGAGACGCATCGCTCAACTCAATCAGCTGCGATAGAAGTTGCCTTGCAGATGATTCGATAACTTCTCGGCCCGGTAGTTTCTCTCCTCCAGAAAGAACAAGCGGGTCCACCGCATAGAACAAAAGTATCCGCACAATATCCACAGTTCGAGCATCAGCTTCAGATTCCCTTAGAATCACATAAGCTCTATCACAAGAGTCTCGCAAATTGCAAGCACTACAAACCTGAATAGAAGCAAACATGTGTTGTCATCTCCTCATATTCAAATATGAAAGAATCACATAAATGCTTCTAAAAACTAGATAATAACAACAATAACAATGCACATACATCGCCTTCTTCTAATCGCAGATGAGCTCTGAGCCTTTTAGCCGAATTAACAGCTTTACGGAGAAGATTAGGACATCCTCCTTCAACAATTGCTTGAATATCTTCCGACGACAGCAATCTGAAAAACAAAATAACAAGCAAATCAATGCAAATCTGCATAACAACACTACTACTACACAACAATCAACATGCATTTTAAACAGCAAGTAACCTAAATTTCTGACGAATTCGATACGTAATCAGGTAACTGAAATTAAAATCAAAATTGAAAAATCTGAAAGAAAACGAACTTGATAACGTCGTAACGGTCACGAGCGAAGCTAAGAGAAGCATCCTTCAAGAGGTTGATGTTGGAGTAAACACTGGCATCAGATGATTGGGAGAGATAGCCTTTGGCGGCCAATCGGTCGACGAATGAGATCCATTCAGGCCAGGGATGGTCGACGGAAGACACGGTTACGGCGGCGGTTGCGGCGGAGGTGGAGGAGGATGAGAAGAAAGAAGTGCGGCGGTGCGGTGGTTTGAAAAAGAGAAAAGGATGGTTGAGTTTGGTAGTCAGAGGTTGAGTTCGAGGGATACGGAAGAGTGCGAACTTTAAACCTGACATTGATAGTTTGCTTTCAGGGCTGAGGTTTATCGAATTCGAAATGGAATGCAATTTGCAAACACTTCAGGGTTTTAGCTTGGTTTGGGGATAACGAAGTAATAAATACTAGTAAATAACCCGTGCTGTCTAGGAATGGCAACGGGGCGGGTCGGGGCGGGTTTAAGCACACCCGTCTCCTAGATTCAGACTCGCACCCGCACCCGTTCGGGGCTAAAATTTGTTCACCCGCCCCCACCCCCAATAAGAAACGGGTTTACCCGCACCCGCCCGAATAAAATTTTTATTTTATTTTTAAATTTATATATTTTTTAATAAAGTTAAAAATAAATAATTAAACTAAATACTTAATTATTTTAAAAGTATTTTTCAAGTTTGATAGTTTTATTTAAATTTTAATTTCAAAAAAATATATAATAATTCTAATAAACATAATATTATAACATTAAAAAGTATAAAAAAGTGTAAATAAGTAATAAAACTATTAAAAATAAATAAAATAAAATAAATTTAGTTGGCGGGTGCGGGGCGGGTGCGGGACGGGTATTACCATCACCCGCCCCCGCACCCGCCCCTGGTTAAACCGGGTTTTCTCCGCTAATGTCGCACGGGACCGGTCGAGATTTCATATAACGTAGAACTAACTTTGTCATGTAATAGAACATTCCTATATTTTTTAAGTATGGCAGCGTATTTTCAATTATATAAGACAACAATTAAAAAAATAGTTAACAGATAGATATTAAAATGACCAGTCAATAGTTGATTGTCATACGTTCACATTTAACCCGGAATCTCGATGAGTTAACGAATCCTAATTGAATCCAAATAATTAATTGTAAAAATGTATTATTAAACCAATTTTAGATATTAGCATATTTTTCAAATATAAAATGTATGACAACTTCCAGTCGTGATTCACACTACATGTCTACCAAATAAATCGTACATTCGATTCTCTAACTTCAATTATATAAAACAATAGCAATATAAATTTTTAAAGTATGAACATTAAAATGAACCGTCTACAGTTGCTATCTCATAGATACATTCACATCTACCCGTAGATCCAGATGAGTTAACAAACTCAGTTGAATCCAAATGAGTTAATTCTAAAACTATATTACATCCTACAATGTATGACAACTTCTCGTTACATTTCAAGTTTATTATCTTCTTGTTAGATGATATTTATAAATTTTACATAGTTTATTAATTTTTGATTGTACCCCGTCAAAAATTAATAAACTATGTAAATATGTAACTTATTCTAACTATACAAAATATTAATTACTTCCAATATATGTAGTTTATTCTCATTTATACATGTCTACTAAATCATTATTTGTAAAGTTTGAATTCATTTTTCAATCGGTTAACATTCTTATAGTTTTTAATATAAACTAATAATATACACAAACTTTTAAGTATTGATCTGTACTTACTATAAATCGTACATTCGATTCTCTAACTTCAACTATATAAAACAATAGTAAAACAAATTTAAAAGATTGACATTAAAATGAACACTCTACAGTTGATATCTCATAAATACGCGTGAATTCAGATGAGTTAACAAACTCAGTACAGTTGATATCTCATAAATACGTTCACATTTACCCGTGAATCTAGATGACTTAACAAACTCAGTACAGTTGATATCTCATAGATACATTCACATGTACCTGTGAATCTAGATGAGTTATTAATATCAGTATCATTGATATCTGATAGATATGTTCACATCTATCCGTGAATCCAGATGAGTTAACAAACCAGTATGAATCCAAAAAATTATATCCTAAAATATATTCAAAAACATATATTCAACTAAATTAAGAGAAACCGATATAGTAAAAGATTATATAGAAATGTTTGTGGATATGACATGACTTTCATTTTTTTTAAATATATCAATAACATTCAAAATCATATAGTTTTTTCTTAAACTACTTTCTAAATACTATTTAAAATTATACAAATATTATATATTTTATTTTCATTATTTACATTAAATTGATTTTTAATGGATCAACTAATATTTTGAAAATAATTTAATTGAATTAATTGATCAATTAACTCTTTAATGAAGTTACAATACATATAATTGAGTAAATGATTAGTTAAATAAATATTTCTTTAAAATACATGAATTTTATTCACCTTTGTAAAATATATTTCTTTAAATAAATATTTCTTTAAAATACATGATTTTTATTCACCTATATAAAATCAATTATAAATTATTCAATTTATTAAAATGATTATATCAATAATTTTTTTATTGTATCATAATTTTTTATGATTAACATTTATCATTAAATTTTCATGATTACTATTCAATATTTTTTATCATGATTACAATTATAAAGTTAATTTGAAAAGATTATGATATATTTTAGTTATTTCATAAAGTTAAAAAAATTATCAAATCTCAATTGATTTTGTTTTGTTTTATTAACCTTTTTATAAAAATTGAAATAATTTATTTTAGGTCAAATAAGGATCTAAATAATTACAAAATGATATTTATTCTTACATTTTTAGAATGATAAATTAAATATTTAAGATAAACATTAGAGTTCTTATTTACGTTACCTTTTATATATTTATAATATACTTTTTTATTAATTTTATTAACAATATATTTATAGTTAACAATACATCGTTTAAACTACGTTAATTTTTTCAAGAATATAAATGTAACCTTTCAAAAAATATACACAAATATATTTAGAAGTCGGTAGAAAATTTTACTGGTTAAATTATAATTCCATTAAAAATTTATTGATCATAAATTTTTTGAAATCAAATCATGCATAAAAATAAAATGTATTAATGTGACCATTCAAAATAATTTCTATATATATATATATATATATATATTAAAATTAAATAATATTAATACCTTCATTCAAAAGATATATTTGTAAAGTTTTGATTTAATTTTTTTCATATCTTTATATATTCTAATGTATATAATATTGCTACAATATGAAATAGTATCGAACCTATAATATTAAAAGAGAATTCAAATTTTATTGATCATAATATTTTATAGAATCAAATCATACATAAAAATTAAACATATTTATGTCACCATTCAAAATAATTTCCATATAAGTATAATAAAAATAAATGAAAATAATGTCTCCATTCAAAAGATATATTGTTAAAGTATCGAATTAAAATTAAATATAAAGTTAATTTGAAAAGATTATGATATATTTTAGTTATTTCATAAAGTTAAAAAAATTATCAAATCTCAATTGACTTTGTTTTGTTTTATTAACCTTTTTATAAAAATTGAAATAATTTATTTTAGGTCAAATAAGGATCTAAATAATTACAAAATAATATTTATTCTTACATTTTAGAATGATAAATTAAATATTTAAGATAAACATTAGAGTTCTTATTTACTTTACCTTTTATATATTTATAATATACTTTTTGTTAATTTTATTAACAATATATTTATAGTTAAAAATACATCGTTTAAACTACGTTAATTTTTCAAGAATATAAAAGTAACCTTTCAAAAAATATACACAAATATATTTAGAAGTCGGTAGAAAATTTTATTAGTTAAATTATAATTCCATTCAAAATTTATTGATCATAAATTTTTTGAAATCAAATCATGCATAAAAATAAAATGTATTAATGTGACCATTCAAAATAATTTCTATATATATTAAAATTAAATAATATTAATACCTTCATTCAAAAGATATATTTGTAAAGTTTTGATTTAATTTTTTTCATATCTTTATATATTCTAATGTATATAATATTGCTACAATATGAAATAGTATCAAACCTATAATATTAAAAGAGAATTCAAATTTTATTGATCATAATATTTTATAGAATCAAATCATACATAAAAATTAAACATATTTATGTCACCATTCAAAATAATTTCCATATAAGTATAATAAAAATAAATGAAAATAATGTCTCCATTCAAAAGATATATTGTTAAAGTATCGAATTAAAATTAAATATAAAGTTAATTTGAAAAGATTATGATATATTTTAGTTATTTCATAAAGTTAAAAAAATTATCAAATCTCAATTGATTTTGTTTTGTTTTATTAACCTTTTATAAAAATTGAAATAATTTATTTTAGGTCAAATAAGGATCTAAATAATTACAAAATAATATTTATTCTTACATTTTTAGAATGATAAATTAAATATTTAAGACAAACATTAGAGTTCTTATTTACTTTACCTTTTATATATTTATAATATAATATACTTTTTTGTTAATTTTATTAACAATATATTTATAGTTAACAATACATCGTTTAAACTACGTTAATTTTTTCAAGAATATAAATGTAACCTTTCAAAAAATATACACAAATATATTTAGAAGTCGGTAGAAAATTTTATTAGTTAAATTATAATTCCATTCAAAATTTATTGATCATAAATTTTTTGAAATCAAATCATGCATAAAAATAAAATGTATTAATGTGACCATTCAAAATAATTTCTATATATATTAAAATTAAATAATATTAATACCTTCATTCAAAATATATTTGTAAAGTTTTGATTTAATTTTTTTCGTATCTTTATATATTCTAATGTATATAATATTGCTACAATATGAAATAGTATCTAACCTATAATATTAAAAGAGAATTCAAATTTTATTGATCATAATATTTTATAGAATCAAATCATACATAAAAATTAAACATATTTATGTCACCATTCAAAATAATTTCCATATAAGTATAATAAAAATAAATGAAAATAATGTCTCCATTCAAAAGATATATTGTTAAAGTATCGAATTAAAATTAAATATAAAGTTAATTTGAAAAGATTATGATATATTTTAGTTATTTCATAAAGTTAAAAAAATTATCAAATCTCAATTGATTTTGTTTTGTTTTATTAACCTTTTTATAAAAATTGAAATAATTTATTTTAGGTCAAATAAGGATCTAAATAATTACAAAATAATATTTATTCTTACATTTTTAGAATGATAAATTAAATATTTAAGACAAACATTAGAGTTCTTATTTACTTTACCTTTTATATATTTATAATATAATATACTTTTTTGTTAATTTTATTAACAATATATTTATAGTTAACAATACATCGTTTAAACTACGTTAATTTTTTCAAGAATATAAATGTAACCTTTCAAAAAATATACACAAATATATTTAAAAGTCGGTAGAAAATTTTATTGGTAAGGATTTTCTTCCCCCTCCTAAACAGTACGAAACAATCAAAACAAACTAAATAACAAAATTAGTTTGAATGAGACATGCTGAAACGTTGAGAAACATGTACTCAATATGTTACTTGTGATCTAAGGTTGCCTAACTCATCAACAGAGCACCCAATGAGCCTCTTAGAGTCATACCTTGCCATTGCAAGGTACTTGCCTTCTGAGTCATACCTGCAGCTTAAAGAGTAACAAAATGGAACAGTAGTTACTATTCACAGTTGGAAACATATAAGAAGATCTAAACAATAAGAAAATGTATTAGTAACATTGGTATTTACTATTCACAACTAAGGGTAAACATTACAGAAATATAATGATGAAATAATGAGTGGAAAATCTGCATAATAGAAATTTAGACCAGTCACAAAAGTTGCACAATCGATTAACGCTGCAGAACTTATCCTGCATAATCAAAAGAAAAATCAAATTAAGATCAAACTTATTCATATTGAGAAGCTATCCAATATGTAGTATAATTGAACCCCCTCTTGAAGTATATTATTAAGGTTGCGGCATGTGTATGCCACTCCATCAAGAAAGGTTGGATCAAGAATTTTCTCACCTAAGTGATCATCAACACATATATGCAAGTAGTTATATGTTAAAATCAAATTCATGGAATATAAGAAAACATGAAAATTTATCATGTTCTATTAAAACTTACCTGACCGAGGTTATGATTTGGCTCAACCCCTAGATTTCAACACCTTCAAAACCAAATCATAATCAAAATGGAAAACATTCTTAACAACACAACAAAGATAGATCTTGTGAACATAATAAATAACATGGAATGAAAGTGGAGAGAAGTTTTCTTCATGCTTCACCATAAGAGATTGGAAGAAATTCAGAGAAAACTGACCCAAGTTTGTATGCAAAAAGACCAACTTTGGGCGTTTTAGGAGACAACAGTGCAGCTTGAAAACCCATGAGAGTTTGAACTTGGAAGGGCCATTGTATCTAAGGATTAGAAACATAAATAGATCAAAGAGAAACAACATCTTCTTTTATGGTTGTAAAGCTTTTGGGTTAAGTTGCATACTTCCCACTTTCAAGGTTGTAAAGCTTTTGGGTTAAGTTGTATACTTCAACTTTCAAGAAACCGAAGAGGCGAACCCATTAATTTTAAGCCTACAGTAAGAACATCAATTTGTTCTCTGTTACCAATGCCGATTGTTTTGTCTCAACCGCTTTGGGGTAATAGTGGTGAACCGATCTTTAAGATAGAAGAAATATCTTCATGAACGCAATTTTCTCACCGCTCATTCACAGACTTGCTTTGGTGACATAAGAATTATGGATGTTCTGCTCAGAGCTTGAATCAAAACAAAACAACTTTTATCACAAGAATTCAATCAAAATAAAAATTACCACAACAATTTATTATCAGAATGAAAATTTGAGAATTACCGATTTTGTTTGAGTTGTCAAAAGTTGAACTAAACGCATCAAATTCATCTTATTATCAAACCTACATCGAACCAACATCAACTTTAAAAATAAATTCAAATTTTATCAGACTAACATTCCAAAGAGAAAAGTCTTCTTTACAAAACTGAACAATCAGCAAACAAAAATTAAATTTCAAATATCAGACTAACATCAAAATGCATTAACAATAAAAATTTTAATTATAATCCAAACTAACCAGCAAATACATGTCATTCTCAAGGAACCATCATTGGAGCAAACAAATTCACACCTCTGCTTATAAAGATTCAAGGGCGTGGCGGCTGCAGCAAAAAAAAAAAAACATTTCAAGTTTTTTCAGATACTTTTCCAAACAGATTTGGAAAGAAAACAAACAATAAAATCATAACAAAGAGAAAATAGACACTCACCATGGATAATGAAGCAATAAGTGTCAGATCTATGCAATCTCGTATAAAAATATTTTGACTGTTGTTATGAAATCTTTAATGAAAAATTGAAGACAAAACACACAGTTAAGAGGTAAAACATTTTGAGAAGCAGAGAAAAGGTAAATCAAAACGAAAAATACCGAGTAATGACAAACCCTAAAATTAAAAATCAGATGAAATCAAAACTCACAGTTTTCTCCAAAAATATGAGGCGTTCTATAATGCAGGGTGGAGAAAGGAATGAAGGTTGAAGAAGAAGAAGGGGTTGGAGATAGATACAAAGCGATCGATATAGGGTAGAAAAAGGTTGTGACACCCCGATTTAATTCAAAAATTAAATAAATAGGAATTTAATTATTTAATTAATTAAAGGCTTGATTATTTATATTTTCGGAATTAATGGGATTAATTTAAGAAAAGAAGAGATGGAGGTGTGAGGTGTAATTAGGGGTGTGAGGAGTAAATTACTCTACTCTTACTAATTACCATTTATTTTATTTTATTGGAATAAATAAAGGAACATTAAAAGGAGTATATAAAGGAAAAGAAATAAAAATAGTTTTTTTTGGAGAAAAGTCATTATACGTAGAATTGGAGAAGAGAAGAGAAAAAAGCCAAAGTAATCGAAGATCATCGCGTTAATTAATATGCCTTATGGGTTTTGGGAATCAAAGGGATAATTGGGATTAGGATCATTTGTATGTCAAATAATTGATAGGAATGAATAAACCATGTTGTGTGATGTTATAATGGTGTGAAATGATCATGAAATAGTGTTCCTAATGTCCCAATTCATGAAAGTTCGGAAATGATAATGGATGCAAAATCTTTGTCAAAAGTTGCGAAAATGATGTTATAGGACGTGAAACCGGTTCCTGGGGAGGAACCGAGTTCCAGTGTTAAATTGGCCAAAATTGGGATTTTACACTCGGAACCGGTTCTGTATAGATAGGAACCGGTTCCCATACAAAAACCAGGAGCGAGTATTTTCCAAAATTTCCAAAACTTCAAAACTTCATATTTTCTAAACCGTAACTCGATTCGAGTGCCGTTTTCGTTATTTCTTAAATTTAAAATACTACCTTTTGAAAAGAAAAAATATTCTTTTGCTAAAATTATTTTAAATATAGTCGAGTTCCGATTTTTGAAAAGTGATTAATTAAGGATAATGGAAATTAATATGAATGGCACGAGTTATCGGATGAGTACTAATGCTTACAATGTTGTGTTGATTATTCACTATGATTGAATGCGATACATTGGTGATTGGCAATAAGTGAATTATGTTGAGATCATAATCTGTGAATTGGTTTAGATTGTTTGACAAGTTGAATGGAGATTGACGTTCATGTGATGTTTTCTTTCCCTTGTGGTTTATTCATGATTGTATTGGTATCATGTGTTATTGTTATTATATACTGGTGATAGTCTTACTGATTGAAGAGTAAGCGTTTGGCATGTTTATGCTTTGTGATAATTTAATTCATGATTATGTTATTATCATGTGATCGATTGGTATTGGCGTTTATGTGGAATTATGTTGTTATCATATTCCGTTGAATTGATGTTGCATGCTTTTATGATGCATGCATAAACATTTGTTGATTTGGTTCATTCCCATTGTGCGGAAGTGAGCTTGCGAGCCAGCAACACACAGTGCGTAGTGAGGCTAGATTCTTGACCCAATGGTTGTGGGCGAATCATGGATTACTGTCTTTCCACGAGTACGGTGAACGCGTTCACGTTTGGTACCACATGCATAGAGTCCATTGCATATGGGATTGTAACATGCTAGGATGGATTCCGTGTTGCAATTTCCATTGTTTGTTTTATCCATGTTCATTGTGTGAACGCCTTATGAATTGATTATGATTTGTGTTTGGTTAATGGATTAACGTATCCGATTATTCATTATAATGCATGTTATATTGAATTGAAATCTCACCCTTACTTTAACCATTTCGATCCAGTGATTAGCGCTTGGTTGGTGAGGATAGCTCAGAGTCGAGTCGCAGTTAGTCCGCGTGTTGTGGCTCGTAGATGTAACACTGGGAAACGGTTGTTTGAATCCTTTAATGGATATTTTAATGGTTTTGAATCATGTTTTGATGTTATGTCCGAATAATTATGGATGTTGTATTCGGGATCCGTTATGTTTCATTTCATTGTTAAACATAACCTTAAGTATGTTTCATTTAATGATTTTTCTTGAAAGCATGACAACTTCAAATATATTAAAAATTGTGATGCCTCTTGATATGTGTTATATACTCGATTATTATTTATAAAATCGCGGGTAATTAGAAGGGTGTTACAATAGTGGTCTCGAATAGTCGGTCGTTGTGACCGGTCAATATTCCTTTGCCGCAGTGTGCAACACCACTTGCTGCCTTCCGATCGATTATTGCGGGTAGTGTGAAACTAAGTGGGGAAGAGATGCTCCGGATATGTTTCAATTGTAAGTCATTGGTACAGGTACGCTTGAAGACAGCAAGTGTGGTTAAAGTTGTTAGAATCGTTTGGACCATGAGTTATAGTTGGAAGTGCGATGAAAAGTGTTGGTAATGATGGTTTATACTCCAATGATTATCGGATGTCTATTGACAAATTGAGGACTTGATCACCCTTAATCTCTTGTTGATAGTAGACGGAATCGTATTGGGTGGTATATAATTATCTTGCTATCTAATTGGGACATAAAGTGATGAATATGGATGAAGTTTGGTAGAAGCTTGTGAACCATATGAGTCGAAGGCTCTAATAAGGATAATGAATTGAGATGGATGGTTAGAGTTGCGTAGATATTAATGATGGTGTTGTGGTATTTATGTTGTATTCTTGACGGAAGTGAAAGGAAAAAATCTAAGAGCGATTAGGTAGTGAAGAATTGTTTTGAGATTGTTCCGAGTAAGTGGATTGCCGATGGTGAATGAATTTCCGGTGTTTCCGAAGATGTTAGTGAGCTACCACCAGAGAAGTGGAGTTGCTATAGATTTAATTCACGAACTAGTCCGTGTCGATGGCGCCTTATCGCATGTCGGCATCCGAGTTGTCCGAGTTGAAGAAATAGTTGGAGGAGTTACTAGAGAAGAAGTTTATTCGTCTTAGTGTTTCGTGCGCCGTGTTGTTAGCTAAGAAGGAGGAAGGTACGATGAGATTGTGTGTTGACTACAGCAATTGAATAAAGTGACGATCAAGAATCGGTATCCATTGGGATTGATGATTTGATGGATCGATTATGTTGGAGCTTGTGTATTTAGTAAAATTGATCCGAGATATCATCGATTCGGAGGATATTTAGAAGACCGCATTTAGGACGGGGTATGGATAATGGTGTCCCCGGTGTGAGTTCTAATGTTCCACAGGAATAATAGCGACTCATCATTTGAGCAAGATGTTGGATTATCTTGAGGCTATCCTTGGGTTGAATGTTTGAAGTTAAACCAAGTGATTATGCATCGTTTTGAAGAGTCGATGCATATTCTTGGCCTAGAAAATATTTGGTAATTAAGAAGGATGACTCTTAGAAGATGAAGTCGGTGTGGTTGGAATGTTGCACACCGGTTGATCGTGAAGTTGTCAGTGTGAGTTACCTCTTTGTGTTCTTAAAAAGATTAATTGTGTCAGTGTCAATGGTTGATATAAAGTATGCAATGATGTGAATTGGTTATTGGAATTGTAACTTGACGCAATTAATCATGGTGAATGATGTGTGTTGCGGTGTGTTGAAGTTAGAATCTCAAATTTTGCATTCTATGATGTTTTGGGATTTTTCACTCTCACAAGGTGAGAAATCGATTACCTATCTGTTGTACCCCAAAATTTACCCTCTTCATTTTCTTTTATAAATAATTGGCTAACACTTAATTAATAGGTGCATCGCATACATATCATTCATGCATTAATCATGGGTTCGAGATTTTCCAATCGTATGAATCTGTACAATTCTCAAGAAGATGTTTGTTTCTCAACAGTTGAATATTTGAGGTTACGATTCGTCATTTCGATGCAAGCGTGTCCGAAGCTTCGATTATTACCTCGCAAGTTTTGGTATTCTGATCGTCTATCAGGTGGATGCTGATTACAATTTCAAGCTACAGTGTGTTGTGGTCGGATATTTGAACCCGAACTGATTCTATGGTCTTCCGTGAGTTGTGAAGTATTGGTATTTGGCTTATCGATCTACGCGATTTATCAGAAAATCAAGAACGAACAGATAAAATGATATTTGAGCGCGTGTATCAGAAAGTCAACAAAAGTCAAAGTTTGACCGAGCGGAATTTTTGGTCAAAATTATCGTCAAAAGTCGACATTTGAGAAAATGCGATCATTTGTTGAGAAAAATCGGAAGAATCGGGTGAAGATGAGGTTTCTTGCATTTTAAGTAATTTTGGACTTAGAAATTTTTTCTAAGTTTAAAGTACTTTGTGTTTACGGAGCAATGTTGCCGCTTCCGTATCTTACTCGTCTGTGGTCAGAAGTTTGCAAATTGATAGTCGTTGGAAAGAGCATATTTCGTACTCCGACTTTGTCACTGTGAAGATTTTTCCAGAAATGCCCGGATTTCGAGTTACACAGCGCCGAAATTTGAAGTTCATAACTTTTGAAGTTTTACACTTAGTAAAATTTTAAGTGTTTTTAAAGTGTTCAAACGCTCGACTTCGGAGGCAATTTACACGTGTTTCGAGGCGTCGATTCGAATTAAGTTCAACATCAAAGTTGTTCATTTTACGGCAATCTACAACTTTGCAGAAGAAATCGAATCCATTCGGGAAACGGATAAAAAATTACGAAGTTCGGAAGTTACGATTTATCATTCTTCAATTTTCGACACTTAGAAAAAAATTTGAAGTGCTTATTTCTATGCTTTTGCTGACAGCTTCAGGGTCGATTTTATCGTAGTTCGTGGCTCGAATCGGAAAATGCTCAACTGAAAATTGTTCATTTAATGGCAATTTAAAACTTTGCTGAAGAAGTCGAATTCATTCGGGACTCGAATCGGAAGTTATAAAGCTCGGAAAATAAGAACTCATTATGTTTGTAAGATTTGAATGACTTTGTGCATATGTTCAGGGCTGTTTTCATCAATGATTCGGACGCCGCACGAAGAAGTTCTGAACACGAAAGTTTGAGTTTGTAATTCCGTCTACAAGTTTCGTTTAGAAACTTTTTTGTTTCGGACGATGGAGCTGGGAGATACGGAGCGCCGTAAGTGTCAGCATGAAGTTGTTAAAATGCAAGACAGCATGCATATTTTTGCCAAGCTCCGGACGCATTTCACCGAACAGTTTACGTACGCATGTTCAGAGCTGTTTTCTCGTCGATTCGATTGCCGCACGGAAAAACTCCGAACACGAAAGATGAAGTTTGCCGTACCGTCTACAAGTTCCGTTTAGAAACTTTTTCGTTTCGGACGTCGGAGCTGGGAGATACGAGTCGCCCTAAGTGGAGACTTGAAGTTGAAATATTGCCGCAAGTCATGCACAAGATCCGCTCAGCAAGCCCAGGCATTTCATCGAACGCTCATGCGGCAACTTTCAAACACTTTTTACTCGGAGCCGCAACCATCCGCGAACGCTAGACACGTAAGTTATCTATAACTTTCTGTAAGTGTAGCAGTAGTTTCATCTAAGAGTAGGGTGAATTTGGACATGTGTGTATCAATGGAAGTTGTTCAAGTTTTCTTGATTTAAGATTCAGTTTACCTGCTCGTATTTTTGCCCGATTTAGAGTAGGATTTCGAAGAATTCGGTGCTGGATCCGTAGTTTTCATGAGGTTTCGGTTTGAGTTGTTCAGTCCCCAAGATTTTCTGACATTTTTCATTAACTCCGATCGCCGGAAACGTGAAGAAGATGACCGGAAAGTGTCCGTTTCCGGCTGCCTCCAAACCCTCACGCGTGGCACGATCTGTCTCGCTCATGAGATTTTCCCATACCAGCCGCTGGGATCTCAACACGTGGCATGCCAATCTTATTATAAAGAAAAATTAAATCTGAAAGAACATAACTTAAATAAAAATGTGACCCATTGATACTATGTCACATGAAATATTAATTAAAATGTTACATGTATAAAAAAAAAATAATAACGTGACAGCATCACATATAAATAAATCTGAAAAAATATATTCAGTTTTGTTGTTTGTCTGGACTTATAAAAAAAAGCAGTATTGGACTTAGCACAGAAACAAAAAAAAAACGGAATAATGGACTGCAACTAAAAAAATATAATTCGAACGGGCTTAGTATAGGTTTTACTGGGCTTGAGAGAAGTTGCTGATACACCCCTGGTATTTTAAGCCCAGCAGCGCTAGCAATGCAGATTAGTTCAGTTTAGGAATTCAGCTTCACACCCTCCTGCTTCACATGCTATAATTTTGACATTTAATTCGATTTAGCTCTCGATTCCGATTATTTCGACAAATAAAAAATACATAAAAAATACATTCTGATATTTTTAGGATATCAGAATATTTTTGACATTTTTTAATATTTTTTATTAATATCTTTTATTAATTCCAATTCATTTCTAAATAATGCATGTATTTGAATATTAGAATTATCGATCCGATTTGCATTCTTCACATGTTCATGCATTTTCACATGTATTTGAATATTAGAATTATCGATCCGATTTGCATTCTTCACATGTTCATGCATTTTCACATGTATTTGAATATTAGAATTATCGATCCGATTTGCATTCTTCACATGTTCATGCATTTTCACATGTATTTGAATATTAGAATTATCGATTCGATTTGCATTCCTCGCATGTTCATGCATCACTTTGATATGAGCATTGGTTTTATCGATTCGATTTGCATTCCTCGCATGTTCATGCATCACTCTGATATGAGCATTGGTTTTATCGATTCGATTTGTATTCCTTGCATGTTCATTCATTACTCTGATATGAGCATTGGTTTTATCGATTCGATTTGCATTCCTCGCATGTTCATGCATCACTTTGATATGAGCATTGGTTTTATCGATTCGATTTGCATTCCTCGCATCACTTTGATATGGGTATTGGTTTTATCGATTCGATTTGCATTCCATGCATATCCATCTGATTTTTCTTGCAGGTTTTGGTTGAGTTTGTACACCCACGTGTACACTATTCCTACCTTGTTTTGCTTGTATTATCTCGTTCTTGCAGGCATTGTCGCTTCGGATGCGTATCGACACGTATTCCGCTTGTATTGATGCTTTGAGCAATTCTCACTGGTTTACTTTTGTTGCATGATTGCGATGAAGTATTAGGATTATTTCGCTAGCTTGCGTGCTTGATTCTATATCCGTTCGGTACTTGCTACATTGTTTATTGCATTCTCTTGACTTTCCTAGATATCATGAGAAGTAGGGCTTTCTGACTTTCTTTTGCCATGAGAAGTAGGAATAGAGATGCATGAAGGGGCTTCCGTAGTTGGAGCATGTTCGGGAACCCTCGGTTTATTTAAAGACCCGTTTAGGGCAATTACGTGCTAATTGTCCGGTTTGTTTAAAATCCTCCATCTGGGAGGTGAATTCTCGATAAGTGTTTACATTTGTGCTTGCATAGGTCGAGTGGTTAGGGCCCACTAAGCAAAGACCCGCTTTTTATATTTCATGTCATCGAGTCATTGATATATGGCAAGCGGACGAACAGAAAATTGCTTTCTCTGTCGAGTCAATAAAAGTGGCAAGAGTTCCCTATTCGACTCTCCACGCTTTCACGGGTTCGCATTTCTTCTTGAACTCGCATCATTTGCTCTTCAAAGGAATTGGATGTGTCGGCTCTGGTTGACTCACGGTATACTCGTTCTTCGAGGCTATGGGACTTCCTCCTTTTCCTGCGCTTGTGTGTCATTTGTTTGCTTGCATTGCATTGTTTGCGTGCTTTTGCCAAAGCACTTGCTTCATCCTTGCATCCCTTGGTTCCACAACCAAGACGGATATAGGATAGCTTTCCGTAGGGCTTTCGTTAGGATAGATTCTCGAGCCTAGACATTAGGATTTACATCCTTTGCATGTTGACATAGGTAGAGATTCCCTTACATCCTCAACTATAAGTCCAATCTTTGCATGACAACATTAGGGTTAGTACTAGTTAGTCTCCTTTTTGTTTTGCTAGTTTTTTGCATCCTCACATGTGATTAAAACTAAAACTTGCTTTTCTTTTCAAAAACAAAACACTTAATAATGGTTTGAATTCCTTTTTCAAGGTAAAAACAACCAACCAAATACAAACTCTTTTGCCTACGGGTTTTCTTTTGTGTTTAAATTATTTTCATAATTAAAAAACACACAACCCATCAAAACATGTGAGCCGAACTACGGCGCTCTGACTTTCCCATTGCACGAGGGAATACGTAGGCATCTTGTCACGGGGCTCGACCGAGCGAACTTTGTAAATACTTCCTTCTTTTCCCCGTGGTTTCTTTTTTCTTTTCCTTTTGCATGCATGATTAGCGATTAAGCATAGATATAAACACACCCATTAAACAGAAAATAGAAGTGGATACCGTAGAGTACTACGGGCGTGTAGGTGCTAATACCTTCCCTTCGTAATAGATTCCCACCTCTCGGTCGCAAGACCGTGCCTTATCCTTTTAGGTTTCGCGATCGTTTTCCTTTCTCCTTTTATGAGATAAAAAGCGTTCGATGGCGACTTCATTGATCGATTATCGGATGATGTTCAGGTTGTTTCATTGGCGACTTCAGGGGATCGTCTGGACTGTCTTTGGTCCGATCGAGTCGATCCTAGCTTTTATTTTTCATGTCTATTGGGTGTTTATTTATTTGTTTATCTATTTACCTGCTTTATCGCATCATCCTTTGTATGCTTGCATTGCATTCTATGTGGCATATTTACCGCTTTCATATACTGGTTGGGCTGTTCTGCTGTGATCTATATCTGATTTGGGTGGGAGTTACAAGAGGTAAAAGGCCCCATACCCAGGCCAAGAGACACATAGGAACACATAGGAATAGAGTGGAACATGTCAGATATCGGATGTAGATCTTGTAGTCTGGCATGTCGTCCATGCTTCAGAGGAGGTTCAATCAGGGGGCTATCATCTTCACGTAGGTGATAAGATGTTAGTTTCTCTAGGCGAACTAGATCCTGGAGTTACCTTGACTTTACCCAAGCCTTTAGTTTCACCTGTGAGTGGGGCGGGATCATGATTATAACAGGTACAGATGGTGACTATGTTCAGATGGTGACTATGTTCAGATGGTGACTATGTTCAGATGGTGACTATGTTCTGTTGGTGACTTGGTATTTTCTATTGATGATCTGATGGTTTTCTGTGGTGACTTTGATTCCATTTGGGTGGCATTTTCTAGCCGTTACTCTGTCCGATTTTCGGCTTTTCTTCAATCAGAGCAGAAACAGCACAACAGTTTGACCAGTGTTCATGGAAGTAGTAAACCCATGATCAATGCATAATGTACTTGCATCATAGCATGTTTATTTTTAAAAGAAATGTCAGAAAAAGTATGTTATTTTATCTAACCCCGCATGCATATCATTTCCAGGACTTCTTGTGGTTTATTATCAACATCAGGATGGATACCAACAATCAAGCCAACACCGAGGCCCTAAGGAAGACTTCCTCATATTCTTTCTGTGCATTCGACATCTCTGAAGTGAGAGCCAGAGGTATTCTTGTGAAAGATCTGATTGAGAGAGAGTTCAGAAAAGATCATGGGAACATATTGCCGTTACTAATGGAGGATTATGAGTTCCATGCCATGCAATCTTTACTCCAGTTCTATGATAGTGAGCTCAGGTGTTTTACCTTTCAAGACTATCAGTTAGCGCCTACTCTTGAGGAGTACTCTTTCCTCTTGGGTATCAACATCACAAACAGCTTGCCTTTTGTCAAAAGAGTGGATACTCCTGATTTTGAAACCATTGCTAAAGACCTTGGTTTGCGTGTTAGTGAAGTAAGGGACAATTGGGTTCCGAAAGATCGTACTTGTGGACTTCCATTGGGTTTCCTTTTGGTCAAAGCTGATGAATTTGCCGAGGTTGGTAATTGGAAAAGCTTCAATACTATCTTAGCCGTCATGATCTATGGTATGGTGATTTTTCCCTCTTTTGAGAAGTTTGTGGATGTTCTTTGCGATTGCTTTTCATGAATGACAATCCGGTTCCTACCATCTTGGCTGATACATATTATGCCATTCACTCTCGCCATGGTCAAAAGGGGCGTGTTATGGGTTGTATGCCTTTGCTTTATCGTTGGTTCAACACACATTTGCCAAAGAGAGGAGCATTTGTTGATTATGCTAAAACCATGAAGTGGTCTAGCCGAATCATCGCACTCACTTCATATGATATAGTTTGGAATACCATGTCGAGCGGTTCTGAGATCATTACTAGTTGTGGAGAGTTTCCAAATGTACCATTGATGGGAACTAAAGGTTGCATCAGTTATAATCCTATATTGGCACGCCGTCAATTAGGATATCCTTTGACTGAGGTACCCACTAATCGTCAGTTGACGGAAACTATCTTCTTTGCAAATGATGAGAACCCGGTCTTGCTAAATCAGATTGTTGTTGCATGGAGTTCGGTCCACAAAAAGGGCACGGTTTTCTTTGGCCAAAAAGGAAATTATGCGTTTGATTCTTACACAGGTTGGTTAAAAGATCGGGTCTCCAAGATTCGGCTTCCATACAAAAGGGAAGCACCTTTGTATTCTCAACCTGGTTCCTTGGTTGAAAGTCGGGTACCTGATTCTACTACTCCCTATTCTTCATCCGTGATCTCCCCTCCAGGTTTTGTGCGTGTTGAGGTTTACAAACAGCTCCAATCGGAGAATTCAGCTTTGAGGGAACAATTACAAGCTCAAGCCATGGACCTAGCATTCACTCTTCAAAATAAAAAGAGGTTATCCGTTGAGATCGGGAAGAAAGACCAAGTTTTGAAGGCTTACGGTTTACTTGAAGAAACCAAGAGGGTCAAGGGTGGTAGTTCCTCTTCTTTTGATCAGATGACCAAAGAATTTGACAAGGTACAAGAGAAGTTGAAGAACGTGCAGATAGCTAACGAAAAATTGAAAGCCAAGCATCGTGAAGAAATCCGGGTCTTAAAGAAGCAACTCCGCAGGGAAGAATCCAATGCTAAAGAGTCCCTCGAGCAAAGGAAAGAACTTGAAGTTGAATCCCAAAGTCGACAGGAGCAGATGGCTATCCTTTCTAAAGAGGTTGAAGATTTGAAGACTAAGTGGCAACATGCTAAAGATGGAGAATATGCAGCATACACCATGTTGAGGGGTCGAGACATTCATGTGGCTAAGCTGGTAGCCGAAATCCATACGCTCAAGACGCAAGCGGCTCCTAAATAAGTAGTTGCAAATGTTATTTGATGTTATCTGATTCGACGAATCACCTCCAGGCTTGTTGGATGGGGTTCGCTCACTATTGTGTTCGTATTAATACTCTGTGATCGTTGACTCTTGTATGACTCTATTTCATCTATGCACTTGAGCAGCTGATTCTCAATCTGATTGTGTGTCTGGTCTTGATAATTATTGTTGTCACTACCCTATTATTATTTGATGTTTGATAACAAATTGCAGGAATGTCCTGGAAATGATCATTTCATGCATCATGCATTAACCATGCATATACATACCATGCTTAACAGGTCTTGTCCAGAGTTCTCATCCTCAGTTTCTACTTTTATCTAGCAGAAAGATTGCAAACTTCCACCGTTACCCGACTCGGAGCAACGAGAAACGACAGATGGAACGACTTCAGGCAGACATGGCCGCGATGAAAGCGCAGATGGAGACGCAGATGGCTCAATTCATGGAAGTCATCACCAATATGAATCAGGGCCAGCAAGAGCTGAGGGCTTTGGTTGAAAGGAATCGTTCAGAGAATGGTCGGCGCAATCCGTTTGAGGATGTTTCTGTGGGTCAGCCCCGTGTTGAAGCCAATATTGTTGATTTGGGTGTCAACGACCACCTTCGTGGTCCAGGTGCACGCGCTACCGGTCGGTTTCCTCCTCCACCACCTACTCCACCTCAAGAGCAACTTTTCTTTGATGATGGGATGCAAGGGCATCGTATTCGGGGTCGTCCTCATTCTCAGGGCGCATATTTTGATCAGAATGATGAAGACTATTCAGTGAACGACAGTGAAATTGACTTCCCCGCAGATGACCACAGGTACCGTTTGCTTGAAGAACGGTTGAAGGCAGTTGAGGGTCAGAAGTTAGCTGGTTTGGATTTGTCTGATTTGGGTTTGGCACCTCGAGTGAGGCTCCCTCCGAAGTTCAAAGTGCCAGTGTTCGACAAGTATAATGGGACAACTTGCCCCAAAACTCATATCACTGCTTATTTCCGCAAGATGGCGGTTTACACTGAAGATAAGAGGTTGCTTATGCACTTTTTCCAAGAGAGTCTTACTGGGGCATCTCTAGAGTGGTATATGCATCTGGAACGAAGCCATATCAGGACATGGCATGATCTTGTGAATGCCTTTCTCTTGCAGTATCAGTTCAACATTGATATGGCTCCCAATCGCACACAGTTGTTGGGTTTGTCTCAAAAATCGGGGCAAACATTTAAAGAGTACGCTCAGGAGTGGAGAGAACTTGCTGCTAGAGTTCAGCCACCCATGGTCGAGCGAGAAATGATCGACATGTTCACCAGTACTCTGTCTGGACACTATTATATTGCATGCAGTACTTCTGCAAGCTTTGCTGAGATGGTCCGATATGGTGAACGGATTGAGAGTGGGCTGAAATCCGGCAAAATACAACAGGTTGAAGGAAGCTCTTCTGGTGCTAAGAAAGCATACAGCGGTTATCCCAAGAAAGAAAAAGGAGAAGCCAGTGCTGTATATGGTGGAAGAGGCAGGGCTCAGGTCAATGCAGTGACTATATCCGCTTCCCAACCTCAAACTCAACAAGCACCGCGTCAACAAAATCAGAGGCAACAAGAGAATCGTGCTCCTAGGAGATTTGATGCTATCCCTATGAGTTATTCAGATTTGTTTGTCCGCTTGAGTGACCTTAAGCTGGTTGTTCCCAGGCCTGCTCTTGCACCTCCTCCCCTGGATAAACGACCCAGAAATTATGATGCTAGTATCAGTTGTGAATTCCATTCTGGAACCTTGGGGCATAGTATTGAAAACTGTTACGCATTCAAATGCAAGGTACAAGACCTCATTGATCCAAAGGCTATTGAATTGGAGGCTCGACCACAAGTTGCTGGACCTAATGTTACTCAGAACCCGATGCCACGTCATGGGGCTGTCCAAGCTGTAATAGAAGATGGGGAGGTCCCTAATCTAATCATGAGTGTGGATTTGGTGAAAACACCTTTGCCTTTTGTCAAGAAATATTTGATTGAAAGAGGTGTCTTTCCGGGTTGTGAAGTTGCTTGTGACAGGTGTGAACATTGCTCTAATGGTTGTGCAAATTTGAAAGTTGGTATTCAGAGTTTGATTGATGATGGTCAGTTACAATTTGATCGGATCAGAAAGGATGAGAAGGTTGAGATGCGGGCTGTATCTGTGATTACTATTCCTTATACTCCGATTGTGATATCTGCACCGACAAAGTCTATTCCCCTAACAATTACCAAACCTGGTCCATTGCCATACGAGAGTGATAAAGCTGTGCCATGGCACTATGGGTCAGATGTTTATTACCATGGGGTGAAACAGGAAGATGCCTCTTCCCCGACTGAGAAAGGTGATGTGTTAGATGTTGCTAATACTGACAACATTGCTGGAAGTAGTGGTATGACCCGAAGCGGGCGAATTTTTTCCGATCCAGCAATACAACTCAAAGCGGATGCTACTGCCAAAGCCAGGGGAAAGCAACCTATGAAGCAACCAGATTTACAAAACGCCAATCCCGATCTAGAGAAGGATATAGAGGAAATTATGAAGTTTATCCGCAAGAGTGACTTCCGGGTGATTGATCAGCTTGCTCAGACACCCGCCAAAATTTCTATCCTCTCATTGCTACGAGATTCTGAGGTACACAGAAATGCCTTGATGAAGCTGTTGAGCACCGCTTTTGTGCCACAAGAGATCTCGGTTGGGCAGTTTGAAAACGTGTGTGCGAGCATATCGGCGAATAATGGCTTGGGTTTTACCGATTGTGATCTACCACCGGAAGGTCGGAATCATAACAGAGCTTTGCATATCTCCATAGAATGCCGGGGCACTACTTTGTCCCGAGTATTGGTTGATACTGGTTCCTCACTCAACGTGATCCCCAAATCCGCACTGATGAAGATTGACTATGGAGGTCTCGAACTCCGGCCTAGTGATCTGATCGTAAAAGCGTTTGATGGTTCAAGACGATCTGTTTTTGGAGAAGTGGATCTCCCCATCAAAGTTGGCCCTCAACTCTTTGTTTCAACATTCTTCGTCATGGACATTCAACCTGCCTATTGTTGCCTCTTGGGCCGTCCATGGATCCACAAAGCTGGAGCTGTTACCTCGACTCTTCACCAGAAGTTGAAATACCCTGTTGAAGGGAAAACTATCACAGTCTGTGCTGAAGAAGAATACATCGTAAGCCATCTTGCTTCCTTCCGCTATGTCGAGGTCGATGGTGAGATTCATGAAACCCCGTTTCAAGGCTTTGAGACAGTACACATGTTGAAGACCCCTCAACAGGAGGAGGTTAAGAAAGACAAACCTGAATCTTCCAAGGCATCTTTGAAGGATGCAAAAGCTGTGGTCGAGGCTGGACGCCCTGAAGGTTGGGGCCGTGTGGTGGAGGTAGCACCTAAGTTCAACAAGTTTGGGTTGGGTTTTGACCCTGTTCTGCGCCGTCAGATTTTGAAAGCGCCCAACTTGGCTACTCCTATGAGATTCTCCAGTGCTGGCATCAGTTCCGGGCAAGCAAACGCTGTAGATGATTCTGATAATGAGTTTGATATTGACAAGTGGATCCGTCCCAGTGTCCCTGGCATGGAGCTCAACAACTGGACTTCGGAAGACTGCGTCCCAGTCACGATGGTCAAAGAGTAATTTTCTTTTGTTTCTGTTATCATGCAATAATTCCTGTGTTCTGCCCAAGACACAGTGAATCATATGTAGGGCCACCTTGTTTGTATACGCAATACTTTTACCATGAAATAAAGAACGTCTTTTTCATTCAAATGTTGTGTTCCTTTTCCTTCAATTTTACATCACAATTTTAAAACGCAAAATGGCAATGCTTTATTTTTCTTTTATCATCTAAAAAATTTTAAAATAGGCATTAAAATCAATTATGCAGGTATAATCCCACACTCCTAATGGATCCCTTTGATAACGACTCTGCTATCACTCTTTATGACTTCGATAATCCGATCAACCAAGCCGAAGAAGAAGGTGAGGAAGATTGTGAGCTCCCTAAAGAGATAGCAAGGATGTTAGAGCAAGAGGAAAAGGTTATTCAACCGCATCAGGAAGAGATTGAGAATGTGAATTTGGGCAATAATGATGTGATCAGAGAGGTTAAAATCGGGGCCGCTTTGGAAGACAGCGTGAAACAGAGATTGATTGATTTACTCCGAGAGTATTCTGATATCTTCGCCTGGTCTTATGAAGACATGCCCGGGTTGGATACCGATATTGTGGTGCACAAGCTGCCTTTGAAAGAGGAATGCCCTCCTGTTAAGCAGAAACTTCGAAGAACTCATCCTGAGATGTCTAAGAAGATCAAAGAGGAAGTCCAGAAACAACTTGATGCAGGTTTTCTGAAAGTCATTTCTTATCCTCCATGGGTTGCCAACATCGTTCCTGTGCCCAAGAAAGACGGCAAGGTCAGAATGTGTGTGGGACTACAGGGATCTGAACAGAGCAAGTCCGAAGGATGACTTTCCTCTCCCCCATATTGACATATTGGTGGATAATACAGCTCATGCAAAAGTGTTTTCATTCATGGATGGCTTTTCCGGGTATAATTAGATTAAGATGGCACCGGAAGACATGGCTAAGACAACTTTCATTACCCCATGGGGAACTTTCTGTTATAAGGTGATGCCCTTCGGATTGAAAAATGCCGGGGCAACTTACCAGCGTGCAATGGTAACTCTTTTTCATGATATGATCCACAAAGAGATTGAAGTGTATGTCGACGACATGATTGCTAAATCTCAAAATGAAGAAGAACATCTGGTGCACCTACAGAAGTTGTTTGATCGGTTGAGGAAGTTCAGATTGAGGCTGAATCCGAACAAGTGTACATTTGGCGTACGATCCGGTGGTGTTAGGCTTTGTTGTAAGTGAAAGAGGCATCGAGGTTGATCCTGCTAAAATAAAAGCAATTCAAGAAATGCCTGAACCAAGAACTGAAAAAGAGGTTCGCGGATTTCTA
Source organism: Vicia sativa (assembly GCA_021764765.1). NCBI lineage: Eukaryota > Viridiplantae > Streptophyta > Magnoliopsida > Fabales > Fabaceae > Vicia > Vicia sativa. The sequence continues at coordinate 266,899,148 of CM038792.1, forward strand.
GGGAGGTTAAACTACATCTCTAGATTTATCTCTCACATGACTGCTACATGCGAACCTATCTTCAAGTTGCTTAAAAAGAATCAGATGGTCAGGTGGGATGACGATTGTCAGGTCGCATTCGATAAGATAAAAGAGTATCTGCAGGAACCTCCGATTCTTATGCCTCCCGTGGAGGGTAGGCCGTTGATCATGTATTTGACAGTACTTGAAAGCTCGATGGGGTGCGTGCTGGGCCAACATGACGAATCCGGTCGAAAAGAGCACGCAATATACTACCTAAGCAAAAAGTTTACCGACTGTGAAACAAAATATTCACTGCTCGAGAAAACTTGTTTAGCGTAGCTCGCCGACTAAGGCGATATATTGACCCACACAACCTTGTTGATATCCAAATGGATCCGATCAAGTACATATTTGAGAAGCCGGCTTTGACGGGCGGATCGCGGATGGCAAATGATCTTGACAGAGTATGACATTCAATATACTACTCAGAAAGCTATCAAGAGTAGCGTGTTGGCAGACTATGTTGCCCACCAACCAGTGGACGATTATCAGCCAATGAGGTTTGAATTTCCTGATGAGGATATAATGTACATTCGAGTTGTAACATCCAGTCGGACGAGGACTGAACGGGATCCGGTGGTCTTTGGTCTTCGATGGAGCCTCCAACGCATTAGGCAATGGTGTTGGTGCGGTAATTACTACTCCGGACGGTCACCATATTCCGTTCACAGCTCGAATCTGCTTTGATTGCACCAATAACATGGCTGAATATGAGGCTTGCATCTTTGGTATCGAGGCGGCGATTGATTTGAGAATTAAGCATCTGAAAGTGTACGGAGATTCTGCACTTGTGATTTGTCAGATTAACGGAGATTGGGAGACTCGTCACCCAAATCTAATCCCCTACAGAGAGCATGTGATGAAGTTGATTCCTTACTTCGAGGAAATCACTTTCGATCACATCTCGCGGGAAGAGAACAACCTAGCTGATGCTTTGGCCACTCTAGCATCCATGTTCAAAGTCAAATGGGCTAATGAAGCGCCTTCGATAACTATTCAGAGATTGGATGAGCCAGCCTTTTGTTTTGAGATCGAAGAAGAGAAAGATGGTAATCCTTGGTTTTACGATGTCAAGCGATATCTTGAGACTCAAGAGTATCCTGATGAAGCTTCTGTAACAGATAAGAAGTTCTTGAGAAGATTCTCCGCGAAGTTCTTCCTCAACAACGGTGTGCTATACCGTAGACATCATGACGGGCTGTTGCTCAGGTGTGTTGGTAAAGATGAAGCTGCAAAAATCATCGAAGAAATGCATGAGGTTCATTCGAACTCATTCCGTGGGCACACTATGGCTAAAAAGATCTTGAAATGGATATTATTGGTCGACCATGGAGGTTGATTGTTTTAATCATGCAGGAGTTTGTTATAAATGCCAAGTATATCTTGATAAGGTGCACGTGCCACCGCCTTTGAATGTTCTAACCTCTCCTTGGCCATTTGCTATGTGGGGCATCGATATGATCGGAAAGATCGAGCCGCGGCGTCAACGGACATCGCTTCATTGGTTGCAATAGACTATTTCACCAGTGGGTTGAGCGGCATCCTATGCAAGCGTCACTCAGCGGTGGTCGCTCGTTTATCAAGCACAATATCATCTGCCGTTACGGATTCCGGGCAAGATTATCACGGATAATGGGTCGAATCTTAACAACAAGATGATGAAGGGGCTTTGTGAGTCTTTCAAGATCAAGCACCACAATTCGTCTCCATATCGCGAAAATGAGCGGAGTGTTGAGCGGCGAATAAGAACATTAAAAGATTGTGCGAGAAAATGGTAGTAACCTATCGGGATGGCATGAGATGTTGCCTTCGCATTGCAGTTACGGGACTACCATCCGTACTTCACGGGGCAACTCCGTTTTCTCTTGTTTATGGCATGGAAGCTTCCAATGAAGTTCAAATCCTTCATTAAGAATCATGAAAGGCGAGCTTGATGAAGGCGGTGGGTGCAGAACCGCTTAGACCGGCTATGCCTCATTGACGAAGCGATTGGCGGTATCGGACATGGGCGGTTACCAGCGAGGATGAAGAGGCATTTGACAAAGAGTGCGATCTCGAATTACCAACTGGTGATCTCGTGCTAAAGAGGATAATCCTTCCCCAAGGAGACCCGCGGGGCAAATGGACACCAAACTACGAGGGGCCGTTTGTTGTGAAGAAAGTCTTTTCGGGTGGCGCCATGATGCTCACAACAATGGACGGAGAAGACTTCCCACTACCCGTGAACGCGGACGTAGTCAAAAAATACTATGCATAGGCATGCTTAGCAGATCAATGGTCGCACTCTATGGCAATATCTCGAGCTACTCCGAGGGGTTGTGATCAAGCCAATCGCCTTCTTCGGGAAAAGCGAAGTGATGAGATAGTTGGAGTTATAAGACTGATAGCAGGGTTGAAACCCAAAGAGGATCCATTGTCGCATTGCCATGCGTTTTTAGTTTTCCTCTTATTTTACTTTTGCAATTGCCTCATTTCAGGAATTGCTTCCTATTGTACTCGCCTATTCACAGGCACACTTTCAATTAATAAAATGAGTTTTTTGCTTGTCAATTAATTTCTTGCATTTACTGATTTGTTTGCAAAAGACGTTCAAAGTTTGGTGGTAAAATTTTGCATATATAAACATTGTTGGTTTTACCATGATCAGAAACTTTTGAATATTGCTTTAAGGCTTGAGTGATCTGGATGGCAGACAAACTTGTCACATCATGCCAGGGTCACTCCACTAACATTGTATTGCAGGATGCCCAATTGCACCAGTAAGGAGACAGATCGGGTTTCTCCGTGCTATCTCCCCAGCGGATGTCCTTTAGAATTCGGGATGTGCTATTTCTTCTTACCCCTGCAGAGATGATCATCCCCAACTGATTCGCCTCTCGAAACATGCCTAATGCGAATGCTAGTGCATTTTAACTTCTCCCCAGAAGAGTCGAGACATGCCTCTCCTGATTCTCTTAGTGAAGTCGCTTGGCCACTCAGCTTCCATAGCGGTCAACATATATTTGTCCCTAGCCAGAGTGGTGATGGGTAACGGTAGAAGATCTTTTCTGGGAGCATATATTCTATTCCCCAAGCAGACCTCCGTCCAACTGACAGGTTTCTCGTGGCATCATTTCCTCAACAGGCATCAAGCAAGATTCAGTCGTTTTGAGAGATTTTTTTTGGGCACTCCTCGATGCTATAGTCCCCGACTGAGTTCTTATTTCATTCACTTTATATATGTCTTGCAAGCATGCATCATTACATTGACATAATCCCCTAAAAGAGTCATACATCTCATAGGATTACAGGTCAAAAATGCATTTCATCCCCAGCGATGTCGAATTTCTTTTGGAATCCGTTGTGTCTCGGTTTTTTCCGGCATGATATGTCCATTTTCTTCTGATAAGTGTTGAAGCGCCGCCACCACAGTACAACACGTCTTGACAAACAAGCCCTACACTTGACTTTCCGTCGGTAAAGCCTAATCGGCACCTTTAGTCTTTGCATCACAAACCATGGTATCGGTAAATGTGGTTAGTCTACTTGGTGTATCTAGTCTTTATTTCCACTTGCATGTCAACTCTCCTCTGGCATTGTGGGTCTTTTGAAAATAAGAATACTCTTGTTTTCTCTTCCTCGTAAAGCCTAATCGGCACCTTTAGTCTTTGCATCACAAACCCGGTATCGTAAATGTGGTTAGTCTACTTGGTGTATCTAGTCTTTATTTCCACTTGCATGTCAGCTCTCCCCTGGCATTGTGGGTCTTTTGAGAACAAGAATACTCTTGTTTTCTCTTCCTCGTAAAGCCTAATCGGCACCTTTAGTCTTTGCATCACACCACATCGTAAATGTGGTTAGTCTACTTGGTGTATCTAGTCTTTATTTCCACTTGCATGTCAACTCTCCTCTGGCATTGTGGGTCTTTCGAGAACAAGAATACTCTTGTTTTTGTCATCAGTAAAGCCTAATCGGCACCTTTAGTCTTTGCATCACAAACCCGTATCGGCGTAAATGTGGTTAGTCTACTTGGTGTATCTAGTCTTTATTTCCACTTGCATGACCAGTCCTTCCCTGACATTGTGGGTCTTTTGAAAATAAGAATACTCTTGTTTTCTCTTCTTCGTAAAGCCTAATCGGCACCTTTAGTCTTTGCATCACAAACCCGCGTTGTCGGCGTAAATGTGGTTAGTCTACTTGGTGTATCTAGTCTTTATTTCCACTTGCATGACCATCCTTCCGGCATTGTGGGTCTTTTGAAAATAAGAATACTCTTGTTTTCTCTTCTTGATCTGTCGGCGTTTTCCGGTCTTTGCATCACAAACCCTTGCGGCGTAAATGTGGTTAGTCGGTTTAATCTAGTCTTTGCTTCCGCTTACGTGTCAGCTCTCCCCTGATATTGCGGATTGAATTGGATAGAGGCCAATTCTTCTTAGGTCAGGTTAGCACTTGTACCTGCCTTCATAGATTCAGCATTTATTCTGTGCTTTCTTTGGTTGTAGTCCAGTTAAGCTCTGGCGCAACATGCTCCTTTTCTCCAGTGAGCTTCCTTAGAATTTTGGAATGTCCACACCTATCTCTTGATGCAGCTTTCGGGATTCAGAGTGTAAATTTCCGGGTCCGTTTTGGTATTCAATCACCTCACACCTTGTCGCTCGAAAGACATAAGCCACCTCGCTTCCAAGCTAGAGGATGATTGAATAGGGGCAGCTGTTGTACCCCAAAATTTACCCTCTTCATTTTCTTTTATAAATAATTGGCTAACACTTAATTAATAGGTGCATCGCATACATATCATTCATGCATTAATCATGGGTTCGAGATTTTCCAATCGTATGAATCTGTACAATTCTCAAGAAGATGTTTGTTTCTCAACAGTTGAATATTTGAGGTTCTGTCAATTCGAGCGTCATTTCGATACGCAAGCGTGTCCAGAAGCTTCTGATTATTACCTCGCAAGTTTTGGTATTCTGATCGTCTATCAGGTGGATGCTGATTACAATTTCAAGCTACAGTGTGTTGTGGTCGGATATTTGAACCCGAACTGATTCTATGGTCTTCCGTGAGTTGTGAAGTATTGGTATTTGGCTTATCGATCTACGCGATTTATCAGAAAATCAAGAACGAACAGATAAAATGATATTTGAGCGCGTGTATCAGAAAGTCAACAAAAGTCAAAGTTTGACCGCGGAATTTTGGTCAAAATTATCGTCAAAAGTCGACATTTGAGAAAATGCGATCATTTGTTGAGAAAAATCGGAAGAATCGGGTGAAGATGAGGTTTCTTGCATTTTAAGTAATTTTGGACTTAGAAATTTTTTCTAAGTTTAAAGTACTTTGTGTTTACGGAGCAATGTTGCCGCTTAGTATCTTACTTGCGTGGTCGAAGTTTGCAAATTGATAGTCGTTGGAAGAGCATATTTCGTACTCCGACTTTGTCACTGTGAAGATTTTTCCGAAATGCCGGTTCGAGTTACAGTAGCGAAATTTGAAGTTCATAACTTTTGAAGTTTTACACTTAGTAAAATTTTAAGTGTTTTTAAAGTGTTCAAACGCTCGACTTCGGAGGCAATTTACACGTGTTTCGAGGCGTCGATTCGAATTAAGTTCAACATCAAAGTTGTTCATTTTACGGCAATCTACAACTTTGCAGAAGAAATCGAATCCATTCGGGAAACGGATAAAAAATTACGAAGTTCGGAAGTTACGATTTATCATTCTTCAATTTTCGACACTTAGAAAAAAATTTGAAGTGCTTATTTCTATGCTTTTGCTGACAGCTTCAGGGTCGATTTTATCGTAGTTCGTGGCTCCGAATCGGAAAATGCTCAACTGAAAAATTGTTCATTTAATGGCAATTTAAAACTTTGCTGAAGAAGTCGAATTCATTCGGGACTCGAATCGGAAGTTATAAAGCTCGGAAAATAAGAACTCATTATGTTTGTAAGATTTGAATGACTTTGTGCATATGTTCAGGGCTGTTTTCATCAATGATTCGGACGCCGCACGAAGAAGTTCTGAACACGAAAGTTTGAGTTTGTAATTCCGTCTACAAGTTTCGTTTAGAAACTTTTTCGTTTCGGACGATGGAGCTGGGAGATACGGAGCGCCGTAAGTGTCAGCATGAAGTTGTTAAAATGCAAGACAGCATGCATATTTTTGCCAAGCTCCGGACGCATTTCACCGAACAGTTTACGTGCGCATGTTCAGAGCTGTTTTCTCGTCGATTCGATTGCCGCACGGAAAAACTCCGAACACGAAAGATGAAGTTTGCCGTACCGTCTACAAGTTCCGTTTAGAAACTTTTTCGTTTCGGACGTCGGAGCTGGGAGATACGAGTCGCCGTAAGTGGAGACTTGAAGTTGAAATATTGCCGCAAGTCATGCACAAGATCCGCTCAGCAAGCCCAGGCATTTCATCGAACGCTCATGCGGCAACTTTCAAACACTTTTTACTCGGAGATTTAAGCTTCGTATGGATTTTTGTCGAACTATAAACTTGTTGAATCACACACGAGCTTTCCAACAGTGCTGAATTTATGTCATTCGGTTAAGTATCGAGGAAATTACGAAGCCGTAAAGTGATGCACTCGAGATGAATAATTGGCTGGCAATTGTTTTAGAAAATTCCATAATAATGCAGTCAGTGGTAAGCTCTCAACTTTGACGCTATTTTCGAACGTGTTACAGGTTCCGATTCGAGAAAGTTTCAACGCGGGAATTGTTCGTCCACATGCCCTCTCCAATATTGATGTCAGGATCTCATCATGACGGTATTCGTAGGCCGAGATAAAATGTTGCGAAGGGGAGTATATGTCCACGGATTCGGTTTTGGTTTTAAGAGGCATAGGAAAAGTTTGTGACAGAAGGGTATTCACTGCTCTCTCATTATAATAACCATAACCACTTGTTTTCACTCAATTTTTTTTCTTTCACTTATCTTACAAAAAAAACCATAACAAGAAAAGCATTTTTCTTCACGGATGGTAATAAAAAAAAACAGTTACAAGAAAGTGCATTTTTTATTCATTTTTGGCTCGCTAACAGTAATAGAGATGGAATTCTCTTTGACTCCTTCACACTCACTCTCTCGCCATAATACAACCTCCCTTTCTTACATCAAAAAAAAGAGGGACCAATCATCATTTTTTTTCCGCAGCACACACTCTTCATCTCACTTCCATAACAGAACAACTCATTATCACTTTCCATCTTCAACAAACTAACAGACTCCTCCATACTACTCTCGATCCATACTCCTCTTCCTCTCACGCTGACAGAACCATTTTTCTTCTTCTTTTTACTCCAAATCCCGCTTCCTTTTTTCGGATCACAGTAACAACATGGCAGCTCACCTGTTCTCTCTTGCCTTTTTTTCACACACTATCACTCTCCTTCCATTTTGGTAACAAACCATAACCGAATTCATCTCTCTCTCATCGACACCACCCTCTTTTCTTTTCTTCTGGCACTGCTAACAACAAGACACCATCTTCTCATCACAACCTCCTCTCTCGCACCACTCAATCTCTCTTCACTCTTGCATCAAGAATACAGATAACCGTAATAAAAATCATCAACTATTCTGTTGCATCAAGAACAACACTTCATCTTCTCTCTCTCCGGATTCTTTCTTCACGGTGCCGTAACAAATCACGCCACAGTTCGATTCTCCTCTTTCTCACCGTATCTCTCTCTGCCACCGCCCTCGCCGTCCGACCTTCACTCATCTTTAACCGTAACAGCTTGAGATAACGACCGTTATTTCGAATTAAGCTGCTCATAACTTCAATCTAAGTTTTCCTCTCCGTCCGTTAAGTTTCTATTGTGTCAGTAGTTTCATCTAAGAGTAGTTTTCAATCGTGAAGCCGATTTTCTTTAGAGTTTTCTCGCTCATTTTCATGAGATTTTTCCCATACCACGCCGGATGAGAAGATCTCAACACGTGGCATGCCAATCTTATTATAAAGAAAAATTAAATCTGAAAGAACATAACTTAAATAAAAATGTGACCCATTGATACTATGTCACATGAAATATTAATTAAAATGTTACATGTATAAAAAAAAAATAATAACGTGACAGCATCACATATAAATAAATCTGAAAAAATATATTCAGTTTTGTTGTTTGTCTGGACTTATAAAAAAAAGCAGTATTGGACTTAGCACAGAAACAAAAAAAAAACGGAATAATGGACTGCAACTAAAAAAATATAATTCGAACGGGCTTAGTATAGGTTTTACTGGGCTTGAGAGAAGTTGCTGATACACCCTTGGTATTTTAAGCCCAGCAGCGCTAGCAATGCAGATTAGTTCAGTTTAGGAATTCAGCTTCACACCCCCCTGCTTCACATGCTATAATTTTGACATTTAATTCGATTTAGCTCTCGATTCCGATTATTTCGACAAATAAAAAATACATAAAAAATACATTCTGATATTTTTAGGATATCAGAATATTTTGACATTTTTAATATTTTTATTAATATCTTTTATTAATTCCAATTCATTTCTAAATAATGCATGTATTTGAATATTAGAATTATCGATCCGATTTGCATTCTTCACATGTTCATGCATTTTCACATGTATTTGAATATTAGAATTATCGATCCGATTTGCATTCTTCACATGTTCATGCATTTTCACATGTATTTGAATATTAGAATTATCGATCCGATTTGCATTCTTCACATGTTCATGCATTTTCACATGTATTTGAATATTAGAATTATCGATCCGATTTGCATTCTTCACATGTTCATGCATTTTCACATGTATTTGAATATTAGAATTATCGATTCGATTTGCATTCCTCGCATGTTCATGCATCACTTTGATATGAGCATTGGTTTTATCGATTCGATTTGCATTCCTCGCATGTTCATGCATCACTCTGATATGAGCATTGGTTTTATCGATTCGATTTGTATTCCTTGCATGTTCATTCATTACTACGATATGAGCATTGGTTTTATCGATTCGATTTGCATTCCTCGCATGTTCATGCATCACTTTGATATGAGCATTGGTTTTATCGATTCGATTTGCATTCCTCGCATCACTTTGATATGGGTATTGGTTTTATCGATTCGATTTGCATTCCATGCATATCCATCGATTTTTCTTGCGGGTTTGGTTGAGTTTGTACACCCGTGTACACTATTCCTACCTTGTTTTGCTTGTATTATCTCGTTCTTGCGGGCATTGTCGCGGATGCGTGTCGACACGTGTTAAATATTGATGCTTTGAGCAATTCTCCTTGGTTTACTTTTGTTGCATGAGCGATGCTTGAAGTAGGATTATTTCGCTAGCTTGCGTGCCGGATTCTATATCCGTTCGGTACTTGCTACATTGTTTATTGCATTCTCTTACTTTCCTAGATATCATGAGAAGTAGGGCTTCTGACTTTCTTTTGCCATGAGAAGTAGGAATAGAGATGCATGAAGGGGCTTCCGTGGTTGGAGCATGTTCGGGAACCCTCGGTTTATTTAAAGACCCGTTTAGGGCAATTACGTGTGCTAATTGTGCGGTTTGTTTAAAATCCTCCATCTGCATAGGGAGGTGAATTCTCGATAAGTGTTTACATTTGTGCTTGCATAGGTCGAGTGGTTAGGGCCTTGACGTGGTACCACTAAGCAAAGACCCGCTTTTATATTTCATGTCATCGAGTCATTGATATATGGGCGGAGGCGGTCGACAACGAACCCCTTGCAGTTCTAGTCCGTGTCATTTCGGCACGCGAATCGTGTTGCTTTCTCTGTCGAGTCAATAAAAGTGGCAAGAGTTCCTATTCGACTCTCCACGCTTTCACGGGGTTCGCATTCTTCTTGAACTCGCATCATTTGCTCTTCAAACAGGAATTGGATGTGTCGGCTCCTGGTTGACTCACGGTATACTCGTTACTGTCGAGGCTATGGGACTTCCTCCTTTTCCTGCGCTTGTGTGTCATTTGTTTGCTTGCATTGCATTGTTTGCGTGCTTTTGCCAAAGCACTTGCCTTCGTCCCTTGCATCCCTTGGTTCCTGACCAAGGCGGATATAGGATAGCTTTCCCGTAGGGCTGCTCGGTTAGGATAGATTCTCGAGCCTAGACATTAGGATTTACATCCTTTGCATGTTGACATAGGTAGAGATTCCCTTACATCCTCAACTATAAGTCCAATCTTTGCATGACAACATTAGGGTTAGTACTAGTTAGTCTCCTTTTTGTTTTGCTAGTTTTTTGCATCCTCACATGTGATTAAAACTAAAACTTGCTTTTCTTTTCAAAAACAAAACACTTAATAATGGTTTGAATTCCTTTTTCAAGGTAAAAACAACCAACCAAATACAAACTCTTTTGCCTACGGGTTTTCTTTTGTGTTTAAATTATTTTCATAATTAAAAACACCTGACCCATCAAAACATGTGAGCGAACTACGGTGCTCGACTTTCCATTGCGAGGGAATACGTAGGCATCTTGTCACGGGGCTCGACCGGCGAACTTTGTAAATACTTCCTTCTTTTCCCGTGGTTTCTTTTTCTTTTCCTTTTGCATGCATGATTAGCGATTAAGCATAGATATAAACACACCCATTAAGCGGAAAATAGAAGTGGATACCGTAGAGTACTACGGGCGTGTGAGTGCTAATACCTTCCTTGGCGTAATAGATTCCACACCTCTCGGTCGCAAGACCGTGCCTTATCCTTTTAGGTTTTCGCGATCGTTTGCCTTTCTCCTTTTATGAGATAAAAAGCGTTCGATGGCGACTTCATTGATCTGATTATCGGATGATGTTCGGTAGGTTGTTTCACTATCACAGGGAATTGATTTCCTGAAGCTGACAACATTTTTCGAAAACTTGTAAAATCCATAATTTGGGTTTTGGATGTACGATTTGAGTTTCGTTTGAAGTGTTGGAAAGATAATGTGATGAACTTTGTTTTAAAAATGGTTCCGGCACGTAAGTAATTTATTTATCGTGTAGTGATGGTTGAGGAGAGTCAGTCGTTGTTAATGTGGATTACGGTACAAAACTTATTTCTATGACACCGTACAAGGCGTCGACTTTAGATATAGAAAATTGAAGAAGCTATTGGAAGGTGCTCGAGAGAAATAGATTTGTAAAACCAAGTGTATTATTTTGGGATTACGATTGTGAGGAGGATTCCAAGAGTGGAAGAGGAGGTTGACTAGTGCTCAATTTTCATTTTCGAATCAGGAAGGGTCCCTTGTTGTGTATTGTGATGCGTCATTGATGAGTTTAGGTGGTGTGTTGATGCAGGATAAGCAGGTTGTGGCTTATGCTTCGAGACAATTGAAAGTGCATGAAAGGGATTATCCGACCCATGATTTGAAATTGGCATTGTGGTATTTGTTTTGAAGTTATGGAGGCATTATCTGTATGGTTCACGGTTTGAAGTGTTCAGTGATCATAAGAGCTTGAAGTATCTTTTTGACTAGAAAGAGTTAAATATGAGGCAGAGGAGATGGTTAGAATTCCTCAAGGATTATGATTTTGGTTTGAATTACCATCTGGTAAAGGCAAGCGTTGTGTGAATCGTTAAGCGAAGTCTTTGCATATGTCGATGTTAATGGTTCGTGAATTGGATTTAGTGGAACAATTCAGAGACTTGAGTTTGGTATGTGAGACTACTTCGAATAGTGTGAAATTGGGCATGTTGAAGCTGACTAGTAGTATTTTGGAAGAGATTCAAAATGGACAAAAATTTGATGTTGGTTTGGTGGATAAGATGACATTGATTAACCAAGGTCACGGAGGTGAATTCGAATTAATGATTATGAGATTTGGTGATAAAGTGTGTGTTAGGATGTTCTTGAGATTAGGAAAAGTATTTGGAAGAAGGACACCGTAGTGGGTGAGTATTCACCACGGTGCTACTAAGATGTATCATGATTTGAAGGAATTATTTTGGTGGCCTGGAATGAAAAAGGAAATAGCCGAGTTTGTGTATGTGTACGGTGAGCCGACTTTTTAGGATTTTTGTATCCAAATGTGCGGATAGCAAGAGTCGCCACCGACTTTTATTTTTATCAATTAAGGGAAGGTAAAAGTACGAGAAAAAAGACCTTCGTTAGATTAAAGTGCGGAGAATGGTTATGAAAAGGGAAGGTATTAGCACCCCTTTCCATCCGTAGTTATCTACGGGCTCTTAGTTGCTTTATAGATCACTTTGAAAAATTTGTGCTTTCTGTGTGTTTGAAAGATATTTTGAAAAGGCATTTAACTGACTTTGTAATGATTCATGTAGGAATGTATACAAAGTGTTCGGAAATGTTTCGTTTTGAAAGAGTTTTTGAACTTTGAAAAAGTGTGAGGTGTGAAAAGTATTTGATTTGAGCAAGCAACTAGGAGACTTATTACCCACTCAGAATTTGGTCGTTTTCGTATTTTACATTCCTTTGGAATAGCGCTAGCCATACCATTAGTTAGTAGGTAGCTCCATTCGTTGGATGTAAGCGGGACAATCGAAGGGACATCGTATGGTCATAGAAGGCAACTTGTAGGAAGTATCCTAGCACATTCGAAGGGACTATCATCATTTTCGTAGGACAATCGAGGTCAAGATCATGTATTCGGAGGCGACATCGTGGGTCTATGATCTTTGTATCGAAGGGACTATGATGATTTGATTGGAAGGCAACGGTGCTAGAATACCTCTACGTTCGAGGGACATGACCGTTTTTGAATTCGTAAGGCAACGAGAGAGAATTACCCTAAGGGGTGTATGTGTGAAAGAGTGTGTTGATTTCAGAATATTTTATCTTGAAATTAGTGTGAGCTATGTTGATTGTTATCTTGCCATACACGCCTAGTTACTAGCAATTGATAGAGTGCGGAAAGTAAAATGCGGAATGTAAAGTGCGGAAATGTAAACCTACGCTATTACATGGCTTTGGGGCAGATACATAATCAGAAAATGCGGAAAGTAAAAGTCCTAAATTAAACTATTACATCCATGAGCGATTACATTATTGAAAAAATAAAAGATAAAAGAAATAAATGCGAATCGAATAACTGTGAAAAGGTAAGAAAATCGGAAAATATGATGAAATCGAACAAAAGGAAAATGTTAGTAAAAATGCAAATTTTAATATGGAAAAATTATCACATGCTGGAAATAAGATAAATAAACTATAATAATTTTTTGGGAATTTTTGGAAAAGGTTTAATAATTAAAATGCAATTTATAATGTTTTAAATGCAAAAATAAGAATAAAATAAATATGCATGCAAAATTATATTTTTAATTTATTAAATTAAATAAAGGTTTTTGAAAATCTTGAAAAGAAAAAATGTTTTTGTATTTTTAATGCGAATAAAAATAGAAAACAATTAAAATATGATAGAAATATTAAATAATTAGGAAAATATGAAAAAATTTGAGTTTTGTAAAAGTAAAAGATTATACGAACAGGAATCGAGCTGGGGACATTCCTCTCAAACTTTGAAAAACCACATGCTGACCAAGAGCTAAGGCCTTTGAAGCGGAGGAGTTTAAACATAACACGCGTCATCTTCCACCATTTCGCGCCATCAGGTCGTCTTCTTCATTTTGAATTTCTGAAGCTTGCGTCGGCCTTCCATGGACGCTACGTTCCTGGCTAAAACACAAAATGCAACACACATAATATAAATAAATTCTAAGACCATGGTTCGATTCCAGACATCATTCCGAATGCAATGGTATAGGTCTCATGGTCCAATTTTCTGTCTGAAACCCTAAATCGGGGCGAAAACCTAATCATGGTAACACACGATTTCGGCCATAGAAATCAATCAAAGTGCCGAAAGTTTGTAAGCTTCTCACTAAACACAAAAACACAATCAAAACAAGTTAATAATGCATGAATATGAGAAATCGAAATTTGAAATTTCAAGAACAAACCAAATTCGGTTTTCACGATTCTTGATGGTTTTGGACAATGTAAAGGTCTGGATCGATTGTGGAGATGCCAAGGAATGTGTTTGACACCTCAAAATTGATTGAAAACGTCTGGAAGTATGATCACTACTTGCTTGCAATGCACGTTTTGAGCTTCAATAAGGGTTTCTCCAGCCAGTTTTTCTACCCTAATTCGTGTGGCATGAGTCATGTATATATAGTAGAAGGATTCAGAGTTGATTTGAGAAAGAATCATTCACTAATCAATGCAAATCAAATTTGATCTTGTACAAAATCAAATTTTCATCTTTTGATCAATTTTCAATCAAATCTTGCCATATCCATCCAAATTTCGAAATTTGCTGGCTTTATTGAGTTGCTTGGATGCCAAGGAAAAGAGAAAAATCAATTTGCAATTAATTTTTGATTTTATACTTTATTCTTGAATTTAATTTGTATTTAAATTAATAAAATCCAAATTAAATAGAAAAATAAAATAAAAATTCGTGTCATTGGGCCTTGATGTTCCAAATTGTATGAGGAACAAGTTTGGATGAAGAAAAAGTAAGCCCATTTGCAAAATATTTGATTTTTTGAAGTAAATCTCTTTGTGCATTCTTTCAAAATTGCCCAACTTGTGAATGGTGTAACTTGCTCAATTTTCCACATTTTTGAGAGTTCTTGGACTTTTTGGAAAGCTCTAGGAGTCCTCTAAACAATGTCTTTGGTTTCACTTCAATTGGAGTTACCATGCTCAATATATGTTCAAAACAAAAAGTTGACTTTTTGTTGACTTTGAAAAGGACCTGTAATGTTTTGAGCTATACCTCTCAAATGAAGCATTTTTTGGACATTCTTGTGAGACATGAAGTTGTAGAGAATTGAATTTCCTTCAAAACAAGAGGTGGTGGAAAAATTTAGAAATTATGAGAAAGTTATGATCGGTCAAAGTTCGATTGACTTTTCACTAGAAACCCTAATTTAGAAAGTTTGACTTTTGAGCAAATCTTGAGTTTTCTTGATGAATCATGATCAACCCTTGATCAAATGATGAATGTAACTTCAAAATGAGGATGTTGACCAAAAATCGAAGTTTTGGTGTATGTTGACCACAGTTGACTTTTGACCAATCTGTTGATTTTCGACCATCGAGCAATTATGCGAGGAAATTGGACTTGTGAAGCTTGAAACTTGACATGGAGAATCTTTGAAGCATATGAGGAAGCATGAAAACCATTGGAAGTGTTAGAAGTCCATCGGATCGAGGAATGCCAAACCTAGTTTGGGTTGATTGTATAGGAGAGTGCTCGTCGATCGACTCTTGAGGAATCCTTGAGCATGGATGTATGGAATGTCTTGAGAAATATGAGGGCAAATTTTGGGGTATGTGACTGCCCTGTTCAATCTTCTTGTCTTGGAAGGGATAGATTGGCACGCTTTGCCTTCGAGACACAGGAGGTGGAAGATGATTGAACACTCAATACACAAAATTTGCACTCGCGTTGGTGATGATGCGGGAATGGGCTTCGGATGCCATTCGGAGGAGACTTATTTGGGGATGAGTCGTCGCGCTAGACCAGGGCGGTTGTATAGGAGATGGGCTTAGGATGCCATCGGAGGGATTGATCTTTGGGGAGTGAAATACGCTGGGTTACGTAAATGTTTACGGAGGAGATGGGCTTGGGATGCCATCCGGAGAACGTCACGCTAGACTTCGTGCTCAACTTTGAATGAGGTTATTGGTTTGTATTGATTTTTAACCAAATATGTAGCATTACGAAAGTGGAGAAATGTTGACAAGTAGTCGGAGATGGGCTTAAGATGCCATCAAGGCAAGCGGTAGTCGCTAGACTCTCGTAATTCTTGTTGATAATAAGAGAGGTAAGGCGTGGGTATTTCCTGTTGTGCATCGGGTGTTGATCCACTGCCTGTT
The DNA here is from genome assembly GCA_021764765.1 of Vicia sativa. Classification (NCBI taxonomy): domain Eukaryota; kingdom Viridiplantae; phylum Streptophyta; class Magnoliopsida; order Fabales; family Fabaceae; genus Vicia; species Vicia sativa. The sequence goes on from CM038792.1 coordinate 266,915,013, forward strand.
ATCGAAGGATAACTTGTGATCGTTCGGATAAGGTTTCCGTCGGCGGGTATTAATCACGGATCCGTTGTTGGAGAACAACAAAGTTGGTCGTTCGGATAGTTTCCGTCGGTTTGGGCATTAATCTTGGACTGCGTCGAAATGACTTTTACCTGTTTTGGCAAAACAAGAGGAATTTTTGATAGAATATTGTTAGTCTTATGCAGGGTATGATGCATGATAATGCGTATGAATGATATATGCACAAATTATGATTATTTATGAATGATGTATGAATGATGGATCTTGTGATATTTTAAAACATATCCATCTTGAGGAGATAGAATATCCGGCAAATTCGACTTACGCTTGGGGATGAGGCGGATCGAAACCTTGAGAAGGAGCGTAGCTTTGAATTCTCCGATGCATTATCGAAGTCTCGAGCCTAGATCTTGTTGTGGATGGGAGGCCAGAGGCAGCCAAAGATCTTGTTTATGGTCCCTTGGGGAAGGTTCGGAGGCGCTTCGTCGGGGAGGTTAGGAGGCACTCTCTTGGGAATCTTGTGCATAGATCCTGGCTTGAGGTAATTGGTAAACACTTTGGGCGGATTGGAAGGATCAGGAGCTCGTCGAAATCTCGGTGGGGAATAAAAGATGTAAGTTTCCTCGATGCACTATCGACCAAGTTTCCGATCTGAATCTTGGCTGTTGGGAAAAAGACCTTGTTGAAGCGTATCCTGCCGAGGATGGATGTCTCTGCTGGAGATAAAGCTGCTGATGATGAAATTTCGAGAAGGAATCTATATTCTGATGGAGAGAATTTGTAGTGAATGATATTTCTGTGGGGATTGTACTCTGTAGGGGAATGCATCGGTGACTTTCGTCGTCATCTCAATTCCTGGAGCCTGTAGTAATTATCCTTGTCCATTCATTTTTTGTACGTTCGCGAACGAATTTTTATTGTCGGATGCGTATAATCATTCAAAGCGGACGTTTGGACTTTATGCAAACAACAACAAACAGGAATGGGAAATAGAAAGAAACTTGCATTTATTTGAAAGGTGGCGTATGGCCAAGTAGTTTGTACAAGAGAAAAAGTAAAGGCTATCACGGAAACAATCTCGTTAAGTTCCAACTATGCTAGTACTCATATATATCAACTATCTCATCTCCTTCTTGTCGTTGAAAGTGATTGAATTGATCTTCGCCATTTGAACTTGAATCTTGATAGTAGTAGTAAGGTAGGTGATCGGGCGAGACATAGTAAATGCGCTTAAATCTAACTTTTGCCTAGACCGCCCTTCGGGTTTTAGTCTCTGGGATACCCTTTTTGCCCAACCGCCTTTTAGTTTTCGACTTTCGGGTGTACATTTTTTTGTATATATCCTTAACTTTTGCCGAACCCTTTTGGTTCGCGAGGATATTTTTTGCCTAGGTTTGTCGACCTAGCGGTCTCTTTATCGTAGTATTTTTTGACTATGTCTGCGTTCACGGGGTGTGGGAAGTCTTCACCATCCATGGTGCTAAGTATCATAGCTCCTTTGAGAATCTTGTCTTGACTACAAATGGTCCCTCATGGGTGGGAGTCAATTGCCCACAGGATCACCTTGCGGAAGAATGATCGCTTGACTACTAGATCACCGACTTGGTAAACTCGATTGCTTGACCTTCTTGTTAAATGCCACGATCATTCGTTTACGATAAATTTGTCCATGGCGGATGGATGCTAGTCGTTTCTCATCAATCAAATTAATCGGTCGGCGATGCGGATCGATCGTCTTAACAACTGCGTCACGGAGGACTACGGTTGAGGGTATCGAACCTCGATGGGTGGGGCTTCCATACCGTATACAAGGGAGAAGGGGTTGCCCTGTGGATGTCCGTCTTTGTAGTGCGATAACCATGAAGAGCAAATGGTAACATCTCATGCCAATCTTTGTAAGTCCTTGTCATCTTGTATAATCTTCTTAATGTTCTTATTGGCGGCTTCCCTGCGCCATTCATCTTAGGCCGATAAGGAGAAGAGTTGTGATGCTTGATCTTGAGCTGCGTGCGAGTTCGGTGATCATTTTGTTATTGAGATTAGATCCGTTATACTGTGATAATCCTTTCGGGAGTGCCATACAAGCGAGATAAGATTATGTTGATCGAATCGATGACATTCTTAGTAGAGATCACGAATGAAATTGCCTCCACCCATTTGGTGAAATAGTCGATTGCCACAAGGATGAAGCGATGTCCATTGGGCTGTGGGCTTGATTTCTCCAATCATGTCAATGCCACATTCAAAAGGCCAAGGTGTTAGAACATTGGATGCAGGGAGGTACATGCACTTTGTCCGCATATATCGGCATTTGTGACAAGATCGAGCATAAGCGGTGACAATCGACTTCCATGGTAGACCAATAGTAACTTTGTTCTCGAGAATCTTTTTAGCCATCGTATGCCTTTGGGTGAGTACCAAATGCTCCCGTGTAACTCTTCCATGATCGTATTCTTGGTTTACGGTCTACGGTAGTAGTAAGCACAAGTCATGGTTGCGCTTGTACAAGATGCCGTTCTTGAAGAATTTGGACGCAAACCTTCTCAGAACTTCTTATCATTATGCCCCTGGATATTCACGAGTCTCAAGATACCTCTTCACATCGTAGTACCAAGGTTTCTCTTACGTATCAAGCTCATAACAATCGCGGTTCGTCAAACTTATCAATGATAATCGGGGAGCCTCGTTGTCCCATCTAACCTTGAACATAGATGACATAGTAGCCATCGTGCCTTGATTCTCTTCTCGTGGAATGTGATCAAAAGTAATCTCTTGAAATAGGGATCGGACTCGAGACATGTTCTCGTCTGAATGAGATTCGGATGTTTCGTATCCCCATATGTCGTGATCACAAGTGAGTCCCATACACTTGAGAACTTGATTCTTAAGTCAATAGCGACTTTAATACCCATGATGCACGCTTCATATTGCCATATTGTTGGTACAATTGAAACATAATCTGGCGGTGAAAGGCGTATGTCGCTGCGAGGATGTAATGATGGCGCCATGCCATTGCCAAGTGCATTTGAGGCTCCATCAAGACCATGGTCCATCGGGATCCTTGTTCGGGTCCTTACGTCGGGCAGTTCTTGTGATCGATAACTAACAAAACATCTTCATCTGGAAACTCGAGCGCATAGTGGTAGTCATCTACGGCGATGAGCCAAATGATCGGCTACTATACTTCCTTTGATCGCTTTACGAGAAGTGTCTTGGATGTCATATTCGGTCAAGATCATTTGCCATCTTGCTATTCTTGGGAAGGTGGTTTCTCAAAGATGTATTTTATCGGATCCATCTTAGAAATCAACAAGGTAGTGTGAGTCAACATATCTTGTCTTAGCCAGCGAGCCAAAGCGTTGCAAGTTTTCTCATTTGTGGTATCTTGTTTCACGGTCGGTAAACTTTTGCTAAGGTAGTATATTGCATGCTCTTTTCGACGGACTCGTCATGTTGCCCCAACACACCCCATTGAGTTCTCTATCTTGTCAAGTACATGATAATAGGTCTTCCTTGATGGCATCGGGATAGGAGGATTACGTAGGTACTCCTTGATTTTGTCAAAAGCAATCGGCAATCGTCGTTCCATTCCACTACTTGATCTTTCTTTAGTAACTTGAAGATTGGCTCACAGTAGCGATTAGGTGTGCAATAGATACGGCAATGTAGTTCATCGTTGAAACCTCGACTTCCTTCTCGGTGCGGGGGCGGCATCTCTTGTATAGCTTTAACCTTGGCGGGATCAACTTCAATACCTTTACCACGACAAACCCAAGGGTTCTGGATCGACTCCAAAGTGCACTTGTTAGGATTAAGTCTCGATCTGTACTTCTTGATCATCAAATAGTTTACGCAAATGATCGGTGTTCTTTCTCATGCGTGACCGAGCTATCATGTAAATCGTAGACCTCATCTCGTGATGAATCATGTCATGAAATAGTGCCACCATGGCACTTATTGGTAAATGGCGCTGCGTTCTTGACCCAAATGGCATAACCTTGTAGCAAAAAGTACCCATTGTGTAACAAAAGTAGTCTTCTCCATGTCTTGAGGCCATTTTAATCGATTATAGCAGGAGAAACCATCCATGAAGGAAAACCTTATCTTTGGCGGTGTTGTCGACGAACATCAATATGAGGAAGTGGGAAATCATCTTTCGGACTTGCTTTGTTCGGATCTCTATAATCCACACACATTCGTACTTTGCCATCCTTTTTAGGTATGGGTACTTCGTTAGCGACCTTGGGGATAAGAGGTGACTAGAAAATCGGCGTTGAGCTGTTTCATAACCCGGCTTTGATTTTCTCGACATTTGGGCCGCATCTGAGAACATACATTTCAGGGGAAAACCCTCTTTTGTTGTAATCGATGAACCTGATATCAATATCTAAACCGGGCATGTCTTAAGACCAAGCAAAAACCTCAATATAGTCTCGTAACATCTGAACCAACCTTTCTTTAACCTTTGTTCTCGAGACCGCTCTATCTTGATCTCTTTTACATCTTCGTCGGTACCCAATTCCAACCTCGACTTGCTCTTGTTGGTGTATAACTCGATCTTCTTCTTTGTAGCAATCGACAAGTTCTCACGGCACTTCACAATCTTCCTCACTTTCATCTTGACTTGGTAGATCGGATTATCGAAGTCATATTTAGCATAGCATATTATGAGATTCGGAGTGATTAGCGATGTATCACGTGGGTGTGTGTAAGAACACATAGCCTTTTGAAGGGTGATAAAGTAAAAGAAAGAAAACACAATTGAATGCAAAGTCCAGCGAATTTATTGAATGAAAATCATGAACAACAAATAAAAACCCTACATGAGCGAGCCATGATGCCGGGCAGGACTAGGCTTTAGGTTTATTGTTCAAAACATAAAATCTGAAAAGCAAATAAAACAAAAATAATTACTCGACTAAAGGAGATTGGTATAGCGTCTTGATCTTCCAATTCTTGAGCCAGATGCGGAGTTGGAAGACCACTGGCGATGTCGAAGTCTTTGTCGTCGTCTTCATAGCATGAATTCCCCTACGGCGATGCGGACGGGAAGTTGGCGGCACGTTCACGGTATCATCTTGACCTTTGATAGTGAAGCCTAAACCGGTCTTGTCAAACTTGAAAGGAAGATCGGGGCTGACCCCGATAGCACTACCACCTTCTTCAAGCTGCGCAGGCATCTTTCGTGAGGCCATTCTAGGAGGAGCTTGTGTAACTTCGGGGTAAGGAGGTCAGCAGGCATAACTCACGGGGATTTTGAAAGCTTAGCGGGGAGTCTCAAAGAATTCACCCTCTACCTCGAGTATCGGAATGGCTGTAGATGGTGACCATATACTCTTCTTCACCACATAGTAACAACCTTTCCTTTCACGGGTACTTGACGATGCAAGGTAGAGTATGACCTTTGCCCATGTATCGAGGCGTCAAGCGGGCAAATGGTGGACGGATGTCCATCACAAAAGTGGAGTCAAAAGTGGGAACCGACTTTGGCGGGCGAATGAGCTCTCAATCTTGTTCGTTTAGAACCATCAAAAGCTCTCACATGATGTCAGCGGGTCTCGGAACCAACCCTTGACGTCGAGGCGATCAAAAGCGATCTTGGTGGGATATTGAGGAAGCCGGTATCCACCAAAACATGAGATAATGTAGTACCCTTGCATTCAGAGATGTGCAAGGCTTTGTTATGTTTCTTTCGTGAGTCAATCGACATCGAGAAGCCTAGGCCGTTGTTGGCGGCCAGGCTAGCATACAAACTTCAAGCGGTCGGTAGTAGTGTCTTGCGGCACATGAGCATTCTTGAAACAACCAAAGCGTTAGCATGAGCCTCGAAACAGAGTAGTGCAAGCATGGAGATCTTGAATGATCTGTCCCATTGTTCACAACATTGTAGTCACTCTTCTTGATGATCTTGAATTTCCTCCATTTCTGTTTGGAGGAGTCTTGACAACTTCCTTTGGTACTTGGTTGGCGGGATGAGTCCTTTGGTTCTTTCCCATTGGTAGGGAAATTGGTTGAGTAGGCGGAATCGGTGGAGTCGCGGTGTCTTTTGGAGGAGAGATATCTGGAGAGAATACCCTTCCGGTTCTGGTCACCTTACTAGATCCGGTGATGTTGTCAATGTCAGGAATGGTAAGATCTTCAAAGGTCAGAGGGTCTTGCTTGACGCCATGATAGTAAACATCAGCTCCATAATTCCAAGGGATAGCCTTGTCGGAGGAATATGGAGCTGGTCTTGGAGAAGTGATAATGAGAGGTGCCACTCTAGGCACAGGATCAGCAGAGGAAATCCTTATCGTGTTAACATCAGCATAATCTTCTGGGAAGTCGTCACCCCATCCGGTCGCGTTAATATCTTCGATAGGAATCTTGTAACTGTCGGGAACGGAATACTTCACCATGTAATCATACTTTCCACTTGGCCCCCAAGGTATCCCATCTGAGATGGTTCGGTTTCATTCGCATCTTGATCTTCAATTTAGACATATCTTCACACAACTTACGCAGGTGGTTTCAAGAAACGGTATCTCACGGTTATCCATCATGCCTTTGGACCGTCTTCTCAACCAAGCACAACCATCGGTGCGAGAGGACCTGCGACAATTTTACGGGCATCCGGTTGATACGGCTTGCAGCAAGTTCTTCTTAGATCATCGGAGGAATGGTCAAGTCATCTATGTTGAAAACATAAGTATCATCCTGTGACATTGGAACTCTTGTCATGGTTAGGCATAGGGCGTTGATTACATTTGGAGTCTCAGCGGGAGGATCAAACTCAATCCTTGGCTTGATCATATCACGAATCTTGTTCTTGAGCCGGGTTATCGATGTGTGCCACAGGCTATTGGAGTGGTAAGCACACTAGCATTAGGATTGTATTTGGAGAAGAAGTGTTGACATTACGAGGAGGATCCCTCAAGGTGTCGACTCTGTTTTCAACATGTGTTGCAAGGCTTGCGACAATGGCATGTTGATCTTAAAAGTCTTCGTGGCGTTACGCTCTGTGCGTTGTCTGTGAGTTGTCTTGATGTAGGATTGGAGATTACAAGCTCCCACAGTTAGTAGCGGTCGGTCTTGGCTCGGCTTTTCGACCATACACATTGGCTTCTTTCTTACCACCAAAGATCTCTTGGCATTTGATGATGACTCTACATGAATCTTCCTCTTGATACCGGCTTGATCGTTAGCTGTAAGTATCGACTCGGTGAATCCGGTGAAGAGTTTCCAATCAAATGATTGAAGAGCGGGCGACAATGTCGTAAACATATCAACCAACTCCTATTGGACAAGGGTGGTTGAACTACACTGCTAGATCTCTCCACTTGAGCATACTCCTTGAACTTCTCATCACGACCCATAGACATGCTTTGTAGTTGCATGCAGTGGGTGTCAATTCGACATTATACTCATCTTCTATAGAAAGCATCGATAAATCACTCCAAATGCGGATCGGTCATTCTCTGGCGATAATACCACTCCAGTGAGTTAGGACAAACTCTCTTGAAAATAGTGCATCCTGACTTTACATCATCGATGTGGGGTGATCTTACGGACATAAGACTTCAAGTGCGGCTTCGGACAAGAAATGCCATCATACTTGGCAAAATTAGGAACTTTGAACTTAGGGAATCACAACACGAGAACAAGACTCGGATCATCAAAATTCAGCCGGACATTTCGATTTTCCACACATTCAAGCGGTCTTCAGTTGCTTATACTTGTCATCTCCATCAGTCTTGGTCATCATCATAGTGGTCTTCTCTGTCTTTCTCGGGCTCACTGGTTGCCTTAGCCATCACCCTTGTTACTCCCTTCATTCTTGACACTGTACTCAATCCAATGACCACTCTAGGACCACCTTTGTAGCGTCGCCCATGTTGAGTAGACCCTGACCTTCTTCTTCTTGTTGATGAGCTTCTTGGATCTTCTTGGCCTTGGACCAAGTGGTGAACATCTGCTGGCCCAGCATTACGAACTTGGAGATCTTTGTGATCATTCGAGAGCCATTCTTTGCTAAAATAAATAGCGAGGATAAGAAAACCAATCTCGATGTACATGATGCAATGTTATGCTATCTATGCAATGTTTATCACGAATGCTATGCAATGTTTTCAAGGACCTCTAGGATTTAAATTTGTTAAACAAGCAATGAACAAACAAATATTAGTTCTCTTTTTATTCTTTTTCTTTTTAAGTACAAAGATAGTTCAAAGCAATAAAGAAAAACATAATATAAAGCTTCTAGGTCTCCTTCCTCTTGGTCTTGAGAGATAGGCGTTGATGTTCGTTCCTCGTGAAGTAGCTTGGTCGACTCTAGCACTTTCTTCGCTTGCATAGCGAGCTTCAAGGTATCCCTCTCTTCTTTAAAATGAATCGGGATCTCTTCAGTCTTCAAAATCGGTAGGCATATCGGGATGGAGAATAGTATAGAGTCGTCACCTATATGGAGTTCCATAATTACGGGTATAACAGTGAATGGCATCATGAGGTTTGAGCTCGAGCTCGCACCCATTTGAGGTAAGGCTCCCAAGGTGGGATTTTGGTGCCCCAAAGTCTTGGTATCGATCTTCTTTACCATGCCCCAGCGTGTATAAACCTTAAGTCGAGTGATGCGGAGATCGTGATTGTAGTCGAACCAACATCTTGGAGAAGCATATCATGAGGACCATCTCTTGAGCAAAACCAAGCGGCGTAGAGCTAGAGAGGGTTGTAAGTAATACCTCCCTTATACCAAGGTGGTACATTAGAAATTCTCCTGCCTTTCAATGAAGATGAAGTCCTTTTGAGAGAAAAGACTCCAACGGATGTCAGAATGAGAGTGACATTAACCTTTGAGACCACTTCATCCTTTGTTCGTTCTTCAGCGATGGAGGAAGGTGCGAAATAAACCACCAGAAATAGCGGTACACAACACATGAGAGTGCCTTGTCTCTTAGTAATGCAGTATGGAGAATGTAGGATATCCCAGTAAAGTAGGCCTTTGGATTGCGGGTGAGAACAACTTGATGGCATTGGCGTCTATGAATTGATCCGAGTTGAGAATAGAACCAAACCATAGATTAGCAAGGCCCTGATGTTTCGAATGCATGGAAACTCATAACTTTGAGGAATTCTCGGGCTTTCTTAATTAGGAACTTAGAAAGTAAACCCTTAACTCCGCTCCTAGTTTCCCAATTGGCTTCAATGTCGCGCTTAAGATGTAAAGCGGATGCAATGTCTTCGTACTTAGGAACCTTTTCCAAACCGGTGAATGGCATTTGGTCAAGAATAGGTATCCCAACTTAGAACTCTTCTAAGGTAGGAACCAAGCGATAGTCGGAAATGTAAAGCAATGGTGTTTGGATCAAAGAAGCTGGAATAGGACATGCATCATATCTTCTTCAAAAGGAGATAACCAAATCAAGTAGATAACCATGTCTTTTGATGGTGAGCATGGTGGGAATTTACGAAACCAATTCTTTGGTGAGAAGGTATACCCATAAAGTTGATTCGGATAGTCTTTCTAGAAGCCATAACACCTACAAAAGCAGAGCAAAGATAAATCCTAGGTCCTTGAAATGGTTAGAAATGATATGCAATGCGAATGATGTTATGATGTCATGTATAGCACACCTGAACAATTCACCTGATGAGCCTATGGTTTAAGGCTTGCATGAGGTCTAGGTGATTACCCACCAAAAGTTTGAGTTGGTTCATCTGTCCTATAATAATAGCAGGGTTCTAGGAATCTCACATCATTGATCTTTCTCGTGGCTTATTTCAATCGACTACCAGTGGTCGACCGAAAATGTCCCAAAGTCGTCTCGATAGCGTATCAGTATCAACCAACCTCGGTCTTCACCAAAGCCCATCTCACTACCTTCTAATGGCCAAGATGGGTCAATTAAGGTTCTAAAAGTTAGTTAGCGCTTGATGACACCACGAAGCCAAATACTATCCTCGACTTGGAAATGAGGAGCATCGGGACAACCAAGTGTCACGTTGCGTAGCCATCATGTTGACCGTTTAAGTTATCGTCTAGCGGTCGCGATGATCTAATGCCACTTACCTAAAGGCCGGATCGGGTGTAGGATCCCCAACAATATAATACCAAGCAACCCTTAAAGATAAAGCATACAAATCAAGCAAGCAATAAAAGTTATCTAGAAATCCTAAAGGCAATTCTCTCTTTAGGGTGTTTCCCCGTAGTCGCCAGGATTACATGTCTGATGGCCCGACTTTTTAGGATTTTTGTATCCAAATGTGCGGATAGCAAGTCGCCACCGACTTTTATTTTATCCAATTAAGGGAAGGTAAAAGTCGAGAAAAAGACCTTCGTTAGATTAGAAGGGAGAATGGTTATGAAAGGGAAGGTATTAGCACCCCTTTCCATCCGTAGTTATCTCAGACTCTTAGTTGCTTTATAGATCACTTTGAAAATTTGCTTTACTGTGTTTGAAAGATATTTTGAAAAGGCATTTCGCTTTGACTTTGTAATGATTCATGTAGGAATGTATACAAAGTGTTCGGAAATGTTTCGTTTTGAAAGAGTTTTTGAACTTTGAAAAAAGTGTGAGGTGTGAAAAGTATTTGATTTGAGCAAGCAACTAGGAGACTTATTACCCACTCAGAATTTGGTCGTTTTCGTATTTTACATTCCTTTGGAATAGCGCTAGCCATACCATTAGTTAGTAGGTAGCTCCATTCGTTGGATGTAAGCGGGACAATCGAAGGGACATCGTATGGTCATAGAAGGCAACTTGTAGGAAGTATCCTAGCACATTCGAAGGGACTATCATCATTTTTCGTAGGCGACAATCGAGGGTCAAGATCATGTATTCGGAGGCGACATCGTGGGTCTATGATCTTTGTATCGAAGGGACTATGATGATTTGATTGGAAACAGCGGTGCTAGAATACCTCGTTCGAGGGACATGACCGTTTTGAATTCGTAAGGCAACGAGAGAATTACCCTAAGGGGTGTATGTGTGAAAAGAGTGTGTTGATTTGAATATTTTATCTTGAAATTAGTGTGAGCTATGTTGATTGTTATCTTGCCATACACGCTAGTTACTAGCAATTGATAGAGTGCGGAAAGTAAAATGCGGAATGTAAAGTGCGGAAATGTAAACCTCTGCTATTACATGGCTTTGGAGATACATAATCGAAAATGCGGAAAGTAAAGTCCTAAATTAAACTATTACATCCCATGAGCGGTTACATTATTGAAAAAATAAAGCGATAAAAAGAAAATGCGAATCGGAATAACTTTGTGAAAAGGTAGAAAATCGGAAAATATGATGAAATCGAACAAAAGGAAAATGTTAGTAAAAATGCAAATTTTAATATGGAAAAATTATCACATGCTGGAAATAAGATAAATAAACTATAATAATTTTTTGGGAATTTTTGGAAAAGGTTTAATAATTAAAATGCAATTTATAATGTTTTAAATGCAAAATAAGAATAAAATAAATATGCATGCAAAAATTATATTTTTAATTTATTAAATTAAATAAAGGTTTTTGTGAAAATACTGTGAAAAGAAAAAAATGTTTTTGGTATTTTTTTAATGCAGAATAAAAAATAGAAAACAATTAAAATATGATAGAAATATTAAATAATTAGGAAAATATGAAAAAAATTTGAGTTTTGTAAAGTAAAGGATTATGCGAACCGGAATGAGGGACATTCCTCTCGAAAAACCACATCTTGACCAAGCGAGCTAGCGCAGCTTGTTTGAAGCGGAGGAGTTTAAACATAACACGCGTCATCTTCCGGCCTTCTCCCGCTCGCGCCATCAGGTCGTCTTCTTCATTTTGAATTTCTGAAGCTTGCGTCGGCCTTCCATGGACGCTACGTTCCTGGCTAAAACACAAAATGCAACACACATAATATAAATAAATTCTAAGACCATGGTTCGATTCCAGACATCATTCCGAATGCAATGGTATAGGTCTCATGGTCCAATTTTTCCTGTACAGGGAAACCCTAAATCAGGGCCGAAAACCCTAATCATGGTAACACACGATTTCGGCCATAGAAATCCAATCAAAGTGCCCAGAAAGTTTGTAAGCTTCTCACTAAACACAAAAACACAATCAAAACAAGTTAATAATGCATGAATATGAGAAATCGAAATTTGAAATTTCAAGAACAAACCAAATTCGGTTTTCACGATTCTTGATGGTTTTGGACAATGTAATGCGGATCGATTGTGGAGATGCCAAGGAATGTGTTGACACCTCAAATTGATTGAAAGCAGTTTGAAGTATGATCACTACTTGCTTGCAATGCCGATTTTGAGCTTGATAAGGGTTTCTCGGCAGGTTTTCTACCTAATTCGTTGTGGCATGAGTCATGTATATATAGTGAAGGATTGAGTTGATTTGAAAAGAATCATTCACTAATCAATGCAAATCAAATTTGATCTTGTACAAAATCAAATTTTCATCTTTTGATCAATTTTCAATCAAATCTTGCCATATCCATCCAAATTTCGAAATTTGCTGGCTTTATTGAGTTGCTTGGGTGCCAAGGAAAAGAGAAAAATCAATTTGCAATTAATTTTTGATTTTATACTTTATTCTTGAATTTAATTTGTATTTAAATTAATAAAATCCAAATTAAATAGAAAAATAAAATAAAATTCGTGTCATTGGGCTTGATGTTCCAAATTGTGAGGAACAAGTTTGGATGAAGAAAAAGTAAGCCCATTTGCAAAATATTTGATTTTTTGAAGTAAATCTCTTTGTGCATTCTTTCAAAATTGCCCAACTTGTGAATGGTGTAACTTGCTCAATTTTCCACATTTTTGAGAGTTCTTGGACTTTTTGGAAAGCTCTAGGAGTCCTCTAAACAATGTCTTTGGTTTCACTTCAATTGGAGTTACCATGCTCAATATATTTCAAAACAAAAGTTGACTTTTGTTGACTTTGAAAAGGACTGTAATGTTTTGAGCTATACCTCTCAAATGAAGCATTTTTGGACATTCTTGTGAGACATGAAGTTGTAGAATTGAATTTCCTTCAAAACAAGAGGTGGTGGAAAATTTACGAGAAAGTATGAGAAAGTTATGATCGGTCAAAGTTCAGTTGACTTTTCACCTAGAAACCTAATTTAGAAAGTTTGACTTTTGAGCAAATCTTGAGTTTTCTTGATGAATCATGATCAACCCTTGATCAAATGATGAATGTAACTTCAAAATGAGGATGTTGACCAAAAATCGGAAGTTTGTTGTATGTTGACCACGATTGACTTTTGACCATCTGTTGATTTTCAACCATCGAGCAATTATAGAAAATTGGACTTGTGAAGCTTGAAACTTGACATGGAGAATCTTTGAAGCATATGAGGAAGCATGAAAACCATTGGAAGTGTTAGAAGTCCATCGGATCGAGGAATGCCAAACCCTAGTTTGGGTTGATTGTATAAGTCTTTCATCGATCACTCTTGAGGAATCCTTGAGCATGGATGTATGGAATGTCTTGAGAAATATGAGGGCAAATTTTGGGGTATGACAGTGTATGCATGTTTGGGTGAAATCAAAGATTGAACATCGAAACCGTCGATTGATGGAACAGTTGTTTGTTCGGAGATGGAAATGGGATGGCATTGATGGATTTTGTAATCAGTTGAGGGCAATCTTGTGATTCTATTTGGGTTATTGTCGTGGATTGACAAAGTCTGCTCACTTTATTCGATAAGAATGGATTATCAGATGGAGAGTTGAAGAATTGTATGTTGAGAGGATTGTAAGTTTGCATGGTATTAGTCTAGCATTGTGTCGGATAGAGATCAGAGTTTACTTCTAAGTTTTGGAAGGATTGCAAGAAGCTCACGGGTACTAAGTTACGATTGAGTTCCGCATATCATCCAGCAGATGGTTAGGCGGAGAGACGATTTAGTCGTTAGAGGATTTGTTGAGGGCTTGTGTGTTGAGAAAAGTGGAGCTTGGGATAGCTATTTGCCGTTGATAGGGTTACCTCAACAATAGTTTTCATTCGAGCATCGGTATGGCTCCGTTTGAGCATTGTATGGTGGGAGGTGTGAGCAGTTGTGTTGGTATGAATTTGGAGAAAGTGCGGTGATTGGGCCGGAGATTGTTCAACAAACTTCAGAAAAGATCAAGATGATTCAGGAGAAGATGAAGGCTTCTCAGAGTCGTCAGAAAAGTTATCATGATAAGAGAAGGAAAGTCGGATGAAGGACTCGTATTAGAACTCGTCTAAGGTATGTTTTGAGGACGAAAACTCTTTTAGTGGGGAGAGTTGTGACACCCGATTTAATTCAAAATTAAATAAATAGGAATTTAATTATTTAATTAATTAAAGGCTTGATTATTTATATTTTCGGAATTAATGGGATTAATTTAAGAAAAGAAGAGATGGAGGTGTGAGGTGTAATTAGGGGTGTGAGGAGTAAATTACTCTACTCTTACTAATTACCATTTATTTTATTTTATTGGAATAAATAAAGGAACATTAAAAGGAGTATATAAAGGAAAAGAAATAAAATAGTTTTTTTGGAGAAAAGTCATTATCGTAGAATTGGAGAAGAGAGAGAAGAGGAAAAGCAGGCGAAGTAATCGAAGATCATCGCGAGGTAAGGGGTGATTTCGTTCGGTTAATATGCCTTATAGGTTTTGGGAATCAAAGGGATAATTGGGTATGTTAGGAAGTTTGAATGTTGATGATTATAAGTTATGAAATAAACCTATTTGTGTCGATGTTTGGAATTAGGATCATTTGTATGTCAAATAATTGATAGGAATGAATAAACCATGTTGTGTGATGTTATAATGGTGTGAAATGATCATGAAATAGTGTTCCTAATGTCCCAATTAGTACTTGAAAGTTCGAAAATGATAATGGATGCAAAATCTTTGTCAAAGTTACGAAAATGATGTTATAGGGCGTGGGAACCGGTTCCACGTAGGGAGGAACCGAGTTCCGATTTAAATGGCCAAAATTGGGATTTTACACTCGGGAACCGGTTCTGTATAGGTAGGAAGGGTTCCCATACAAAACCAGGGAGCGAGTATTTTTCAAAATTTTCAAAACTTCAAAACTTCATATTTTCTAAAGTAACTCGATTAAAGTGCCGTTTTCGGCGTTATTTCTTAAATTTAAAATACTACCTTTTGAAAAGAAAAATATTCTTTTGCTAAAATTATTTTAAATATAGTCGAGTTCGATTTTTGAAAGAGTGATTAATTAAGGATAATGGGAAATTAATATGAATGGCCTGAGTTATCGGATGAGTACTAATGCTTACAATGTTGTGTTGATTATTCACTATGATTGAATGCGATACATTGGTGATTGGCAATAAGTGAATTATGTTGAGATCATAATCATGAATTGGTTTAGATTGTTTGACAAGTTGAATGGAGATTGACGTTCATGTGATGTTTTCTTTCCCTTGTGGTTTATTCATGATTGTATTGGTATCATGTGTTATTGTTATTATATACTGGTGATAGTCTTACTGATTGAAGAGTAAGCGTTTGGCATGTTTATGCTTTGTGATAATTTAATTCATGATTATGTTATTATCGTGTGATCGATTAGTATTAAGCGTTTATGTGGAATTATGTTGTTATCATATTAGTTGAATTGATGTTGCATGCTTTATGATGCATGCATAAACATTGTTGATTTGGTTCATTCCCATTGTGCGGAAGTGAGCTTGCGAGCCAGACTTACGGTGCGGTAGTGAGGCTAGATTCTTGACCCATGGTTGTGGGCGAATCATGGATTACCTTGTCTTTCCACGAGTAAGCGGAGTAGTGGGTGAGCAGCAGTTCACGTTTTGGTACCACATGCATAGAGTGCATTGCATATGGGATTGTAACATGCTAGGATGGATTCGGTGTTGCAATTTCCATTGTTTATTTTATCCATGTTCATTGTGTGGCCTTGTGAATTGATTATGATTTGTGTTTGGTTAATGGATTAACGTGTCAGATTATACTGTTGCATTTTAAAGCGTATAATGCATGTTATATTGAATTGAAATCTCACCCTTACTTTAACCATTTCGGATCCGTGATTAGGCGCTTGGGTTGGTGAGGATAGCTCTAGTCGGTCGAGTTAGTTAGTCCGCGTGTCGATGTGGTGCTCTGGTAGATGTAACAACTGGAAAGCGGTTGTTTGAATCCTTTAATGGATATTTTTAATGGTTTTGAATCATGTTTTGATGTTATGTCACGGAATAATTATGGATGTTGTATTGGGATCCGTTATGTTTCATTTCATTTATTAAACATAACCTTAAGTATGTTTCATTTAATGATTTTTCTTGATGAAAGCATGACAAGCATACGAAATATATTAAAAAATTGTGATGCCTCTTGATATGTGTTATATACTCGATTATTATTTATAAAATCGCGGGTAATTAGAAGAATTATTCTGACGGTGATAGGGTTTCATGGATTGATCTTCATGATGTTCGTTTTTCTTCATTATTGTATCGATAGGCTTCATGGATCGGGCGGACAGGCTTGCGTGAATGAAGCGAAAGGGATGTGTTCGCAAAGGCTTGGGTGAATCAAAGCGAAAGGGATGTGTGAAGCAATTGAGATTATACATAAGTGAGCGGTGGGGAAGCATTGAAGGAAGAGAGAAGAACTTTTGGTGTTCCATTACAATTTGAATTTTGATGAAGAGAAAGATAATGAATTGGCATGGGGAAAAGAAAGTCGTTTGGTATTCCCAGATATTGAAATTGGTTGGGTTATGATCACGTTGCAAAACTAATTATTCCAATTGGTTTGTTTATTGTAAAAAAGGATAAAATTTAAAAATGGGAATAAATTGTGGGAGTTTATTGTTAAAAAGAAAAAAATAAAAAAATGGGAAAAATTGTGGGAGTGACACATCAGATTCAAATGAATGTGGTGCAATCATTTTATAAAGTTACTTTATTACCCTTAAAGAATAGACCAAATAGGATTTTTTTTAGTTCGGATTTTGTGGTAAAATCCAGGTACTTTCATTTTTATAGATTATAATAGATAATAGATTAAAAAAAAATTTGGTAGTTTTAAAATTCAGAATTTTGTCCTCTATCTCAAATTAACACTAATGAAATAAGTGTTGATTAAGAAATTAGTTGTTGATTAAGTGTTTGAAAAATGATTTAGTAGGTCTGGATTAATGAATTATGTGTTAACTACGTATTCATCAAGTGTTGATTAATCTGATATTGATAAAGTGTTGTTGTAACAAGATTGGAATATGAATGACAAAATTTATGTTTATGTAACATCAATATGTGTCAGTTAACTTTCCAAAATATATTTGAAAAGTTGTAATGGTTAAAATAGACCTTTTAGAGAACAGGTGTAATGCTTTACAATTGAAGCAATGTAACAATTCACGAACAAAATTTTTTAAAGAGTTGTTTTTTTTCACTAAAGGACATAAGTTTCTATATAAATAGAGACATTTCTTAGGCATTGCAAAGAGATGAAAATTGTATATTTCAAGTGCCAAAAATCATATCTACGTCATTCTTTTATTTTTCTAATGCACAAGAATAAATGAAGAAACTTTATTCGGTAAGATATCGTTGATCGATATGTTTAATGTGAATGTGCGATTCATGTTAAGGTTTCCAAAGTATCTTGAAAGGGATTCGTCCTATAACTCATTTGCATCCAATTTGCCTAAATTGATGGGAGCGAATCAAACTTAAAGCTTAGTGTAAACACACGCTTTAGAAATTATTTTATGCAATTTTTTTCGTACCGTTGTCATCTTCTTTTGTTCAGGTTTAGTAATAGACCCCCAACACAAGATATAACAATCTTTAGATTCGATTTTCGATTTTAATCTATATTTTATTTATAATTAATATTAAAGTATGCAACTTTCAATAAAGATACACAATTAATTGATTTATTTGATAGAATTTTGAAATAGAGATACAATATCCTCTGTGTTTCGTTTGTGAATGAAAAAAAATTTGGAACATAAAATTGAAGAATTTCATGTTTTATATTTAAAAGGTATATCTTTACCGTACAGTAGCAACCATGTTTTTGGATGTGTGATTAGAGCTGTCAAAATGGCTATCCAGCCCTAAACGGGTTGGTCCATGCGGGTCTCGGGCTTTTTAGGATCGGGCTCAAAAGCCTATATTTAAATGAGTTCGATTTTTACAACTCAGGCCTAGCTCTATCTGGGCTGCGGGCTACTCGGTCCTTAATGGGCCCATGCCCTAAACATGCCCATTTCTTAAAAAAAATAATTTTTTCTCTTTATTTTTGTAAGTAACCATACAATTGCATGCAATAATACTAATATATATATATATATATATATATATATATATATATATATATATATATATATATATATATAAATTTCATATCAAAATTAAGATTTCTAAATAATTCATATAAGTTAACAATTAAAATGTAAAATAACACATTAACTTAATTCAAACTATCCAAAATACATCACAAATTATTCAATATAGTACACAAAAATAAATAATTTATTCCAATAAATTTTAAGTTATAAATATTCATGACAATTATAATTTTATAACAATAAATTGTTATAAAATTTTATAAAAATTATAGGATTAAATATATAAACCCCCTGTAATGTTAGCGAGATTCACATTCGACCCTTGTAAAATTATTTTTTTCAATTACCCTATATTATTTTGGTACCCTAGCGTGTAAAATCGGGCGGCTTGAGGGGTAAAGCAAAATATATATATTTTCTGAGGGTAAAATTTTCGCTTAGGGTGCAGACTTAGAATTTTAACATTTCAAGGGGGAAATTAAAAAAAAAACATTATCAGGGTCTAAAATGAGAATTCGCTAACATTACAGGAGGATTTATATATTTAACCCAAAATTATAATTTGAAAAGGATAAATTCTAATTATATTTAAAAAAATATTTTTGTCGAGCCGGTGGGCTACCCATAGCCCATACGGATTGACCCATATTTTTTAGGATTTTTTAAAACCGGACTAAAAAAGGCTTAAAAATAAATGGACTTGAAAAATAAGTCTCAAATCCTAACTTTTTTCGGATCTGATGGATCAATCCATAAACTTGACCCATTTAACAACTGAACATGTGATACATATAACTTTGCCACCATTATTATTTTATCTTGATAGCATAAACACTTACCTAATTTTAATATTAATTTTTCATTGCCGTAATGTAATTGAATTTGTACATGCCGAACGTATACATGGCTTAATGGCAAAGTTTTATTTTAGTCTTCTTTGTTCATATACACTCTATGTATATATGGTTTGTTTTGATGATAGTGAAATCACTCAAATGGAGTGTAACAAAAACAACTGCATTCTATTCTATTACTGAATGACAATCTAGAATTCTTTCCCTGTAATTTTTAATTACTTATATTACTTGTTCACTATTGTCATTGATCTTCCTGCGCCAATATATACGCTGTTTGGCAACCTTTGTTCTTCTGCGTAATAGATATTATCTAGCAATTTAATTTTAAAATGAAACAGTGGACTGATGTATATATTTTGTGTGTACATAATATGAATATTGGTATATGGAATTTGTTCTGGACTGCCATAACACATGTCAGATAGGTCACTCTACCACGACTTATAACAATCCGTTATGGTTCAATAGCGTATTGAGGGCTTTTATCTCGTCATCCAGT
>CM038792.1:266934785-266981544 GCA_021764765.1 Vicia sativa
TCTAAGAAAGCTATATCACAACTGTGATTTTTACACAAGAATATTTCAACGCTTATGAGCTAATGAACGATTTTGAATTTTCTTTTGATCTTCTGTGTGTTGATCTCGTATGTTGTCTATCATTCTCTTCATAGATGAACTTATATAGATGTTCATGGAAAGTATCCGTTGGAGACATCTTAAGCTGATATGGAATGATGATAATTTGAGTTGATTTTTCTTTCCATAAAAGCGAGATCCTGTTGAAGTTAACCGCTTCTTCAAATCTTCATTTAATGAATGGCAACGCTCATAGCATTTCAACAACATGGATATCGAGTTTGTAGAGCGGTCCGTGCTATTCAAGTTTACCAACTTCGCTTAGAGCGTGAATTTTTTAACATCTTCTAAATGTGCCACCTTTTAAAGAGTTCTTATTCGACATTATTCTTTAATTTTTGAATTTCAGTAGATCAGAGTTCTAACGACATTTACTGCTCTTCTACTTTCATCTAACTTCGTCTTCTTCTTCGTTAGAACTTTTGTTCTTCTTCTTTCATCAGAACTTCTGTTCTACTTCTTTCATCAGAACTTCTGTTCTACTTATTTCGTCAGAACTTCTGTTCTTCTTCTTTCATCAGAACTTCTGTTCTACTTCTTTTGTCAAAACTTATGTTCTTCTTCTTTCATCAGAACTTCTGTTCTTCTTCTTTCGTCAGAACTTCTGTTCGATAAGTTCAAAAGGCTTATTTTCTTTTCAATGTTAGAACTTTATCTGCATACTTTTAAAACAACCTTAGAAGCCAACAATGTTTCATACAAAATATTTTTTTATTATTGTCAGAACATGATAGTCATCAACAGTACTTGTTATCATCAAAACATCTAAGATCAGAGCCAAACTATGTTCTAACAATCTCCCCCTTTTTGATGATGACAAAACTCAAATATTTTGACAAAGAGAGGTCTCCCCCTGAATTTATTATTCATATAAATTTAGAAAACATTGTACTTCCCTAAAGTTTCGCTAGAAGTTGATTTTCAGAAGTTGATTTCCAGAAGTTGATTTCCTGTTACAATCTTTAGACACAAATGAAATCAAGGGTGATATTAAAATGTTCGAGACTTAGTCTATCAGTAACTATGATGTTCAAAATATCTTACTTTCTCCCCCCTTTTTGTCATAAATCAAAAAGAAATTTAGTACAGAAGATGACAAATGAATTTGAAAGGATGAGAGATGAAAGAGAGGAATAATTTCTTGAAATCATGCAATTTAGATATTTTAATGCAGAAAGTAATAAAACATAATGATTTCTTGTTAGGGTGTGAAGATATGATGAATAAGTACTAAAGTGACCAATATTCAAGTTAGCAACTCAAATGTTTCGCTCATCGTAGTTTGAATCATGTGTTTATCTTATGAGAGTGTTTTAATTATTAAGATTGACAGGTGTTGTTCTGGTGAACTGCATGCTTCTATCTTGATTTGAGTTGTCTCTCAGATCTTCTGATATATTCTGATTCAGTTACCCTTCTCACTTCTGAAGGACAATTGATTAGAGGTTCACATAAAATAGTATTCTACCGCAGAAATAATCTTTTCATTCTGGGCATAATTCCATACTGAGATGTTTCAGAATGAAATTGAACCTATCTTCAGCAAGGGGTTTTGTAAATATATCATCCCATTGATGGTTTGTATGAATAAATTTTAAAGAAAGAATCCCCTTCTGAATATAGTCCCTAATGAAATGATGTTTGATTTCTATATGCTTAGCTCTAGAATGCAGAATAGGATTTTAGATAAACATACAGCGTATGTTATCACAGAGGATAGGAATGTTACTCTCAAATATTTGAAAGTCATCAAGTTGACTTTTCATCCAGAGCATTTCAGTACTACATCCAGCTACTGTTATATATTCTGCTTCTGCAGTTGATAGTGCAATAGTGGATTGTCTTTTGCTGGACCAAGATATCAGATTTTCTTTAAACTCAAAGCTTCCGTAAGTGTTTTTCTCCGCATCTTCCAAATTTTAAATGTCTTACAGAATAAGGTTGTGTCCACTTTCCCTCTGGTAAAATCCTTTTCTAATAAAAAATTACTTAGTCTTTCATACCTAGCTCTGGGAGCTTGTTTAAGACCATACAAAGATTTTTTGAGTTTGTAAACAAATTTTGGATGTTTTGAGTTTTCAAAACTAGGGGGTTGATGGACATAAAATTCTTCATCAATGTAACCATTTAAGAATACACTTTTTACATCCATATGATACAGTGTGATATTGTGATTAACAGCATATGAAATTAAAAGTCTGATAGATTCTAACCTGGCGACTGGAGCAAAGGTTTTTGTATAGTCTATTCCTTCTTGTTGATTATAACCTTGTGCTACCAATCGAGCTTTGTTTCTGACTACTTCTCCTTGTTCACTCAGCTTATTTCTGAAGACCCACTTGGTTCCAATAATGATGAAACCTTTTGGTTTGGGCACAAGATCCCATACATCATTTCTGGTGAATTGATTTAGTTCTTCTTGCATTGCAATGATCCAATTATTATCTTGAAGAGCTTCATCTATATAAGTTGGTTCGGTCAAGGACACAAGACCCATGAGAGATTCTTCAGAATTTCTGAATTTAGATCTGATTCTGATTGGATCATCTTTTTTTCCCAAAATCATTTCTTCAGGATGAGCTAAGCTGCTTCTAGATGGCTTTTTCTAGATGGGTTCATCGAATTTCGCTTGTTACCGGTTCAAGACTTCAAAAGTTCTGCCTTTGGCTCTTTCTTCGTAATTATGTCTTTAGTTGCTTCTTTAGAACTTCTGTAAGGACCATCTTCTGTTCTTGTAAATTAAATTTCTATTCCTGCAAAAGAGTCTTTTTGCTTTGACTTTTGAGGGCCAATCTTAACATCAAATCTAATATTAATGGATTCTTCTACAATACGTGTTTCAAATGTTATATACCTGTAGCCTTTGAGCGCTCTCGAATATCCTAACATTAAACACTTTTGTGCCTTAGAATCAAATTTGTTCAGATAATCTTTGGTATTTAGAGTACAACAAGTACATCCAAAAGGATGGAAATAAGAAATGTTAGGCTTTCTATTCTTCCACAATTCATAAGGAGTCTTTTCTAGAATAGGTCTTATAGAGATTCTATTCTAGATGTAACATGTTGTGTTCACTACTCCGCCTAAAAATGTTTAGCAAAGATTAGTCTCATTGATCATGGTTCCGCCATTTCTTGTAGTTCTTGCTTTTGCCTATAACTCCATTTTGTTGTGGAGTTCTTGGACACGAAAAATCATGAGAAATGCCATTTTCATTAAAGAAATTTTCAAAGTCTTTGTTTTCAAATTCACCACCATGATCACTTCTGACTTTTACTATTCTAAACTCTTTTTCATTTTGACTACATTATAGAAGTTAGCAAACATGTATTGATCCATTTGTCTTAAGAATTTTGCCCATGTCCATCTGCTATAGTCATCTACGATCACCAACCCATACTTCTTGCCACTGATGGATGCATTTTTCACTGGTCCAAACAAATCAATATGCAGAAGTTCTAATGGCCTAGAGGTAGAAACAACATTTATTGATTTAAAAGAAGTTTTTGAAAATTTGCCTATTTGACAAGCTTCACACAGAGCATCTGAGATGAACTTCAAATTAGGAAGTCCTCTTACTAGATTTAGTTTGTTAATTTGAGATATTCTTCTCATACTAACATGCCCCAATCGTCTGTGCTAGGCCCATTGCTCATTTTCCACTGACATAAGACATTTAACATTCTGACTTTTAAGTTCAGAAAGTTTGATTTTATAAATGTTGTTTTTCCTTTTGCCATTAAAGAGGATTGTTCCATCTTTCTGACTAACAGCTTTACAAGACTTTTGATTAAAGATAATATCATACCCGTTATCACTTAATTGACTTATGGATAACAGATTATGCATTAATTCATCTACTAAAAGAACATTTGTAATAGAAGGTAAAGAACCGTTACCAATAGTTCCAGAGCCAATGATTTTACACTTCTAGTTGCCTCCGAAACCTACGTAACCTCTAGTTTTAAGTTCCAGACTTTGGAACATATGCTTTCTTCCCGTCATGTGTCGAGAGCATCCAGAGTCCAGGTACCATGACTGGTGTTTCAAATTTCTTGTCAAAGACATCTGCAACATATACTATTTTATCCTTAGGTACCCATATCTTTTTGGGTCCTTTTGGTTAGATTTTTCAAAGTTCTGTTTGAACTTAGGTTTATCATAAGATTTAGCATAATATGATTCACTAGTATATTCTATGTCATGTGGGTGACCATAGGTGAAGTGTGATTTTAGAGGTGTGTATTTAATGACCATATCATCTACTCCAGAATATGGTTTATCATATTTAGAAGGCACATACCCTAAGCATTTTCTTCTGTTTCTACTTTATAAATCATTGAAGCCATTTTGTTTCGGTCTAAGCTCTTAGCAAGAAATTCTTGAAAACCAATATCATATTCTTTCAAAATATTATCGTTGTTACTCGTAACTTCCAAATAGGTTTTACTTGAGCTTTTGAAGATTTTCTTTAAAAATAGAGTTTTCAATTTTTAGTTCTTAAATAATCTTCTTAAGCTCAAAATTTTCTATTTCAAGTTTCTTAGTATCTTCTGAATTAGATACAGGATTCTGTCTCAGATTCTTGTATTTGATTTTAAGCTCGATAGTTTTCAAGTATTTCATGTTTTCTAATTCATCTCTAGAAAATTTAATAGCAAAGTTTGGAAATACCCTTTAGTATCGGATTCGTAGTCGAGGAGTCTGAGCTGTCACCTATGTTGGCCACATGGTAAGTTTTCTTTCATCTTCCGAGATGACGGTTTAGAAGAATCAGTCATCCCATGTTGCCATAAGATTTTTTCTTTTCTTTGTCAAACCTCTTCTTTGGCTTTTCTTTCAGAAGTTTGGGACATTCATTTTTATAGTGGCCAGGTTCCTTACATTCGTAGTAGACAACATCTTTGCTTCTGGACTTTCTGTGTCCAGAGGATGGATCAGAGGAGTTGCTAGATCTTCTGGAATTTTTGAACTTCCTCCGCTCTATACTTCCATGTTGGACCTTTCCGAGAGAAAGATAGCTCATCATCTTCCGACGAGGATCCTCTAGAGTTTTCTTCTTCCTCTAAAAGCTTTAGAATCATACTTTTTGTTAGATTTAAGAGCAATAGTCTTACCTTTCTTCTGGGGCTCATCTTCTTCTAATTCAATCTCGTGACTTCTTAAAGAGCTGATGAGTTCTTTCAGAGAGATATTGTTGAGATCCTTTGCAAGCTTGAGCACTGTCACTATAGATCTCCATTTCTTGGGATGACTTCGATGACTTTCTTTACATGGTCGCAATGTGGTATCCTTTATCTAGAACCTTAAGCTACCTACAGAATTTGAAACCGTGAGAACATTACTTCAACTGCTTTCATCTTCTTCCATTTTGAATGCTTCAGATTTTAATGAGGGCAAGAGCTTTTGTTTTGACCTGTGTGTTGCCTTCATGCTATTCTTAAGGAATCAAAGATGTTCTTAATGAGTCTCTATTTGTGATCTTCTCATACTGTGGTGATTTTTGAATACCTTCTTCTACCGATATGACATTTTATTCCTTTCAATTCGACCACTGCGCCAACAGATGAGAGTATAGCCATCTATTACCATGTCCCAAAGGTCACCGTCATGATCCGTAAAGAAACTTTCAATTCTAGTAATCAAAGTTATTCCATCAAACATTGGAGGTCTTCCACGACTGCCTTTGTCATCATAGTTGTCGAGTTGTTCTCAACCTTATCTTCCATAGTGTTTTCGTCGATCTTTTTCTAACACTGCTATGTTAGCACCTGCAACCCACGCCCGATGCCAATTGAAGGATGAAAACACAAGAAAGGGGGTTTGAATTGGGGTTTTGAAATCAAATTAAAATAGACACGATTATTTTTATCCCGGTTCGCTGAAATCAAACTACTCCACCCAATTCACAAGGTGATTTTCCTCTCTCAACGAGGTCTTAATCCACTAATCAGAACATGATTACAAACCACTAAGACCACTGCCTTAGTCTTATCAAGAACAACACTTTCATACCCCAAAATTTGCCCTCCTACTTCTCAAGACATTTCATACATCCATACTCAAGGATTCCTCAAGGGTTGACCAGACAAACCCTCTCCTAGACAATCAACCCAAACTAGGGTTTGGCTATCCACAGATCCAGATGGATTTCCAACATCTCCAATGGTCATCATGCCTCCTCATATGCTTCAAAGGTTCTCCATGTCAAGTTTCAAGCCTCACAAGTCAAGTTTCCTCAGACAATTGCTCAGATGATTGAAAATCAGTTGTATTGGACAAAAAAGTCAACTGTGGTCAACATACAGTCAAACTTCGTGATTTTGGGTCAATATTCTCATTTTGAAGTTACATTCATCATTTGATCAAGGGTTGATCATGATTCATCAAGAAAACTCAAGATTTGCTCAAAAGTCAAACTTTCCAAATTAGGGTTTTTTAGTGAAAAGTCAACCAAACTTTGACTGAGCATAACTTCTTCATACTTTCTCAGAAATTTTTCCACCACCTCTCATTTTGAAGGAAATTCAATTATCTACAACTTCATGTCTCACAAGAATGTTCAAAAATGCTTCATTTGGAAGGTATGGATCAAAACATTACAGGTCCTTTTCAAAGTCAACAAAAAGTCAACTTTTTGTTTTGAAGATTTATTGAGCATGGAAACTCCAATTGATATGAAACCAAATAGGTTAGTTAGAGGACTCTTATAGCTTTCTAAAAAGTCCAAGAACATTCAAAAATGTGGAAAATTGAGCAAAATACACCATTCACAAGTTGGGCATTTTTGAACAATTGCACAAAAGGAGATATTTGTCAAAATCCAATTTTTTCCAAATGGGCCAATAATTTTATGATCCAAACTTGATCATAATATTATTTGTGACCTATTAATGCCTTTCCATGACCACATTTTATTTTATTGATTTATTTTTGAATTTAAAACCATTTAATTCAAAATTAAATTATATAAAATATGAAAATAAGATATATTTTCAAGAGGAGTGGATTTTTATCAAGCTTGAGGTCCAAGATAGCCCATGAAACATACCAAATTCGTGCTAGCCTCTCACATGGAAGGAAAATCAAATTTTCAAGAAATTTGATTTGATTTGAAAGAGAAAATCTTTGCATTCAATATCCAATGTTTTTTCACTCTCTTTGCCCTCTCAATTCACTCTATAAATACCAAGCATGCTGCACATCAAAGGAGACGAAACCCTAGCCCCATACACAACCCTTATTTTGTCAAAAATTTTCTCAAATTGTCAAAATACGTGTTTCAATTTCCAGCAGGTTTCAATCCAATTTGAGCACTCAAACACCTTTTTGAGGTTCCCAGCAATCGAAACCAATCCATACATCAAGCCCAGGCTGCCCAGATCGTGTCCCCAAACTCACCGCTTTGAAATTTTTCATTTCGATTTATGTAATCATGCATTGTTAATCGTTGTGTGTTTATTCGTATTCGTGACATGCATTAGGTCACATTAGAACCATTACATGCAAGCTTAGACGTGAGAAACCGATTTGCCATGTAGGCAATTTAAGATGTTTCTGCTCGAACCGCTTATACAGTTTCATTCAAGAAACCAATGGCACCATTGAACTCGTATGGTCGAATTAGGTGGAATAGGTCTTTTGCTTTGATTCTACGTATTTTGCAGGTTTTGAAGTTGGTTTGGTCGGAGAAGACGACCGGAGCTAGGGCTCCGCCGCTTGACTGGCTGACTCGACGAGAGCATGCGTATGCTTCCGTGTTTTCTCTCGATTGCTCCTCGCCTACCTGGACCCCACAAGGCTGACTGGGTTTTGAATTCAAATCTATGACACGCGTATCACTTATATTCATTTGATTTCAATCTCACAAACACCAAATGCAATGTGGCGTAGTGGTAGAGGCAAGGGCCTTGGTTTCACCAAGAGGTCTCCAGTCGAGTTTCAATTCAGACCATTCTTTTTAAAGTTTGAAAACATAATCATTTATTTTATTTTCAATTTTTATCATGCATTTAAAAATACCAAAAATATTTATTTTTTATACCACCATAAAAATGCTTATTTAATTTTTAAAATTAAAATAATTATTTTTGCATGCATATTTAATTTAATTGCTAATTTATCATTTAAATAGCTTTTAATTGATTTTTAATTATCAAATTAACTCCAAAAATTCCCAAAAAAATTATTTTATCATATTAATGTCATCATTAGCATAAAAACTTTTTCTCATTCAAAAATTCTTATTTTTACTAACATTTTCCTCTTATGCATTTTTCTTCCGCCCGATTCGCATTTGTTCACTGTGTTATATCGCTTCGGACAATTTTTATCGCTTTTCTTTTCAAATTATGTAATTGCCTATGGGATATAATAGTTTAATTAGGACTTTTATTTTCCGTACTCTCAATTATGTATCTGCCCCAAAGCCATGTAATAGCGTAGGATTTATCTTTCTGCACTTTACTTTCCGCAATTTAATTTTCGCACCCTATAAACTGCTAGTAATTAGGCGTGTATGGCATGATAAAATTGGACATAGATCACTCATAACTCCAAGATAAAATACCTGAATTTTAACACACTCTTTTCACATGCACCCTTAGGGTAATTCTCTCTGCCTTTACAAATTCAAATGGTCAAGTCCTCGAACGAGGTATCCTAGCACCGCTGTTTCAAAACAAATCATCATAGTCCCTTCGATACAAAGATCATAGACCCACGATGTCACCTACGAATACATGATCTTGACCCCGATTGTCGCCATGAAAATGATGATAGTCCCTTCGAATGTGCTAGGATACCCTACAAGTTGCTTTCTATGACCATACGATGTCCCTTCGAATGTCCCTTCTACATCCAACGAATAGGGTTACCTACCAACTAATGGTACGGATAGCACTATTCTAAAGGAAAGTAAAACAACATGAAAACGACCAATTCTGAGTAGGTAATAAGACTTTTAGTTGCTTGCTCTATCAAAATACTTTTCACACCTCACACTTTTGTCAAAGTTCAAACTCTTTTCAAAACGAAACATTTCCGAACACTTTGTATACATTCCTACAGGAATCATTACAAAGTCAAAGCGAAATGCCTTTTCAAAAAAAAAATTCAAACACACAGAAAGCACAATTTTAAAGTGATCTAAGAGCAACTAAGAGCCCGTAGATAACTACGGATGAAAAGGGGTGCTAATACCTTCCCTTTTCATAACCTTCTCCTTACTCAATCTAACGAAGGTCTTTTTCTCTACTTTTACCTTCCCTAATTGGATAAAAGAAAAGTCGGTGGCGACTTGCTATCCGCACATTTGCGATACATTCTCAAAGTCAGTTCACCAGATACAGAATCAAGCACTGGCTGGGACACCCTAAAGAGAGAACACCTTAGGGATTTTTAAATCATTTATCGCTTCGCTTGACTTGCTTGCTTTATCTTTAGGGTTGCTTGGGTATTATATTGGGGATCCTACACCGGATCCGGTTTCATTTTAAGTAGCAATAATCGTCACACCTAGACGATATCGAAACGGTCAACATGATGGCTACGTTAGTGTGACACTTTGTCCTGATACTCTCATTTCCAAGTTGAGGATAGTATTTGGTCGTGGTGTCATCAAGCACTAACTAAACTTTTAGAACCTTAATTGACCCATCTTGGCCATTAGAAGGTAGTGAGATGGCCTTTGGTGTGCACTAAGGTTGGTCGATACCGATGCTACGCTCATTAAGATCGACTTTTGGGATATTTTCGTCGACCACTTGGTAGTCGATTGAAATAAACGCCACGAGAAAGATCAATGATATGAGATTCCTAGAACCCGGTTACTATTATAGGACAGATGAACCAACTCAAACTTTGGTGGGGTAATCACCTATACCTCTTGCAAGCCTTAAACCTAGGCTCATTGTGTGAATTGTTTGTGTGTGTAAATATGACATCATGACATCATCGCATTGCATATCATTTCTAACTATTTCAAGGACCTAGGGATTTATCTTTGCTCGCTTTGTGATTATGGCTTCTAGAAAGACTATCCGAATCAACTTCATGGGTATACCTTCTCACCAAAGAATTGGTTTAAATTCCCATCATGCCTACCATCAAAAGACATGGTTATCTACTTGACTTGGTTATCTCCGTTTTGAAGAAGATATGATGCATGTCCACATTCTTCGATCCAAACACCATTGCTTTACATTCCCAGATTATCGTTGGTTCCTACTTGGAAGAGTTCTCTAAGCTACTTGGGATACCTATTCTGACCAAATGCCATTCACCGTCTAGAAAAGGTTCCTAGGTAAAGACATTGCATCACCTTTACATCTTAAGCGCTTATATGAAGCCAATGGGAAACTAGAAGTGGAGTTAAGGGTTTACTTGCCAAGTTCTTGATTAAGAAAGCCCATTCCTCAAAGTTATGAGTTTCCATGCATTTGAAGACATTGTAGGCCTTGCTAATCTATGGTTTGGTTCTATTCCCTAACTCGATGGCTTCAGATGTCAACGCCATCAAGTTGTTTCTTACCTCGCAATCCAAAGGCCTACTTTACTGGAGATATTCTACATTCTTCCACACTGTACTCATTAAAAGACAAGGAACTCTCATGTTGCATACCGTTATTTGGTGGTTTATTTCGCACCTTCCTCCATCAATTTTGAAGAACGAGCAAAGATTGAAGTGGTCTCAAAGGTTAATGTCACTCTCTCATTCGACATCCGTTGAGTCTTTTTCTCAAAAGGACTTCACATTCATTGCTGTGGAGAATTCTAATGTACCACGCTTGGTATAAGGGAGGTATTACTTACAACCCTTCTAGCTTTACGTCAGTTTGGTTTTGCTCAAGAGATGGTCCTCATGATATGCTCTCCAAGATATTGTGTTCGACTACAACCACGATCTCCGAATCACCGATTTGGTTCATACACGCTGGCATGGTAAAGAAGACTCGATACCAAGACTTTGGGGCACCAAAACTCCATTCCTTGGGAACCTTACCTCAAATGGGTGCGAGCTCGAGCTCAAAACCTCATGATGCCATTCACGCCTGCTTTACCAAGAATTATGGAACCTGTCATAGGTGACGATTCTATACTGCTCTCCATCCCGACATGCCTACCGATTTTGAAGACTTGAAGAGATCCCGGATTCAACTCAAAGAAGAAAGGGATACATTTGAAGCTCAGCTATGCAAGCGAGAAGAAAGTGCTAGAGTTGACCAAGCTACTCACGAGGAGCGAAACATCAACGCCACCTCGGCACCAAGAGGGAACCATGGGAGACTTAGAGCTTTAGGATTTTTGTTCTTTATTTTATTGTTTTGAACTATCTTTTGTACTTAAAAAGAAAAAGAATAAAAGAGAACTAATAAATGTTTGTTCGTGCTTGTTTAACAAATTTAAATCTCTAAGGTCCTTGAAAACATTGCATTGCATTTGCATAAACATCGCATATCATGGCATAGCATCTCATAATGTACATTGAAGATTGGTTTTCATTCTCTCGCTATTTATTTTAGCGTAAATGGCTCTGAACAGATCGTCAAAGATCTCCAGCTCGTAATGCTCGGCCCAAGAATGTTCACTAGCTTGGTCCAAGGCCAAGAAGACCTCAAGAAGCTCATCAACAGAAAGAAGAGGGTCGTTGGTGTTCTCAACATGGGCAGACGTAACAAAGGCGGTCCTAAAGTGGTCAGCCGGATAGAGCTCTCAGAAGGAAGTGTCAAGAATGAGGGAAGTGTCAAAGGCAATGAAGAAGGCAGCCAGCGTGAGTCTGAGAAAGAGAGAGAAGATCACTATGATAATGACCAGTACTCTGATGAAGATGACAAGTACAAGCAACTTGAAGACCGTCTGAATGTCAGGAAAACCTCAAGATGTCGGCTGAATTTTGATGATCTCAGTCTTGTTCTGTGTGGTGATTCCTCCCAATCAAAGTTCTAACTTTTGCCAAGTATGATGGCATTTCTGTCCAAAGCTACATTTGAAGTCCTATGTTCGTAAGATCAATCCTCACAATCGATGATGTAGTTGTGGATGCATTTTTCAAGAGAGTTTGTCCTAACTCACTTGGAATGGTATTATCACCTAGAGAATGACCGTATCCGTATTTGGAGTGACTTAGCAGATGCTTTCTACAGCAGATGAGTAATGTCAATTGACACCCACTGCATGCAACTACAAAGCATGTTTATGGGTCGTGATGAGAAGTTCAAGGAATATGCTCGTATGGAGAGATCTAGCAGCGTAGTTCAACCGCCTTTGTCCAATAGGGAGTTGGTTGATATGTTTATGGAACACCGATGGCCCATTCTTCAATCATCTCGATTGAAACTCTTCACGGATTCACCGAGCCGATATTGATGAGAGCGATTGCTGGTATCAAGAGCGGAAGATTCAAGTAGAGACATCTTCAAATGTCACAAGAGATCTTTGGTGGTAAGAAAGAAGCTACGTGTATGGTCGAAAAGCCGAGCTAAGACCGACCGCTCAATTTGTGGGGGCAGTGTGATCTCCAATCCTACATCAAGACAACCTCGCCGAGACAACGCCGAGCTGTAACACGCCACGAAGACAAGCTTACAAAGATCAACATGCCATTGTCGCAAGCCTTGCAACACATGTTGAAAGTGTAGCGACATTTTGAAGGATCCTCCTCGAGTGTCAACACTTCTCTCCGAGATACAATCCTAATGCTAAGTGTGCTTACCACTCCAATAGCCTGTGGCACGACATCGATAACCGTTGGGCTCTAAAGAACAAGATTCAAGATATGATGAAGCTAAACAGATTGAGTTTGATCCTCCTGCGAGACTTCGAATGTGATCAACGCGCCTATGCCTAACCATGACAAGAGTTCCAATGTCATTGGGAAGATACTTATGTTTTCAACATAGATGACTTGACCATTCCTCCGATGACCGTTAAGAAGAATTTGCTGCAAGCCGGTGTCAATCCAGGATGCCCGGAGAATTATCGTTGGTGCCCATCTGCACCTGATGGTTGTGCTTGGTTGAGAAGACGTGTCCAATGCATGATGGATAATCGTGAAATACTATTCCTGAAACCACTTGTGGAGAGTCTGTGTGAAGACATGTCTAAGAAACTGAAGATCGAAGATGTGAATGAAGCTGTGCCGTCTGCATGGGATACCTTGGGGCAGCCAAGTGGAAAATACGATTACATGGTGAAGTACACTGTTCTTGAGAGCTACAAAATTCCTATTGAAGATGTTAAGGTAACCGGATGGGGTGACGATTTCCCAGAAGACTATGCTGACGTTAACACTGTAAGGATTTCCTCTGCTGATTCTGTGCCTAGAGTGGCACCTCTCATTATTACTTCTCCTAGACCAGTTCCATATTCCTCTGACAAGGCTATCCCTTGGAATTATGGAGCTAATGTTTACTATCATGGCGTCAAGCAAGACCCTCTGACCATTGAAGATCTTACCGTTGAAGCTACCATTCCTGATATAGACAACATCACCGGATCAAGTAAGGTGACCAGAACCAGAAGGGTTTTCTCTCCGGATATCTCCCCTCCAAAGGACGCTGCGACTCAAACAGATTCCAGCCTATTCAATCCATTCCAAGCAGGGAAAGAACCAGACTCATCCTCGCCACCGTAGTACCAAAGGAAGTTGTCAAGACACCTCCAAACGAGAAATGGAGGAAATTTAAAGATTATCAAGAAGAGTGACTACAATGTGTGGAACAGCTGGGACAGACCCCAAGATCTCCATGCTTTCTCTCGCTTTGTGCTCGAGGCTCATGCTAAAGCCTTAGTGAAGTTTCAAGAATGCTCACGCATCCGAAGACACTACTACTCCACATTTGAAGTTTGTATTGTTAGCCTGGCTTCCAACAACGGCCTAGGCTTCTCTGATGCTGATTTGACTCCTACCGAAAAGAAACACAACAAAGCCTTGCACATCTCTGTTGTATGCAAGGGCATTACATTGTCTCATGTTTTGGTGGATACTGGTTCTGCTTTGAATATCCTTCCAAAGACTGCCTTTGATCGACTTGATATTGAAGGGTTGGTTCTAAAACCTAGCGACATTATTGTGAGAGCTTTTGATGGTTCTAAACAAACAGTACTTGGAGAGCTCATTCTACCTGTTAAAGTTGGTTCCCAGACTTTCGATTCCACTTTCTTTGTCATGGACATCCGCCCAGCTTACTCTTGCCTACTTGGATGCCCTTGGATACATGGGGCAAGCATTACCTCTACCTGCATCGAAACCCAAGTACCCAGAAAGGGAAAGTTGTTACAGTATGTGGTGAAGAAGAGTATATGGTCAGTCATCTGCAGTCATTCCAATACCTCGAGGTAGAGGGTGAATTCTTCGAGACTCCCTGTCAAGCTTTTGAAACAATCCCCAGAGTCATGCCTGTTGACTCTCCTGCCACTCCTGAAGTTACACAAGCTCCGCCTTGGATGGCATCGCTGAAAGATGCTCAAGCTGCTGTTGAAGAAGGAGGTAACACTATTTGGGGTCAGCTCCCCAATCTCCCTTTCAAATCTGACAAGACTGGTTTAGGCTTCACCATCAAAGGTCATAAGATGATACCGCGAACGTGCCAACTTCCTTCTCAAGATCGCCAGAGTGGAATCCATGCTATAGAAGACGACGACTTCGACATCGCAAGTGGATCTTCCCAACTCTCGACAATGGGCTCAAGAATTGGAAGACTCAAGACGCTATACCAATCTCCTTTAGACAGAGTAATTGTTTTGTTTTTGTTTTGCTTTTGTTTTGTTTTGAACAATAAACTCTAAAGCCCAGTACTTCCTGGGCATCATGGCTCGCTTGTGAGGGTTATTATCTCGTCATTTGCATATTTTCATTCAATAAAATCGTTGGACTTTTGCATTTAATCTGCTTTCTTTTACTTTATCACCCCTTCAAAAGCTTTGTGTTTCACACACACCCACGTGATACACCTAGAATCACTCCGAATCTGACAATGATGCTATGCTATTGCTAAATATGACTTCGATAATCCGATCTACCAAGTCAAGATGAAGGTGAGGAAGATTGTGAAGTGCCAGAGAACTTATCGACCTCACAAAGAAGAAGAGCGAGTTATACACCCACACGAGGAGCAAGTTGAGGTTGTGAATTTGGGTATCGATGAAGATGTAAAGAGATCAAGATAGGAGCAGGTCTTGAGAATAGTGTCAAAGAAAGGTTCGTTCAGATGCTACGAGACTATATTGAGGTTTTTGCTTGGTCATACGAAGACATGCCGGGTTTGGACATTGATATTGTTGTACACCGATTGCCGACAAAAGAAGGTTTTCTCCGAAGAAATGTAGGTCTGGCATGCGCCCCGAGATGTCGAGAAAATCAAAGCCGAAGTTATGAAGCAGTTCAATGCCGGTTTTCTAGCTGTTACTTCTTATCCGCAGTGGGTTGCAAACGTGGTACCCGTGCCCAAGAAGGATGGCAAGGTACGAATGTGTGTGGATTACAGAGATTTGAAACAAAGCAAGTCCGAAAGACGATTTTCCACTTCCTCATATTGATGTTCTGGTCGACAACACCGCCTATAAGGTTTTCTCCTTCATGGATGGTTTCTCCGGTTACAACTAGATCAAAATGGCTCCTCAAGACATGGAGAAGACTATCTACACGTGGGGAACTTTCGCACAAGGTTATGCCGCTCGATCGAAGAACGCAGCGCCCACTTATCGCGCTATGGTGACACTATTTCATAACATGATTCATCACGAGATAGAGGTCTACGTCGACGACATGATAGCTCGATCACAGACTGAAGAAGAACATCTTGATCATCTACGGAAACTGTTTGATAGGTTGAAGAAGTACAGACTGAGACTTAATCCTAACAAATGCATCTTTGGAGTCAGATCCGGTAAGCTCCTAGGATTTGTTGTCATTCGTAAAGGTATTGAAGTTGACCCAGCCAAGGTTAAAGCTATTCAAGAAATGCCAGCTCCCCGCACCGAGAAGGAAGTCAGAGGTTTCTTAGGCCGATTGAATTACATTGCCAGATTCATTGCACATCTAACCGCTACTTGTGAACCAATCTTCAAGTTATTGAAGAAAGATCAAGTAGTAGAATGGAATGACGATTGCCAGATCGTTTTTGACAAAATCAAGGAGTACCTACAGAATCCTCCTATCCTGATGCCACCCGCCAAAGGAAGACCTTTTATCATGTACTTGACAGTGTTAGAGAACTCAATGGGGTGTGTGTTGGGGCAACATGACGAGTCCGGGTCGAAAGAGTATGCAATATACTACCTTAGTAAAAGTTTACCGATCGTGAAACAAGATACCACACCGAGAAAACTTGCAACATGACTTGGGCTGGCCCGACTAAGAAGATATGTTGACTCACACTACCTTGTTGATTTCCAAGATGGATCCGATAAAATACATATTTGAGAAACCAGCTCTCCTAAGAATAGCAAGATGGAAGATGATCTTGACCGAGTACGACATCCAAGACACTTCTTAGAAAGCAATCAAAGGAAGTGTAGTAGCCGATCATTTGGCTCATCAAGTCAGATGACTACGGCCTATGCGCTCGAATTTCCGACGAAGATGTTTTACTAGTCATCGATTAGAAGAACTGTGCCCGATGAAGGACCCGAACAAGGATCCCGATGGACCATGGTCTTTGATGGAGCCTCAAACGCATTTGGCAATGGCATTGGCGCCATCATTACATCTCCTACAGTGATTCTACGCCTTTCACCGCCAGATTATGTTTCGTTGCACCAACAACATGGCCGAATACTTGCTGCATCACGGTATCAAAGTCGCTATTGACTTAAGAATCAAGTTCTTGCAAGTGTATGGAGACTCACTTTAGTGATCAACGATTAAGGCGAGTGGGATACGGCATCCGAATCTCATTCCGCATCGAGAGCACGTTTTGAGTTTCATCCCTACTAAGAGAATTACTTTCAATCACATTCCACGAGAAGAGAATCGCCATGCATTTGATTAGCTACTATGTCGCCTATGTTCAAGGTCGATGGGACAACGAGGCTCCCTGATCTTCATTGAGAAGTTTGACCTAACCGTATTGTTATGAGCTTGATACGTAGAGAAACCTTGGCACTATGACTGAAGAGGTATCTTGAGACCCGTGAATATCCCGCAGGCATCCGTCAATGATAAGAAATTTTGAGAAGGTTCGCATCCAAATTCTTCCCAAAGAAGCAGATCTTTAGTACAAGCACAACCACGACATGTGCTAACTTCACTGTAGACCAGAAACAATGGAACATATCATGGAAGAGTTACACATACATTTGGTACCCACTTGGACACACGATGGCTAAGAAGATTCTCGAGAACAAAGTTACTATTGGTCCACCATGGAAGTCGATTGTCACCGCTATGCTCGATCTTGTCACAAATGCCGATTTATGCATAAAGTGCACGTACCTCCAAGACTGAATGTCTTAACAGCCTTGGCCTTCGCAATGTATTGACATGATCGGAGAAATCAAGCTCACGCTTCCAACCGACATCGCTTTTATCCTTGTGGCAATTGACTATTTCACCAAGTAGGTAGAAGCAGCCTCGTTTGCATCTGTTACCAAGAATGTTGTGGCTCGTTTCATCAAGCACAATCTTATCCGCCGACATGGCACACCTGAAAGGATTATCACGTATAACGGCCTAATCTCAACAATAAGATTATCACCGAACTCTGCACGCAGTTCAAGATCAAGCATCACAACTCTTCTCCTTATCGACCTAAGATGAATGGCGCAGTGGAAGCCGCCAATAAGAATATTAAGAAGATTATACAGAAGATGACAGTAACCTACAAAGATTGGCATGAGATGTAACCATTTGCTCTTCATGGTTATCGCACTACAGTATGGACATCAACAGGGGAAACTCCCTTCTCTCTTGTATATGGCATGGAGGCAGTCCTACCCATCGAGGTTCAGATACCCTCTACCAGAGTCCTCCAAGACGCGGAGTTAGGCGAAGATGATTGGATCCAAACTCGCCTTGACCAGATTAATTTGATTGATGAGAAACGACTCGCATCCATTTGCCATGGACAGATCTATCAGAAACGAATGATCAGAGCATTTAATAAGAAAGTCAAGCACCGAGTCTACCAAGTCGGTGATCTAGTAGTCAAGCGCATAATTCTTCCACAAGGTGATCCCAGGGGCAAATGGACTCCCACCTATGAGGGACCGTTTGTAGTCAAGATGTATTTTCCATGAGCTATGATACTTAGCACCATGGATGGTGAAGACTTCCACACCCCGCGGAACGCAGATATAGTCAAAAATACTACGGATAAAAGAGACCTTAGGTCGATCGCCTAGGCAAAAATAAGGGCATCCTGGCGAACCCAAATGGTTCGTGCAAAAGTTAAGGATATATACAAAAGATGTACACCCGGCAAGTCGAAAACCTGAAAAGGCGGCTTGGGCAAAAAAGGGTATCCCGGTAGACTGAAAACTCGAAAGGGCGGTCTAGGCAAAAGTTAGGGATTTAAGCGTACGTCTATGTCTCGTCCAAATCACCTTCTTCCAGACTACTATCAGCATTCAAGATTCAAATGGCGAAAATCAATTCACTCACTTTCTACTGACAGCAAGGAGATGAGATAGTTGAAATATATGAGTACTAGCATAGTTGGAACTTAACGAGATTGTTTCCACATAGCTTTTTACCTTTCTTGTATACAAACTACTTGGCCATACGCCACCTTTCAAGATTAATACAAGTTCTTTCTCTTTACAATTTTCACTGTTGTTATTTGCATAAAGTCCAACGTTTGCTTTGAATGATTATATGCATCTGACAATAAAAATCTATTCACAAACATGCGAAAAGTGAACATACAAAAGTAATTACTACAGGCTCCAGGAATCGAGATGACGACGAAAGTCACTAAGACATTCCCCCCGCAGAGCATGATTCCCACGTATGTCGCCACTACAACCCCCCAGGAGTATACAAGAGTCTCCTAGCTGTGATTCCACTCAACTAGACCATGTTACATCACTCTCCAAGCAGTAATGATTCATCACCAGCAGAGGTATCCCCAGCAAACTATCTCCCAACAATTATTCAATCCCCGACAGCAGCAGTATCCAGACTTGAAACTTGGTCAGATAGTGCACCGGAGGAAACCTACATCTTTTATTCCCCAGCCAGAGATTTCAACGGGCTCCAGATCCTTCTAACCCGGTCTCCCAGCAACTATCAAATACTCTCCAGCAGGGTTTACACGTAAGATCCCCAGTAGAGTGCCTCCTAGATTCTCCCCAGCAGGGTCTAGGCACAAGATCCTCAACAGCGCATCTCTCGATCTCTAGGCTCAAGACTTCGTCAGATAGTGCACCGGAGGAATCAAGGATATCTTTCTTCTCAGGGTTTCCATCCGCTTCATCCCCAAACAGAAGTCAGAAATATCCAAGCAGAATGTCCGCATCTTCTTCAAGATGGATATGTTTTGAAACACCACAACATCTATCATTCATACATTACTCATAAAGTCATAATTTGAGCATATGTCATTCATACACATCGTCATGCATCATACCTTGCATAAGACTAACAATATTCTATCAAAGTTTCCTTTGTTTTTCCCCAAGCAGGTGAAAATCACTTCTAAAAACAAACAGGTCCAAGATTAATGCCCGAAGCCAGACGGGAAAACTATCTAAACGACCGCCCTTGTTGTCCTCCAACAACAGATCCAGGATTAATGCCCGAAGCCAGACGGGAAAACTATTTGAACGATCACAAGTTATCCTCCGATAACAGGCATTGGATCAATACCTGAAGCACGACAGGGAAGCTATCCACATTCTGCCGACTATTATCCCCTCAGAGTAATCAGTACGAAGATTTATTCTGACTCTCTCTTATTATTAACAGCAACTACAGAGTCTAGCGTACGACTCAGTTGCCCTGGATGGCATCTTAAGCCCATCCCCGACTACTTGTCAACATTTCTCCACTTGAAGAATGCTGCATATTTGGTTAAAAAACTAATACAAACCAATAACTTCATTCAAAGATGAGCACGAAGTCTAACGTACGACTCCCTCCAGATGGCATCTTAAGTCCATCTTCGTACTCTCTTTTATCTTCCAGAAACATCTACAGAGCTTAGCGTACGGCTCACTCCCCATCATCGATCTTTCCAGATGGCATCTTAAGCCCATCTCCGGCAACTCTCCTATTCAAACAACAATCTCGAGTCTAGCGTATGAATCATTCCCCAGCGAAGTCTCCAACTTCTCCAAATGGCATCTGTAAGCCCATTCCCGCATCATCAGCCAGCAGCGAGTGCAAATTTTCAGGTGTACTCGAGTGTTCAATCATCTTCTGCCTCCATGCCACGAAAGGCAAGCGTGCCAATCTGACCCCTCCAATACAAGAAGATTGAACAGGGGCAGCTGTCATACCCCAAAATTTGCCCTCCTACTTCTCAAGACATTTCATACATCCATACTCAAGGATTCCTCAAGGGTTGACCAGACAAACCCTCTCCTAGACAATCAACCCAAACTAGGGTTTGGCTATCCACAGATCCAGATGGATTTCCAACATCTCCAATGGTCATCATGCCTCCTCATATGCTTCAAAGGTTCTCCATGTCAAGTTTCAAGCCTCACAAGTCAAGTTTCCTCAGACAATTGCTCAGATGATTGAAAATCAGTTGTATTGGACAAAAAGTCAACTGTGGTCAACATACAGTCAAACTTCGTGATTTTGGGTCAATATTCTCATTTTGAAGTTACATTCATCATTTGATCAAGGGTTGATCATGATTCATCAAGAAAACTCAAGATTTGCTCAAAAGTCAAACTTTCCAAATTAGGGTTTTTTAGTGAAAAGTCAACCAAACTTTGACTGAGCATAACTTCTTCATACTTTCTCAGAAATTTTTCCACCACCTCTCATTTTGAAGGAAATTCAATTATCTACAACTTCATGTCTCACAAGAATGTTCAAAAATGCTTCATTTGGAAGGTATGGATCAAAACATTACAGGTCCTTTTCAAAGTCAACAAAAAGTCAACTTTTTGTTTTGAAGATTTATTGAGCATGGAAACTCCAATTGATATGAAACCAAATAGGTTAGTTAGAGGACTCTTATAGCTTTCTAAAAAGTCCAAGAACATTCAAAAATGTGGAAAATTGAGCAAAATACACCATTCACAAGTTGGGCATTTTTGAACAATTGCACAAAAGGAGATATTTGTCAAAATCCAATTTTTTCCAAATGGGCCAATAATTTTATGATCCAAACTTGATCATAATATTATTTGTGACCTATTGATGCCTTGCCATGACCACATTTTATTTTATTGATTTATTTTTGAATTTAAAACCATTTAATTCAAAATTAAATTATATAAAATATGAAAATAAGATATATTTTCAAGAGAAGTGGATTTTTATCAAGCTTGAGGTCCAAGATAGCCCATGAAACATACCAAATTCGTGCATAGCCTCTCACATGGAAGGAAAATCAAATTTTCAAGAAATTTGATTTGATTTGATAGAGAAATTTTTTGCATTCAATATCCAATCTTTTTTCAGTCTCTTTGCCCTCTCAATTCACTCTATAAATACCAAGCATGCTGCACATCAAAGGAGACGAAACCCTAGCCCCATACACAACCCTTATTTTGTCAAAAAATTTCTCAAATTGTCAAAAATCGTGTTTCAATTTCCAGCAGGTTTCAATCCAATTTGAGCACTCAAACACCTTCCTGAGGTTCCCAGCAATCGAAACCAATCCATACATCAAGCCCAGGCTGCCCAGATCGTGTCCCCAAACTCTCACCGGTTTGAAATTTTTCTCAATTTCGATTTATGTATATCATGCATTGTTAATCGTTTTCGTGTGTTTATTCGTATTCAGGACATGCATTAGGTCACATTAGAACCATTACATGCAAGCTTAGACGGAGAAACCGATTTGCCATGGTTAGGTAATTTAAGTCGCTTGCTCGAACCGCTTATACAGTCGATCACCGAAACCAATGGCACCATTGAACCTAAGGGTCGAATTAGGTGGAATAGGTCTTTCTTTTGCTTTGATTCTACGATTTTATGTGTTTTGAAGTTGGTTTGGTGGAGAAGACGACCTGAGCTAGGCTCCCGGCCGCTGACTGGCCGACTGCATGAGCATGCGTATGCCTGTTTTCTCGATTCGCTCCCTCGCCCACCGGACCCCACAAGGCTGACTGGGTTTTGAATTCAAATTTGTGACACGCGTATCACTTATATTCATTTGATTTCAATCTCACAAACACCAAATGCAATGTGGCGTAGTGGTAGAGGCAAGCAGTCTTAAGGTTTCACCAAGAGGTCTCCAATTTGTTTACTCATGACCATTCTTTTTTGCAAGTTTGAAAACATAACTTTCTATTTTATTTTCTTTTAATATTTTCATCCATTTTAATTTATCTTTAATAATTTTTATCATGCATTTAAAAAATACCAAAAATATTTTTTTTTGCATACTCACCAGAAAAATGCTTATTTAATTTTTAAAATTAAAATAATTATTTTTGCATGCATATTTAATTTAATTGCTAATTTATCATTTAAATAGCTTTTAATTGATTTTTAATTATCAAATTAACTCCAAAAATTCCCAAAAAAATTATTTTATCATATTAATGTCATCATTAGCATAAAAACTTTTTCTCATTCAAAAATTCTTATTCTTACTAACATTTTCCTCTTATGCATTTTTCTTCCGTTTTCCGATTCTGCATTTGTTCACAGGTTATATCGTTTCGGACAATTTTTATCGCTTTTCTTTTCAAATTATGTAATTGCCTATGGGTTGTAATAGTTTAATTAGGACTTTTATTTTCCGTACTCTCAATTATGTATCTGCCCCAAAGCCATGTAATAGCGTAGGATTTATCTTTCCGCACTTTACTTTCCGCAATTTAATTTCCGCACCCTATAAACTGCTAGTAATTAGGCGTGTATGGCAAGAAAAAATTGGACATAGCTCACTCATAACTCCAAGATAAAATACCTGAATTTTAACACACTCTTTTCACATATGCACCCCTTAGGGTAATTCTCTCTCGTTGCCTTTACAAATTCAAATGGTCAAGTCCTCGTAGAGGTATCCTAGCACCGCTGTTTCAAAACAAATCATCATAGTCCCTTCGATACAAAGATCATAGACCCACGATGTCACCTACGAATACATGATCTTGACCCTCGATTGTCGCCTACGAAAAATGATGATAGTCCCTTCGAATGTGCTAGGATACTTCCTACAAGTTGCTTTCTATGACCATACGATGTCCCTTCTACATCCAACGAATAGGGTTACCTACCAACTAATGGCACGGATAGCACTATTCTAAAGGAAAGTAAACAACACGAAAACCACCAATTTCGAGTAGGTAATAAGACTTTAGTTGCTTGCTCTATCAAAATACTTTTCACACCTCACACTTTTGTCAAAGTTCAAACTCTTTTCAAAACGAAACATTTCCGAACACTTTGTATACATTCCTACATGAATCATTACAAAGTCAAAGCGAAATGCATTTTCAAAACATTTTTCAAACACACGTAAAGCACAATTTTAAAGTGATCTAAGAGCAACTAAGAGCCCAGATAACTACGGATGAAAAGGTGCTAATACCTTCCCTTTTCAAAACCTTCTCCCTTACTCGTAATCTAACGAAGGTCTTTATCTCGTACTTTTTACCTTCCCTTAATTGGATAAAAGAAAAGTCGGCGATCTTGCTATTCACATTTGTATACAAAATTCTCAAAGTCGCTTCATCAGACACAAACACAGCTTGGTTTCTCAAGGAATTACAATTCACTAAAACAACTATTTTAGTCTTCCAAGAACACCATAACTTGGTTTCTCAAGGAATTGCAATTCATGCACAATTACAAAAATGTGTTTAATGATGCTTCTAGAAAGCTATATCACAACTGCGATTTTTACACAAGAATATTTCAGAGCTTATGAGCTAATGAACGATTTTGAATTTTCTTTTGATTCTGCGTGTGTTGATCTTTGTATGTTGTCTATCGTTCTCTTTATAGATGAATCCTTACATAGATGTTCATGGAAAGTATCCATTGGAGACATCTTAAGTCGATCTCGAATGATGATAATTTGAGTTGATTTTTCTTTCCATAAAAGCGAGATCCTGTTGGAATTTAATCGTTGCTTCAAATCTTCATTTAATGAATGGCAACGCTTCATAGAATTTCAGTCAGAACATGGATAATAGAGTTTGTAGAGCGGCCTGGTGCTATTCAGAAGTTTATCAGAACTTCGTTTAAAGCATGAATTTTTTTAACATCTTCTAACATGTCAAAACTTTCAGATGTTCGGCCTTAAAGTCTTCTTTTCCATTAGAACTTCTCTCGATCGAATCTTCTAATGCTTTTAGAACTTCGCTTAGATCGTAGTCTTCAACGGACATCGAACTTATGTTCTTCTACTTTCATCTGAACGTTTGTTCTTCTTCTTTCGTCAGAACTTCTGTTCTTCTTCTTTCATCAGAACTTCTGATCTACTTCTTTCATCAGAACTTCTATTCTACTTCTTTCGTCAGAACTTTTGTTCTTCTTCTTTCACCGTAACTTCCGCTCTACTCTTCATCGTAACTTCCGATCTTCTTTCTTTCATCGTAACTTCGCTCTTCTATTTCACGTAACTGCTCGATATGTTCAAAAGGCTTCTTTTCTTTTAAATGTTAGAACTTTATCTGCATACTTTTAAAACAACCTTAGAAGCCAACAATGTTTCATACAAAATATTTGTTTATTATTGTCAGAACATGATAGTCATCAACAGTACTTGTTATCATCAAAACATCTAAGATTGGTGTAGAACCAAACTATGTTCTAACATGT
Source organism: Vicia sativa (assembly GCA_021764765.1). Classification (NCBI taxonomy): domain Eukaryota; kingdom Viridiplantae; phylum Streptophyta; class Magnoliopsida; order Fabales; family Fabaceae; genus Vicia; species Vicia sativa. Next base: position 266,959,783 of record CM038792.1, read on the forward strand.
TATACTTATGCTATCATTTTGGATAATGTTATCTACACTCTTAAGGTCATGGAACCTCTTATATATGTGTTAAGAATGGTTGATAATGAAAATAAACTTGCAATGAGTTACATATATGTCGCAATAGGGGTAGCAAAGGAATCAATTGAAAAAGATTTCAATTCAAATGAAAGAAAGTACAAATACGTATTTGCAATCATTAATAAAAGATGAGAGTGTCAACTTCGTCATTCACTACATGATTCATGTTACTATCTGAATCCTGGATATTTTTATAATAAAACATAAATTAAGAATGATCCTAAATTGGTGACAGGCCTCCATAAATTCACGGAAACACATTGTGGATGCCATAAAATGGAAGATGTGATTTCATTTAAATTGGTAGAATACAAGAGTGATATATGTCTCTTTGGTATAGGTGAAGCAATAAAACAAAGGTCCACATTAGCTCTAGGTAAGGTGGAAGTTCATTATTTACAATTATTGGTCGTTTGAGATGTAACACCCCTTCTAATTACCCGCGATTTATAAATTAATAATCAGAGTATTTAACACATATCAAGAGGCATCACAATTTTAATAAAATTCAAAGTTATAACCAAACAGATGTCATGCTTTCACTGAAGGAATTCATTAAATAAATAAACCAAAAGTTATGTTTAACAGCGGAAATGAAACATAACAACTCCTTGAATACGTCGTTCATAATTATTCCAGAACGATAAACTGAAACATTAATCAAAACTAATATTTAATATCCAAAAGAATCTCAATCAAACGTTTCCCCAGTGTTACATCTACCAGAGCACGACACTGACACGTGGATTAACTAATGACTCGACTCTAGAAGCTATCCTCACTGATTCCAAGCAACTAATCACTTCAAATATGAAATCATTAAAGTAAGGGTGAGATTTCTATCCACTATAAAATGCATTATACGTTTTTAAATACAACGGAATAATTAAATACATTAGTCCATTATCCAAATACATGGTCACAGCCAATTCACAATTTCATCTCACACAATGTACATATAAATATAACAAAAGATGGAAATTGCAACACTGGAAACCATCCTAGCATGTTACAATTCCCATATGCAATGCAGACTCTATGCATGTGGTACCAAAACGTGACCATGTCACACACACTGATCCATCATCAACCGGATACAGCAATCATCGATTCGCCTAGACACCACTGAGTCAAGAATCCAGCCTAACCACCACAATCCACTGGGTACGGGTAACGGCTATACAAGTCAAATTCCACACAATGGGAATTAACTTCACCAAAAATGCATATGCATGCACAACACAAAGATGCAACATTTAATCACCTATGAAATGCATCAAACCATCATAATCGAATCAAACGAAACATGATATTCTCAATGACCATGCACACAATCAACAAGATAACATGTCTTTCATTCACACAAATCAGATACCTCAATGTCACAGGTACACTACCTCCCATACGCCAAATACACATCAAATAAATAATCACTTATTTCAAAATCCACACATTTTCCAAATAATTTTAAGTTACAGAAATTCTTTCATTTCATAAAATAGAGCATTTAATTTAAGAAATAACGCCAAAACGGGCGACTAAAACGGACTTACGGTTTGAAAGTTATGAATTTTCAAAGTTTAGTATTTTTCAAACGCTAAAGGAACCTGTTCTCCATATGCGTGAACCGCCTCTCAAGTCTCGAAACACCCTGAAAATGTATGGGAACCCGGTTCCTACCCCACTGGAAACCGGTTCCTACGTACAAAATTGCCAGTTTTTGAAATTTTACACTGGGAACTCGGTTCCTTCCCACTGGGAACCGGTTCCCGCGACCTGCAGAACCAAAATCTGCTATTTTGACGGCACTTATGCATTATTATTCACTTCCAATCATTCCATATAACTTATAACATTAGAAACACCAGTTTACGACCATTATACGCCAATACAACATCATATATCATTGTTTCATCATTCCTATTAATTGTTCGACACACTAACGGTCTTAAATCTATAATCCGACACAAAATAGGGTTTAATCCTACAAACCTATAATCACCTAAATCAAACTTCCTAACATACCCAATCATTCGGTTGATTCCCAAAACCCATAAGGCATTAAAATCGAATGAAATCACCCCTTACCTCGCGATGAACTTCGATTTCCTCGGCGTTGGCTTTTTCCTCTCTTCTCTTCTCTTCTCCAATTCTACGTGAAATAACTTTTTCCAAAAAGGCCTTCTTTCCTTCTTTTCCTTTTTATAATCCTTTTAATACTCCTTTTATTTATTCCAATAAAATAAATAACTAGTAACTAGTAAAGTAGAGTACTTTACTCCTCACACCTCTACTTATTCCTCACACCACCAACCCTTCTTTTTAATTAAATAATCCAATTAAATCCAAAAATATAAATAATCAAGCCTTTAATTAAATAAATAATTAAATTCCTAATTATTTAATATTTGAATTAATTTGGGGTGTCACATGAGACACTTTGTATATCTTAATGTAGATAATATTTTACTTGCAGTTGAATAGTGGAAGTCTTATGGAGAAGAAACTCCAAATTCGCAAATATTGATGGTTAAAGTGTTGAGTTTGACTTGCAGTGCTTCTAGATATTAGCACAATTGGAACATGTTTGAGCACGTATGTGTTAATTTTTACTATGATATTAAAGTATCTTAAATTTAAGTAATATTAAACAAATATTTCATTGTATTTTAGATTCATGCTAAGAAGAGAAAAAAGCTAGAGCATCAAAGGTTGCAAGGCTTAGTTTCATCAAGTATAACCTATTAGTGCGTGAGGCACTTTTAGTAATATATATATATATATATATATATATATATATATATATATATATATATATATATATATATATATATATATATATATATATATATATAGAGAGAGAGAGAGAGAATAAGGAAATAAGAATTTCCTTATTGAATTGAATTTTTACAAATTATGACTATTTATATACACCAAACTTATACGCTAAGTAGTCTAACAAACTCTAATTAGGCTTGGGCTTAGGTTACACAACTTTAATTAGGTCTAATATCTCTAGATACCCCCCTCATAATCTAACTTGTTGAACTTACTCTAAAAATAGTCAATCATAACAATTCCAATTTCGTTATCAAATTCACGAATATGTCGATCTTCAATCCTTTGGTGAAAATGTCGGTCAACTATGCTTCACTTGAGCACTTCCTAACTTCAATTTCACCTCGACTTACCTTTCCCTCAAGAAGTGAAATCTAGCTTCGATATGCTTACTTCTTCCATCCAGAACTAAATTCTTCGCCATATTTATGACTGCCTTGTTGTCAATTTGAAACACAAGAGTTTTCTTGACTTCGACCTTCATTTCTTCAAGTACCGATCTTATCCAAATTTCTTGAAATGCAGCATATGATCCTACTATATATTCAGCTTCACACGATGATAATTCCACCACGGGTTTCTTTTTTAATCACCATGAGATTGGGGAACCAAAGACTTGAAAGAAATATCCAATTGTGCTTCTTCGATGAAATCTACAAAACACGGAAACAAGAACGCCATGGCACCACGGTTCATCCCTACATCGTGGTGACACCTCTAAAATAAGGCACTACTATATTTTCTCACTAATCCGACTGTGAAACCTATATCAATTTGATAATTACACACATATCTCAGAGACCCAACTATTTATTTAAACAAAGTTACATCAAATTTGTCTTCCTCTCCATGCTTTTCCAACTTCAAATTTGGTTTGATGAGTGAAGATGCTGGAGTCGAATCATCCATCCCGAATCTCTTGAGTATCTCTTTGACATACATCCTTTGGTGCAGCACCATACCTTTATTAAACATTTGAAATTCCATGCCTAGGAAATAAGAAAAATCTCCCATATTTGACTTATCAAATTCTCTCATCATCATCTCTTTGAACTTCGATAAGTTCTCCAAGCTATTTCCAATTACCATCAATTTATGCATATATAAGTAGATGATTGTTATATATTATGCCACAACTTGAACATAGACACCATACCCATTTTGACTAAGTATGAGTCGATCTTCTTGTTCTATGCCCTAGGTGTCTCGCTAAGGCCATAAAAGCTTTAGAAACTTATATACTTTACTCGCTTCCTCTGAATCACAAACCCTAGAGGTTGTGTGATAGATCTTTTGTCCGAAGGACCATTCAGAAATGACGATTTCACATCTAAGTGAAATGTCGACCAACCTTGGTGGCATGCCAAGCCTACCACTAGTCGAATAGTCTTCAATCATGCTACTAGAGCAAATACTTTAAAGCAGTTGAGTCTTGCTCTTTGAAGAAAACCTTGAGCTATTAATCTTTCTTTATGTCTTTCTATCGACCCATCAGCATTGTGTTTCAACTTAAGCACCCAATTTACTTCGAAAGCTTTTGTATGCGATGGAAATTCAATTAACTCCCATGTGTTGATTCTTTCGATTTCCTGTTACTCTTCAACCATATCAGACTTCCACTATTTAACCTTCAAACCCTCACTATAGTTAATTGGTTCAGTATAACACCCTTTTTCTAACCCCAATTAAATATGGCATATATCGAATAAAATAGCATGCATACATACAAAGGGTGTCACATGTCGCTTTCCACACAATAGAAAACCAATAAAACAAATATTAGCATGCATCCGTCATGATCATAACACATCTTTAAATTTCATGCTTCATCAATTTATGCATATCATAGAGGAATAATTCTTTTCTCAGATAATACTAATGATTATATCCCATACTATAATCATGAATCAAAATAATATGGATTCAAAATATTTCAAGTCAAATGAATCCAAACATCGACACCAAGGCCACACCACATATTATCTCAACATACGATTTAAACAAAATGAGAATACATAACAATATCTCATAACAAAACATGAGTTCAAATAATCCCCTGTGTTACATGAACAGAGCAATGACTCGCTACCTAAGGATAACGGATAAGCTAACTAAGCTTCCTCAACTAGTCTCGCATGGCACCACGATCCTCGAACCCGCACGATGTCGCATAGAACATCACATACAATGTATGGGTGAAAATTCAAGTCATTATGAATATATTTAATATAAAAATGTATATAACACACCTACATACAAGAATCCATCACACTTAATATAATTTTCCATACAACATGGCGTTATTACATCAAGTACCAACCCAATTATATCCAAGCATATTATCACATACACATTCCAAACAAAACGTCACATAACGACAAATGTGCCTCCTATGTAATTTAATGTAACTCATGCATGTGATATCATCGTGAACATCAAGTTCACCTCACTCCCAATTCTTTTATCTTATAATTAGAGCCACCCATGTTGACAAGACCAGAGCCACCATATCTGAGCCCATAGTTTTATCGCATATGTTTCCACTCAACAATCAAAGCCAACTCCCAGAGTACAATCTCCCCATGTATGCATGTGCAATTAATCACAACATATGCAATTAAGAATTTCCACCAACCTTAATTATCATGCATATCACAATAATCTAACATCTTGAATTATCCACCTTTGCACTAGAAGCATACATCATGGTAACACCAACAACAAAACAATACACATAGTATTCACCTTCATCAAACACATCACAAATATCATATAGTATCTTCATCACCACACAATCACAATTTGTTTATAGCAACGATACTAACTCATGTTATTCATATTTTACCAATTTCATGACATACATATACATATACACATGTCATTCTACACAAATCACAAAATGATCCAATCATCCAATGCCAACAAACCTAGCTCTATCATGTAGGTTATTTTATTAGCTTTTCAACGATCCAAACGGCAAGTCAAATGGAAGCCCAAGTAAAAAGTTATGAGTTTTTAAAGATTCTTAGATTTTTCATTTCATCACGGTAACCGCTACCCCCGGTGGAAACCGCATCGTTATTCTCAAAATAGTTATGCTAACTCAAAATTGGGGAACCCGACACCATATATGGTAACCAGCCCATTCACAAAATTTCCCAAAAACGTGATTTTACATGCGATAATGGTTCCCATATTTGGGTAACCGATTACCCAGTATTAACTGAAATTCTGGTTCCAACAGCAGATTCAAATGTCATATAAGGATGTTTTGACATCTGATCTGACATTATAAAAACAGATAAGGTAGAAATAAAATTAACAGTGCGGGAAACAAAAGAACATATAGAATTGTTCACCCAATTCGATTCTAACCAACCTACATCTAGGAGCTATCAAGCCAGTAATGAAGTCCATTATTAGTATCCCTAATTCATAGTTAAACCTCCCTACTTACACTCCTCACTTAATCTGTACCCAATGTCCCTTCTACCTAAGATACCTCACTTAGACATGGAATATCCTCATTCCACTTATAATCACCGTAGTGATGTCTAGCAGTCACTCTTCCAGCCACTGCATCAACAACTTGATACCTAACAACTCAAAACCAGTTTGGAGATACCTCACCCAAACACAAAATAGTAGAACTCTAGAACACAAACAAACTTGGAATTACTTCAGCCTTCTTCCAAGGACACAACTGCACTCATTGCTTCACAGCTTTTGAGGGAGTAAAATAAACCTCTTGCCTATAGGCTTCGAGGCACAAATCAGTGACCATCCCATAATTCGGGTGGTCACTTACATGGCTAACCCTAAATACTACATCTTTCTAAAACCGGCTAGCTTCCTAAAACTAGGTTAAAACTGCTTATTTATAACCTATTACCCAACTGGATTTGGGCCTTCAAATAATAGCTTGAAGTTGTAACAAACTTCTGCAGTAACAAACTTTGCATAATCAAATACGCAGATAACTTCTGCTACAATCAAGGTCCTTGCTGATTTTTCTCCTTAGCTCTTGGACCTCCACAAATGCCTTCAAGATCACGCCACATAAGATGCATAATATTTCCAGGATATTCTGCACAATTGAAATAGAACTATAACAAACTTTGACAGTTCATCAGCGTGATGTCTGATGTCTCGACATCTCATTTGACATGTTGTTCCAGATGTTGAAAAAGCTTCAACACAACATGTTTAGGCATTCCAATAGGATTACAATAAGTTAAATTATCCTATTGTTCATTACATTATTGCTGCTATTATTTACTTTACAAAATTAAGCCAACCCTTAATAATGGGGAACTTACAATCTCCCCCTTTGTAAAATTTTGACTAAAATAAATATATATATATATATATATATATATATATATGGTTAAATAGTTTGTCCCTCTGTCAATATTTGATTTTAGTCCTCTAATACCTTCAAGATTGGTCCCTTGAAAATTTTCGTCCACAAATTGGTCCCTAAAGGCAAAATCAGGTAACTGAAGAAAATTGCAGAACTCATGGATTTACCTCATGGATTTTGCCTTTAGGACCAATTTGATGTATTAAAAATTTTCAAGGGACCAATCTTAGAAGGAAATTATTAGAGGGACTAAAATCAAATATTGGCTATTTTAGAGGGACCAAAAACTTATTTAACCCTATATATATATATATAATAAAACATTACATTACATTAGCAACAATAATTTACAATTAACAATTAACATTTTCTTCAGCACACATCTTCAGATCTTGAGTTCCTGCTCATGTCAGGACATCCCATTTGACATGTTGTCTTATACCTTGCACTAACACGGGGCTAGTATGGTGGAGAAAGGAGAGACTTGGTGTTTTTCTTTGGGATATACTATCGCCCGAGTAGCCTAATCGAAACTCAGATCACAAGTCACAAATAATTTTCTTCTTCTAGGCTGGGACCTGATCGTTTGAGCGTTGTGACTTAGATATAATTGCATTCTCTCTTGTGAAATATTGACACTAATATTGATACATTTTCTATAGTTTCTCTCTCCCTTTTTAGGAAAAATTTGACAATGGGAGCCTTCACAAAACCAGATCCAGCTGCAAGCTATCCAAATTCGAATGAATTTCATTTTGATGTGGTTTTCATTATCTTTCTGAAAAGATAAGGGTTAAGAGGTCCTCTATAAATAGCACAGCTGAAGCTTAGGGATTCACATTCTTTAGTTCTTGGTCAAGGTGACGAGAATTCTATTTTGAAGGACCGTATTAAAGACAAGGATGTATTGTCCAAACTAACTCTGACCACTTTTAATGGAGTTTGGCAGTTTTTGATGAGAATAGTTAGTTCCAATAGAGGTTCAAATTTCCTCACAAGCATATACATGTGATTTCCACGCCTTCTTTCACTAATCATGATGATTCTTTAAGAGATATCATAACATGTGACTTTGACCGCATTCTTTTGAATGTCTTCTAGAATAATATTATGGTTTTATGATACTCCTACGTGTCCATATATTCTCATGACTTTTGTAAGGGAAAGTCATGTGGTTATAGTCTGAATTTATTTACTCTAATTTCCCTTTAGAGAGTAATGTTGTTAATAATCAGACTTTATTTAAAACTTTGATGTTCCAACATCATTTGATACATCTCACATAGACCCTTTGACTTGGCTCGAGATTACAATAACATCGCTTCTTCAAGATTTTGTCTCCAGACATTTTAGGCTATAGCAATATATTCTCCCTTTTCATCAACTTGTTTACGTGATTTCTAGTAAAACAACCGCTAGTCCTCCAAACTATCAAATAAACTTTATGATCATTATTCAATTTCTCTCGTAACTTGCGTGGATCGACTAGATTGATCCTATGGGGTATTGGTCGCTTTGATAAAATTAATAACAAAACTAGTGTTCATGGTTAAGACTTGTATTTAGAGTGCTTTACAGCGCTCAATGTATTCCGATTACAATGTTAACAAACTTAATGACATGATCAAGGAAGAAATGTAAACTGGGTTTGACTAAGTAAAGGTTCGATTGCAAAGAAATGTTAAAGTACAGAGAAATGCTTAAATGGCTTTGAATGTAAAGGCTTCAATGTAAAAGCATGAAATGTAAAAGACATGAATGTAAAACATTAATGTAAAAGTTTCTGAAATGTAAAGATTCGAAGTAGAAGAAAACGTTTAAATGCAAGAAAAAGTTAAATGGCTTTGAATGTAAAAGTATTTAAATGACATTGATGCGAAGATAAAGATAAACTGGAAAGATAAAGATGTTTTACTGAATTATAAAGGTTTGGTGCAATCATACGTACATTGTTCGAGCATTCGTTTCCCTTGCCATATGGTATTTTGAATGTTTACTGAATTTTGTACAATAGATATGACACACGAAATCCTATCACTAAGACTTCTATTTATACTACTCCGACCATAATGGTCTGACTTATGAGATCTTGCCACGCTCGTAATGCGCAACATCGCTCTTCTCTCGGCTTCCACGCGCCTTCGAACCGCTCCCACGCACGTGATATTTGAATTCCAATATCCCGCTTATGCTTGAATTTCAAATGCTTCGCCATTTCGCTCGAATTCACTTCACGCACAAACTCTTGCTATCACTCAAGCTTCCTTCATATATCTTCACAACTATTACTCGAAACTCCGAGCTTTAGTATGTCCATTCAAGAATCATTTCTCCCATTCGAATCTGTGACATTCATTTTATTCTCACGAACATTAATCTTGTTTCACTTCGAGCTTAATGATTCCATTTCGAACCACATATATCAAAAACTTCAGCCAACAAAATGCCCCTTTAAAATATGTATTTCGAACCTCTTTCTGAGAAATACTTATTTTAAACATATTCACAAGATTTTGATGTGACTTTTGAGTAATCATGATACTCACCGTATGACCTTCAATTATGTCAATCAAGACGCCTCTTGGTTCCTTTAACCGCCTCAAAGCATCATCACAAAGATGGTGCGCTTACTAAAATAATGATTATCATTAATCACGCTTATTTCCAATGCTAACTTTACGCCACCTCACTTCATATCCAACCCATGATCCCCATGTAGCCTAGCCTTACTTGGTGAGTGCTTCAACTTCCTCACTATAAAACTAAATAACTTAGTCTTTTACTCTTTTCCACACTCAATCTCTTTTCTTCCCTTCTTCTCGCTAAAAAACCCTAAAACTCTCAACAATTTCCAACAATGTCTTCAACAACATCCCAAATGAAGAAAATCTCCAAGAAGAAAAGTAAGAACGCAGGAACGATTATGGAGAGCAAGGTTGGTACTCATCAAGGTCAATCTGTACTTATCCCCCAAGCAATCTCCAAGGAACAAGAACTTCTATACTCCTCTCGTGTACTAATTCCAACTAATGTCCGGAAAGAGGTTTGCTCTAATGGGCCCTCTTACAGTTTTTGAAATCCTGAAAGATACCAGAACAATCTTCCCTGTTTGCTATAACTTTAAACCACTATTCAATAAGATGGATATTCCTAGGTTAGGAACTGAGAATATGAGTGAATCTCCGCTCGAAACCATAGAAACCCCAAACGCCTCCCGAAGATCCTTTTATTTTGGATTATGTTAAAAGCAACTTTAAACCGCTTCGATCTTGCCCTACCCCGATGTAGCTTACTGAATCGGCTTACTAAGGTAGAAGCTAAGAAATCCCATCATGGAAGAACTAGGATCTATAACTTGATCTTATCGAAACCAGCTTCACCTATAGCCATCCATTATTATTTGCATCCTTGTATTTTGGGACAAGATTACAACACCTTTCACCTTCGGAGGAATGATAACACCCACATTCTTCGATATCGCAGCTATCAACGGGTTTATCACCAGAGGAGAGACTTACATTCTTGATATCGAGGAACACTCAAGTATCATTGACTTCACAAGTTGGCTAGTTTCTCTAAGTTCATTGGTCATTATCATGCTGAAGGTGATAGTGTGTCGGACGTGGAGCATATTGCTTTTCTTACCCTGTGGTTGTCAAGATATGTGTTTTGTAGTAGGTCTTTACAGGTAGCCAGTAGGTTTATTCCTCTAGCAAGGGACTTACATGAAAATAGGAGAGTATGTTTGAGTGAGCTGTTACTTGTTGATCTCTATGAAAGCTTGAGATCAGCTGTTTCGAGTCTGAAACCTCACACTCCTAAAAATATCCTGCTAGCTGGCCCCTTCTGGTTACTCCAATTATGGATAAATTCCATGTTCGAATCTTCATTGTTCACTGTTGATACCATTGTTGAACAAGATCCTGAGATAGCGGATCGAATGGTTGAAGGTACAAGGCTGAGAAAACTTACTCCAAATGATGATAAAGCTGACTTCCAAGTCCTCTTCTCACAGTACATCATGATTTTCTCTAAAAGGCATAAATTTGAAGAAACTATGGCACCTTTCGCTTCGAGGACTCATGGACCATCATGGTTCACCATGTCCTTTCGTAGGTCGCTAAAAGCAAAGAGATTCAAGACATTTGGAAAGCCTTTTACTCCCAAGATTAATCTCATCCAATCACTCCGACTAAGAACCAAATCTTCCTCTTGCCTATCAACCCAATTTTGTTTCGTGCAATTCGTTTATGTCGCATTCTCGAACCCCTTTTTCAAACTCGTAGTGCCATTACTCGGTCGAACCTTCAAGGCCGTAGAAGCTAAGATGCAATAGGAACAATACCAAGGCTTTGCTCGTTTGAATTAATTCTTTCGAACCAACCTATTTTTCAAAGAAAGGGTTTTCTCGATTGGTGGACTAAGTTCTATCGCCTTATATGTTCGATACTCTTACCATTCAAAGGAAACTAATCGATGCATTCAATGTGTACACACAAAGAAAGGTATGTTCTCACGCCAAGAGATTAAGGCTTTCGAATTATTTCGAGACTACTTATGATCCTACGCTTGCAAACCATCGTGTATCGAAAGCGTCCCAAACTTTGAAGGAAAAATTTAAAGAAAAGTTTCTAAATTCAAACTTCCTTCGTGGTTGTCACCGAGGATAGGTATAGGTTGGCACCAAATGCATCCACCTAAGTTTCCTGCACTCACCTACCTCGTAACCGGCTCGCTTGGTTTCCTCCCTACCTTGGTGGTTAACTTGCAAAGAGATGTTCAAATACAAATCTCAAAAGAAACCAAAGCCATCCGAGATCGTGACATGGGCTCGTATTATCCATAATTTCCTGTGACATCTTCGCTATGACCTTTCGCCATGTCGATTATATCTAATCAAGGCGAGGTAATGCTTGGGAAATCCCCAAATATTTCTTACTTTCTTTATTTTTAACATTTCGTCTTAATTGTTTCGATTTTCAGCCATCAGGATCAAAACTGTTGCTTCGAAGGCTAAGGAAGGAAGTAGTTCTCAACAAACCATCGAAACTGATGATACCGTGCCTCAAACAATTCCAACAATTACTCCTGCAACAACAACAACAGCAAGAACAACCGCTCCAACTCCAACAATCGCTCCAACTTCACAGGTAATTAATTAATCCTGTTGTTTCGAATAGACTAACCTTTATGATTAGAGTCTAACTCATGTTTGAACCATTTCGATAGTAAACCCCACCAACCACTCCAAAGAAACTAAGCCTAGTACCACTGGGAAGAATCCCAAGGTTGGGGAAAATTCACCAACGGCTTCAAAGAAGAAACAGAAGAAAGCTGTTTCTAAGGACACTAATGTTTCTGGACTCGATTCCAGGGATGTTGCTCCCTTACCAAAATCCAAAAATCCACCTTCGACCTGCAACGTAATGTTGGAACATATAGATAGCAACCTCTCTTCAGATAATCCACAGGTAAATTGAATTCGAATTTTTTAACAAAACTAGTTATTCGTACCTTAGTACATGTTTTTAATCTTTCTTTGTCTATGCAGGACACTTCGAATCCAATCCCAACCACTTCGACTCCTCCCTCAAAAGCTGTTGCTCCAGTCCATTCTTCTCCTCATGGGGACTCCAGTAACCTGGTGCAGAACAAAGGATCCTCCAACATGGCGGTCCCGATTGGGGTTTCAGAGCAACCAGATGATCAAGGCACTTCTCCTCCTTCGAAGGAGACGAACGAAGCAATGCCCCATGAATCTGCAGAGGTTCCTATGGCAACTTGTCCTCACGCTCTTCTCAAATCCTCAAGAAAGTGAAAAAGTTCCCCATATTGAAGAGGAAAAGGCCAATCCTTCCCAAGAGAGCGAAGCATCTGATGAGGAAGGATCTGAGGAAGAAGGAGAGGAAGAAGGCCAAGGCGATTCGAGTGATGAAACTGAATCTGACGCCCATAGCAGCGAAAACAATGACATCGAAGTGGTGGACCTTGTTGGTGATGAAGAAGATAATGAGCCAGAAAATAATGAAGGTGATGATGCTCCTACTAATGAGCCAATGGAAGTCGAACTGGATGTTACTCCCTTGCGCATGGAACTTCCTGAGTCTTCTCAACCTCAAACAGCTGAAGAGGAGTTAGCCCTCTTAAAACGAAATGACCCAATTGGGTATATGAAGGAAAAGTTAGCTCAAAGAAATACTCCTTCTAAGGTCGGTACCAGTCGACTAGTGATTCAATGTCCTCGATGATAGGTCGCACTCTTCACAAAATCGAGAACAATCCTTGATGTGAACTTGTTCAAGTGCTTAAGAAGGATGGTACACCGCTATACTATGAAGGAATTGCTTGCACAAGTTAATCTTGCCACCTATTCTCCGGAGGTCAAGACCATACTCTTCGAGCTTCAATCTTTGCCGGATAACGCATCGGGTGTCTCCTTCGGATGAATTTGCCACTACTAGAGTCCAAGAGAAGTTAACTGCCATGGATGTCGATATGAGCATGCTTCAAGCTTTCTAAGGAAGTCAAGATCAAGCCATGCACATAAAGCAAACCAAGGTTGATTACTAAACCCTAGCTAAGTCTATTCTTCTCCGGAACAAAGAATTCAAGAACTTCAACAAAAGTTAGGAGGCCCAAGAACAACAATTGGCATATGACACCAACGCCGACGCTAATTCAAGAGCTCCTCAATAAAGGGCTTGCGTAATGGAAGGTACCGAGCAACTTAAGGGTGAAGTTGCTACCCTAGAAGGAGCGAGGCGCCCACTCAACAAATGCTTGAGTCCTTTCGAAGTATCTTCGATAGATTAAGGAACAATGGACATTTCTAAATTTTGTTTGTTTAATGAACTTTAAATTATGTTCGTATGTTGGTCTGTACTACCTAAACAACGCCATTTTGGCAATTCATATTACCATTTTGGCATTTCTCTATACTGTTTCGATTACGTTGTTATTATTCGAATCTCCTGCAGGCGTGGCTTATATTTCTTTAAATATTTCCCATTAACCTTTAGGATTCGCTTATCATCTGCCAACTCTTCGATTTCATATGCATTGTTTGAAAATACTCTTGCTACTCGAAAAGGTCCTTCCCAATGAGGTGACCATTTACCTAATGCTTTATTTTTCTTGTCCATGGGCAATATGACTTTCCAAACTAAGTCATTAATAGTGAATGTTTTACCTTTCACCCTTTTATTGTATGCCCTAGCTACTCTTTGCTTTTGCCTCATGATTTCTAATGCATGCAATCTAACTTCGCCTAACTCAACCAACTCGCTCATCATCATCTCCCAATACAATGCATGGGATTTCGCTTTTGTCTTTGAATTCAAACCGATTGTAGATGAATTTCACGGTATAATTGCATCATGACCAAATGTTAGTTGGAAAGGCGTGGTGTTAGTAGCCTCTTTAGGAGATGTTCTACAGCCCATAGTATTTGGTCCAACGCCTTGTGCCAATTCCTTGGCTTTTCACCAACATGTTTCTTAATCGACTTATTATTACTTTATTGGTCGCTCGACCTGACCATTTGCTTGAGCATATGGTGTTGATGTTAGTAATCTAAACCCCATATCTTGAGCAAATTCTTGCATCTTCCTACCAGTAAACACCGAACCTTGGTCTGTGGTTATGCTCTCTGGCAATCCGAACCTATAGATAATCTGTTTCTGTATGAACTCAATAATAGCCTCTTGGTCAGCAGCTATTAATGGTATTGCTTCGATCCACTTGGTGAAATAATCTATTCCTACCAAGATATACTTCTGTCCTTTAGACGAAGCAGGATTAATTTCCCCTATTAAATCTAATGCCCATCCTCTAAAGGGCCATGGTTTAATGATCGAATGCAACTCACTTGCAGGAGCATGTTGAATCCCTGCATGCTTCTGACATTCTTCACATCCTTTAGCAAAGTCTATACAATCTTTGAGCATGCTAGGCCAATACATGCCGTATCGAAATAGCAACCATTTCATTTTATGGCCTGCTTGATGTGCCCCACATGCCCTATTGTGGACTTCTGACAATGCTAAGTATGCCTCACTTTCTCCTAGGCATTTCAATAGAACGTCTTCCTGGATCTTTTTGAACAGTTCATTTCCCATGAGGACATATGATAACGCTCTATATTTTGTTTTCCTGTCAACATTCAATGTTGATCATTTAAATAACTCACAATTGACTTCGCTAATCAGATTCGATAAGGTGTCTATGGCTAATACTAATCTATCTTTGTCACCATAACCTAATTTAATATTCTCTAAACCGATGGTGTTAATCTAGTAGCCATAACCTACCTCTTATTTCGACCAATTCCTTAAAGTTTTAGTAGAAACTTTATAACCCAAGCCAATCGTGCTAAGTCATTCGCTTCTTGATTTTCTATTCTTGGTATATGTTGAATATCCATGTATTCAATTTTTGAGTAACTCGTTAACTATGACTAAGTATGTCATCGATTTTCCTTTATGCATTTGTATTCCTTTATTATTTGCTTGACCACTAACTCTGAGTCACCTCTAATTTCGACTTTAATTGCCCCCAATTCCAACAAAGCTTCAAGTCCAACAATAAGTGCTTCAGATTCATCATGTTCGAGCAACGAGGACCATCTAACTTATACTTGAATTTTGTTGGAATTCCTTCAGGAGAAATTATGAGAACTCCAACACCACTACCCTCCTTGTGGGTCGAACCATCAAAGTATAACTTCCAAGGTTGCATTTCAACGTAACCCATGGCAGTCATTTCGACTAGTGAGTGGTCTACAATAAAATCAGAAATTACTTGACCTTTCACGGCTCTTAGAGGCATGAAAGTCAAAGAATATTCTGTTAAGGTTAAAGCCCATTTACCAACTCGCTATGCATTATTGGTTTCAAAGCATGTGTTTGATAACATCGAAATGAGATGAGACATAAACATCAATGTGCTTTATATAATACTTAAGTTTCATACAAGAAAAGTATAAACAAAGACATAGCTTTTCTATATTACTATATCTAGTTTCTGCATCATTCAATACCCTACTTAAATAATATATGGCTCTTTCGATGCCATTACTATCTTCTTGTGCTAACATACTACCTATAATAAATTCGTAAGGATATGTACGCCTCATGGGTTTTCCATGAAGGTGGAGACAAGATAGAGGTCGAGAGAGATATCTTTTGATCTTGTCAAATGCCTCCTAATGTGCTTCATCCCACTCAAGGCTTGGCCTTGCTTTTAAACGAAGTAGTGGGAGAAAGCTTGAGTTCTTCCACTTAGATTTGAAATGAACCTTCCGAGAAAGTTAATCTTCCCCAGCAAAGATTGCAGCCCCTTTTATGTGGGTGCTTTTGTCTCCATGATGGCTTTGGTCTTATTCTGGTTGATTTCGATCCTTTTATGAACCACAAAGCCAAGAAAATCTCTAGCCTGCACAAAGAATGCACATTTAAGGGGGTTCATTTTTAAGCCATGTTTTCTCATTCTTTCGAATGCTTGGCTCAAATGATGCAAATGGGTTTCTGCAGATATAGACTTGATGACTATATCATCAATATACACCTGCATAAATGTCTCAATAAAATCATGAAAGATTGAATTCATTGCTCTTTGGTAAGTTGCCCCAGCGTTTTTTAAACCAAAAGGCATCACTACCATCGTAGGTGCCTAAGGCCCTGGGCAACGAAATGCTATCTTAGCAACATCTTCTTCAAAGAATAAAAATCGTTGTAACTGAATATCCATCTAGCATACTTAGGTATTCGAATCCTGCAGTAGAGTCTATTAACATTTCTGCCACGCATAGAATATTCATCTTTGGGGTTGCGATTTAAACCCTAAAGTCTATGCATATTCTCGAGAGAGCCATTTTCTTAATAATAGGTACTATATTTGCTAACCATTCGACATACCTTGTGGTTCGATGAATTTGCAACAGAGCAACCTTTCGACCTCGCCTTTGATCTTTGTGAGAATCACGCGCGAATCTTCTGGGAGTTTCTTTGATGGGCTTCTTGCCATCCTTAATTGGAAGTCTGTGCTCCACTAACTCTCTCTTCAAACCAGGCATTTCGTCATAGTCCCATGCAAAGCAATCTTTGTTTCTTTTGAGAACTTCGATCACCTCTTGCTTGAAACTTGGGTTGAGCTTACGCTATGTAGGTTACTCTTTTGTATTGTCATCCCCAAATTCACCTCTTCGAGCTGATCCTGTGCTAACATTTTGACACCGAGTTTGTAGGATCCTTCTCAAGCCCAAGGGTTCCTTGTCATAGATGGCATCGAGCCTTGATCTATTGCGTGTTCTTCATAGGGTGAGTCTTCTTTGAGCCATTCCTTCTATTTCGCTCACTCTAGTCATATTATCTATTTCACCTCCAGGTCGCTTTCCATTCGTTTCACCATATAGGCCAAAATCCTTTCGAAGAAGGAGGACTCAGTCATGAGCAATGTTGTCGAAATCCCAGCCTGCTGGCCGTCTTTGCGAAGTACCTTCGACTCCTTCTCCTTTAATTATCTTCCTATCCCAATACATGCCATCATGGCGAAGGGTCATATAATAGCGTGCATTCCTGGTTTCGTTTATTTCATCACTTGGGGTACAAGGGGCTATTCCTGCTAGGTACTTGTCATAATTCCTTTTATTGACTAAGTTAACTGCTGTCATGAAGTAACTCTGGTCCGCTTCGATGTTCTCCACAATACCATCTTCTCTCCATAAAACCAACCTCTGATGCATTGACGAAGGAACTGCCCCTACGCCATAGATCCACTCTCTTCCCAGCAGCAAGTTATAGTTGGCCTTGGCTTCGATTACCATGAACATGGTGGGCCTGCAGCTTGATCCTACGGTTAAATCCACTTGCACTACTCCCAAAGTCTGACCTACTTTTCCTTCATAGTTGGATAGGACCATGTTGTGTGGTTTGATGTCACCATCTTGTATTCCTAATTTCTTCAAAGATGAAATGGGCATTAAATTGATCGCAAAGCCCCATCCACTAAGACCTTGTTCACTCCATGGGCTCCAAACTTTGCTCGAATGAACAATGGCTTCAGATGATTCTTCATGGATGGCTCTGGGTGTTCGAAGAATGCATTCGCCTTCTCCGCGCCGCTATCCATTACATAGTAGCAACTGGTCTATGTTTCATCAAATCTATGGTATCATCTTCCTCTTGCTTTGATTTCGGTCCCTGTCCAAACTCTCAAGGTAGTACAATACCACGCTGTAATTTAAGTTGAGTGAAGATTCTCCGATTCTCAAGTTGTCCACATATCCTCGCCTCTTCCTCGACTTGAGTGTACTTCGATTCATCTTGTTGTGTTTCGTAGAAAAGTCTCCTACTAACCGGAGGTTTGTCTTCGTGTTGATTGTTTGTTGTTGGTTTATTGGTGCTTGACACTTCTTTGTTGCCGATCGAAGTTGCTCCTTTGTCTCGCCATGCTTCCTTTCAAATTTCTCGAACTCTCTCTCTGCCTTCGCCATTGTGATCTAGACATGGGTTTTTCCTTTGTAATTTTCTAGTCTCAATTCTTCCCTCTTCGTGTTGAATTGCCTCCTATATGTCATAGCGTGACGCATTTCGCTCAACGCCTCCATTTATCCTTTCCTTTGTTAGCCTCGACTTGTAGCCATTTGTCTGCTGGTATCTCAAGAAGGATTTTGAATGTCACCCTTCGAGCACCTTTAGGATAGTCAAGCTTCACGAGTATGATTACCCTCAAGTGTTGACCCATCTCGACCAACTTCCTTGTGATTCCAAAGATAAGGGAATGGTTTCGAACGCCCAGCCATATCGTCATATGTCGCAACACCTTGGGCATATCGCACTTATGCCCTTTTGTGACGAACTAGAACCCAATAAACTCTCTCCACTCTAGGGTAACACCGAATAATTGGTTGTCTGGCGCCCGCCTGATGCCGCTCGAGCTCTTTTGTCTCCTCTCTCAAGTCCGCAAAGAATTCTATGGTTGCGTATAATGCTCGCATCGGGACATAGCATCATTTCAAGATTTCCTTGTGGCACAAGATGAGATAATCTTTGAGGTCGGTATCCGCAAAGATAGCTATCCTCCATTTTGTATTTTTCTTTTCTAGGTATCTTTCCATCTCCTCCATCTGTAACGAGGTCTCTCCATATCCACCATGTTGACATCTACATTTTTTCCTTCTTCGTCATCATCTTCCCATCCTGTTGGTTTGACATCTTTGATTTGAATTTTCGAACTCTCTGGGGCAGAGTATTTCACCAGGTAATCAAATTTTCCACTAGGTTCCCCTAAAGTATCCCAAACTTCCTTCTGAGGAATGTTACCATCTACATCCTCCCCCTTTATTTCATCATCTCCCCAACCTGTAGGCTTGACGTCTTCGATTGGGATTTTTGAACTCTCTGGAGCAGAATATTTTACCAGATAGTCGAACTTCCCACTGGGCTCTCCCAAGGTATCCCAAATTTCTTTTTGAGGGGAGGCTGGCTTTGTGATCTGGACTCTCTCCAATTTTAGCCTTAGGCCTTCAGTAGCCTGTGTCAAATCTTGCTTCGTTCTCCGGCCCCAGCTCGGATCTTTTCAAACAACCGATGGTACCGCTTCGATCAAGTCTCTAGTTGTTTGTGGACGCCCCTCGACTCCTTTGTTGACTTCGACACATAGTTTCCATTCTCGTGCTTTCTTCCTAATGGAGTGGCCTCTGGTCCGCTTCCACCATATTGATTTCTCCAATGCACGGTTGCTCGGAGTAGTTGGTGTCTGCAACATCCGTGGGTCTTCATCCACTTTCATTTTGGGTTTGTCGCCAAATCTCAATCTGCTTCTTTAATTGCATTTGAATTAAATCCTCGAAAAGAAAACACCGTGAGGTTTTGTGGCCTAGGAAACTATGATACTTACAAAATCCTCTTTTCTTTCTTTGATTTAGAGGAGGTATTTTGACGCTTGATGGCACAATTAGTTGGCCATCTTTGACAAGCAAATCAAAGATCTCATCACACTTTGTTACGCAAAGGTATACACCTTCTTGGGAATTTATCACTTTTCTCATTTTCAACAATTTTCCCTTTGTGGGGAATAATAGTTTACAAGAGTAAGGTGGAGCTTGTTTTAATTCGGCGAGATCTATTTCGACCTCTTCGATTTCAGGATAGTCTTCAACTTCCCGCCTCGACATAGGAAATTCTTTCTTCTTATTACTTTTAAAAGCCCCGGCCTTTTCGGCCTTTAGTCTTCGACTTGTCGAACCCTATCTCGCTAACCGAGCCATGTCCCTCAGATATTGTGTGTCTAATTTCTTTCGAATCAATAGTCAGGCCACCAGACCATTTCGACTAACTCATGTTCGTGAACCATGCGGAAACATCTAGACTTCAAGAGTCCGAACCTATTCAAGTAGTCATCTGGGTTCAAGAACTTCCTCTTAACACTGGCTAGTTCCTTTAGACTTATTTTAGATTGTCCCATATAGAACTGCTCATGGAATAATCTCTCTAAGAGGGTTCAAGTATCTATGGATCCGTGGAGGCAAAGTGGTAAACCATGTGAAAGCATTTTAGTGAGGAACTGGGAAATATTTAATCCTAAGGTTCTCATTATTTGCTATGTCTCCTGCTTCAGTCAGATACCTGGCTATGTGTTCGACTGTTGACTCATTGGTATCTCCAGCAAACTTTGTAAACTTAGGGATCTTATATCCCCTTGGTAAATCAAGATATTATACAAATCGCTATGGGAGAGGCATAATTTGGCCTTCTAATCCTGTATTGAGACCGTTCTAGGCCATAATCCTTTCTATCATGGTGGTTAGATTGTTTTCTGCCAAGATGTTATCGTTTCGAATTCTATGGACTACTGCATCAGCATTTTGATTTCGACCTACCATGACAACTCCCCTAGGTTGTTCTTCTCGAAATGCTGGGACCTCTAGCCTTCGACCCTTGCCCCGGTTCCATAACTCCCTCAGTGGTTCCTCTCGAATCACTGGGGCATCTAATCTTTCGACCCTTGGCACTAGTTCTATAAATCCCCTTTGTGGTTCTTCTCGAATCACTGGGGAATCTAACCCTTGTGCCCTTGCCCCCAAATTAACCCCCTCTCTGATTGGCCTAAAGGGTGGTCATCAACAATTTGTTCTATGATAGGTGCGTTCGCCGAACCAATGCCCGGTTCTCGCCGTCATGGAGCGAAGAAACTGCTATTCGACCATATTATCTCATGCTTTCTCCGCTCGTACACATACATTTGCACTATCAGGGGTAAGATTTCTTGCATGGTCATGCTTAACACCCTATCATATTATGGTTACTATCATCCATTAACGCCTAAAGCCATCTCGATTTCAGTGGTTAGATGGGCAATGTGCTATAACCCACCTGACCCTTGGTTATTTGTCGAATTGGTTAGCCCTGCATCCGCATCCTAATTATGTGGTGATGTATTTGATGTCAAGTGTGCAAACCCGCCATAAAAGATGTTGGCAT
>CM038792.1:266981644-267031585 GCA_021764765.1 Vicia sativa
TGACTTACAAGGATTGGCATGAGATGCCATTTGCTCTTCATGGTTATCGCACTACAAAGACGATCGCCAGGGGCAACCCGCTCTCTTGTATATGGTATGGAAGCGGTCCTACCAATCGAGGTTCGTGACACCTCAACCGTAGTCCTCCAGACGCAGAGCTAGGCGAAGACGATTGATCCAGACTCTCCTTGAGCGTATCAATTTGATTGACGAAACGACGTGATTCATCCGCCATGATGTGATCTATCAAGTGAATGATTAGAGCATTTAACAAGAAAGTCAAGCACCGAGTCTACCAAGTCAAGTGGGATTCAGTCAAGATCATTCTTCCACAAGGTGATCCCAAGGGCAAATGGACTCCCACCCATGGGACCATTTGTAGTCAAGATATTTTTGGCGGAGCTATGATACTTAGCACCATGGATGGTGAAGATTTCCACACCCTCGTGAACGCAGATATAGTCAAAATACTACGACAAAGAGACCCGCCAGGTCGATCGACCTAGGAAAAATAAGGGCATCCTCGCGAACCAAAAGGGTTCGGCAAAAGTTAAGGATATATACAAAACATGTACACCCGCAAGTCGAAACCCAAAAGGCGGTTTAGGAAAAAGGGTATCCTTGTAGACTCGAAAACCGAAGGCGGTCTAGGCAAAAGTTAGACGGCTTACAAATATGTCTCTGATCACCCATTCATGCACTACTATCAAGATTCAAGATTCAAATGGCGAAAATCAAGTCACCACTTTCTACCCACAGCAAAGGAGACGAGATAGTCGAAATATATGAGTACTAGCATAGTTGAACTTAACGAGATTGTTTCCGCATAGCTTTTCACTTTCTTGTGTACAAACCACTTGGCCATACGCCATTTCAAATTAATACAAGTTCTTCTTTACAAATTCACTCATTGTTGTTTGCATAAAGTCTAACGCTTGCTTTGAATGATTATATGTGACCGATAACAAAATCTATTTACAAACATGCTAAAAGTGAACGAACAAGGATAATTGATATGTGCTCTAGGAATTGAGATGACGACGAAAGTCACCAAAACGCTTCCCCGAGTACAATCCCCAGTAGATGTCACCACTACAAATCTTCCCCATTGAGTACACATCTCCTCCACTAGTCTGACATTCAAAGCTTCATCACGCCGCCCCGAAAGGATTCCACTCAACCTAACCATGTTGCATCGATTTCCAAGCAAGATCGATTCATCTCTAAAGTAGATATTTATCCCAAAGAGAATATCTCAACAATCATCATCATCCCCCGACAGAGCAATATCCGATCAAACTTGGTTGATAAAGTGCATCGAGGAAATCTACATCCTTTATTCCCCGCCAGGTTTCCAAGGGCTCCGTGTCCTCCCACTCTGCCTCCGCAGACCACTAATTACCCCTCAAGAGGATCTACGCACAAGATCCCCAAGAGCGCCTTCTAAGAGTCTCCCAACAAGGTCTACGCACAAGATCCTCGACAAAGACACCTCTCCTTTTCCACCATCCTCAACAATATCTAGGCTCAAGACTTGGTCGATAGTGTACCTGAGGAATCAAGGTTATCTTTCTTCTTGGATTTTCCATCCGTCATCCCCTAACGTAATTAAGAATCCCCAAGCGAGTATCCGATGTTCTTCAAGATGGATATGTTTTGAAATACCACAACATATATCATTCATACATTATTCATAAAAGTCATAATTTATACACATTGCCATGCATCATAATCGGAGACTAACGATATTCTATCAAAGTTTCTTTGTTTTTCCCAAAATAGGTGAAAATCACTCAAACAAACAAAGTCCAGATTAATAATTGCCGACGGAACCCTATCCGAACGACCTCCCAAGTTGTCCTCCGACAATAGATCCAGATTAATACCCGGCCGTACGGAAACCCTATCCGAACGATCAAGTTATCCTCCGATAATGCATTGGATCAATACCAAGCACAACAGGAAGCTATCCACATTCCGCCAACTATTATCCCCTTCAATAATCAAGACTAAGATTATTTTGACACTCTTATTATCAATAAAGAATTACAGAGTCCGCTGACGACTCAATTGCCCGGATGGCATCTTAAGCCCATCTCCGACTATTATTTGTCACATCTCCACTTTCGTAATGTTTATATTTGGTTAAAACCAATACAAACCAATAACTTCATTCAAAGATGAGCACTAAGTCTAACGAGACGACTCTCCTGATGGCATCTTAAGCCCATCTCCGCTTCTTCTATCTCGTGAGCACCGCAGTTTCCAGCGACGGCTCATTCCCCATCATCGCTTCCTCCCAATGGCATCTTAAGCCCATCCCCACGATCCTCCTATCCGCACGACGCTCGAGTCTAACGTACGACCCATTCCCCAATAAGTCTCCACCTCCAAATGGCATCCGAAGTCCATTCCTCGCATCATCAATCAACAAAGTGCAAATTTTCGTGTAGAATGAGTGTTCAATCATCTTCTACCTCTAGGTCACGAAGGCATGCATGCCAATCTAACCCTTCCAAAGACAAGAAAATTGAACAGGGCAGTCACATACCCAAAATTTTCCTCCTATTCCTCAAGACATTCGACATATCCATACTATGATTCCTCAAGGTCGATCGACAAACCTCTCCTAGACAATCAACCCAAACTAGGGTTTAGAAATTCTCTGATCAAGATGGACTTCCAACATCTCCAATGGTCATCATGCCTCCTCATATGCTTCAAAGATTCTCCATGTCAAGGTTCAAGCCTCACAAGTCAAGTTTCCTCGGGGCTGTCGATGGTTGAAAATCACCAGATTGGACAAAAGTCAATTGTGGTCAACATACAAAAAACTTCATGATTTTTGGTCAACATCCATTTGAAGTCACATTCATCATTTGATCAAGGTTTGATCATAATTCATCAAGAAAACTCAAGATTTGCTCAAAAGTCAAACTTTCCAAATTAGGTTTTCAATGAAAAGTCAATCAACTTTGATCGAGCATAACTTCTTCATACTTTCTCAAAAAATTTCCACCACCTCTCATTTTGAAGGAAATTCAATTTTCTACAACTTCATGTCTCACAAGAATGTTCAAAAATGCTTCATTTGGAAGGTATGGATCAAAACATTACAGTCCTTTTCAAAGTCAACAAAAGTCAATTTTTGTAATGAAGTTTTATTGAGCATGGAAATCCCAATTGAGATGAAACTAAATAGGTTGTTTAGAGGACACCTAGAGCTTTTAAAAGTCCAATAATAAAAAATGTGGAAAATTGAGCAAAATACACCTTGCACAAGTTGGGCATTTTGAAGAGGCACAAAGAGAAATATCAAAATCCAAATTTTGCAAATGGGCCTAGTTTTTCTTGGTTTAAACTTGTTCCTTATCCTCTTTGGAACCTTCAAGCCCAATGCCACGAATTTTGTTTATTTTTCTATTTAATTTGGATTTTATTCATTTAAAACAAATTAAATTAAAAATAAGGTATAAAATCAAAATTAAATGCAAAGTGATTTTTCTCTCATTCTTGAGGTCAAGCAACTCATCAAAGCTGGCAAATTTCGAAATTTACATGGATTTGGCAAGAAATTGATGAAGATTGATCAAAAGGAAGATTTGATTTCATACAAAATCAAATATTTTTTACATTGATTTATCAATATTTGCTCTTGACTTCACCAAAATCCATCCATTATAAATATACAATGCATACAACATGAGAAGGGACAAAAAATTGCTTGGAGGAACTCTTAACCTAAAGCCAAAAACGTGTTCTGAAGCAACTTGCACATAGTTTTGCTTCGATTCACCAATTCCAAGCATCCAAACACATTCCTTGAGTCTCCGAATCATTCCAAATTTTACAACTCTCAAAACCATCAAGAATCAATAAACAGCTTTTGGTTTGTTCATACTTTTTCCAAATTCAATTTATTATTCATGCATCTTTAACATGTTTTAACGTTTGTTTTGTGTTTAGAACATAGTTTGCAAGCTCGATGATTTAATTGCATTTAATGGCATGAAACGAATCACATTAGGGTTTTCCGTTCAATTGGGGTTTCTAAACTGTAAATTGGATAAACCAATGCCACCAGTGTGTTTAGAATCTTGTTTGCAATCGACTCATGTACTCGACTAATTATATTGCTTGTATGAAGTTTTCGAAATTTGTAGGCTATAGCCGAACTCACCGACGCTAAGTTTTCAAAATTCAAACGAAGTTAAGGTGTTCATGATTTGAATGTCCGTAGAAGCGTTACAAAAGCGTTTGTTCCAATTTCTAAACACCAAACGCTTTGGCTCCATGAGTAAAGGCAAGGGAGCATGGGTTTTCACTGGTCACCGTTCGATTCCAGCAAGACCATTCGTTTTTACCTTTTGAAAAACTAACTTATTTTTCTATTTTCTTAATATTTTTCATCTAATTTAATTTATCTTCAATATTTTTATCATGCATTTAAAAATCAAAAATATTTTTCTTTTGCATTATCATCGAAAATGTTTATTTAATTTTCAATATTAAATTATTATTTTTTAATGCATATTTTATTTAATTATTAATTAATCATTTAAATGACTTTTAATTGTTTTTAAATATCGAAATCGATTCCAAATTACCAAAATTTATCTTATCATATTATTGTCATTACTAACCCAAAACATTTTTTTTCCATTCAAAATTCTTATTTTTACTAACTTTTCCTCTTATGCAATTTTCGTGATTCGATTATGTATCCGTTCACATGTTGTACCGCTTCGACGATTTTCTGCTTTTCTTTTCAATTATGTAACGCTATGGGATGTAATAGTTTAATTAGGACTTTTATTTTCCGCACTCTTATTATGTAATCGCCAAAGCCATGTATGAGACTTTATCTTTCCGACTTTACATTTCGCAAATTACTTTCACTATAAAATGCTAGTAATTAGCGGTATGGCAAGATAAAATTGGACATAGATCACTCATAATGCCAAGATAAACATATCCGAATTGACACACTTTTTCACACATGCACCCATTAGGGTAATTCTCTCTCTGCCTTTACGAATACAAATGGTCAAGTCCGTCGAACGAGGGTATCCTAGCACCGCTTCTTCAAAACAAATTATCATAGTCCCTTCGATACAAAGATCATAGACCCATGATGTCGCCTACTAATACATGATCTTGACCTCGATTGTTGCTCTACGAAAATGATGATAGTCCTTCGAATGTGCTAGATACTTCTACAAGTTGCTTTCATGACCATTCGATGTCCCTTCGAATGTCCCTTCCACATCCAATGAATGGGGTTACCTACCAACTAATGGTATGGATAGCGTTATTCCAAAGGAAAGTAAAATAACAAAACGACCAATTCGAAAGTAGGTAATAAGACTTTTAGTTGCTTGCTCAAACAAATACTTTTCACACCTCACACTTTGTCAAAGTTCAAATTCTTTTCAAAATGAAACATTTCCAACACTTTGTATACATTCACATGAATCATTATAAAGTCAAAGTGAAATTCCTTTTCAAAACATTTTTTCAAACACACGTAAAGCACAATTTTAAAGTGATCTAAGAGCAACTAAGAGCCCGAGATAACTACGGATGGAAAGGGTGCTAATACCTTCCTTTTCATAACCTTCTCCCTTACTCGTAATCTAACGAAGGTCTTTTCTCGTACTTTTACCTTCCTTAATTGATAAAATAAAAGTCGGTGGCACTCTTACATCCGCATTTTTATCTATAATTTTCATAGGAACTTTTATGCATTTGTGTTTTATTTGCAATGTTATTTTGGGAAAATTTCTCCTTTGGGATTTAAGAAGTGTAGGTTAGGCAAGAACCAAGTTTGTTTATTATTATTATGCTCGCGAGGATCATTGGGATCCTCTCGCATACATATCCCCTAGTGGGAATCGTATATTTGTAGCTTTGATCTAAGGAACTAACGTTTGTTTGGTTTGAGGGAGAAAGAAGTATGCCTCTAAGGTGAGACCTTGTGCCTACGTATTCTTAAAAGGAGGTTGTGAAAGTTAGAGCAATCGTAGTTCCCACTTATGTTCTAGTGGAAGCAAAAATTAAGAGACAACGACAAGTGTCATCTTAATGAAAAATGTATCTAATCGATTTCATCATATACATTTTTTTGAACATTGATTTGATTGTTTGAATCTTTCATTGTAAGAATTGGGTGTTTTGCTTGAGTGTAAAAGAGTTACCACTTACAAGTTAAGAAAGTTGTTTGAAAAATGTTTGAATCTTTCATTATAAGCATTGGGTGTTTTGCCAAGCGTTGCCACTTACAAGTTAAGAAAGATGTTTTCTTTGAAAGAGTGTTTGATTTGAAAAATGTTTGATTTGGAAAAATGTTTGATTTGTATGTGATGCTATAGATGAGATACTTCTTTCGTAGAGATGATTCATATCTTATCTCTTAGGAGAAATGTTTTATTATTGATTAGGGGGATGCTTTTAAGAAGCTTGTGGGTCCTTATATTGTAAGCCCAAGAGGAGGCTATCCGAGGACATCAAGGGTCCTTGTATTATGAGCCCAAGAGGAGGCTTTTCGAGGACATCAAGGGTCCTTGTATGATGCCCAAGAGGAGGCTATAGGGTATGGCTGGCTTGGCTTTTAAGAGTGATTTCACCGAAAACCATACTATAGGGTTCTATCTCAACGAAGGTGATTCTTTGTATTGGAAGCCCAATAGCATGTTAGAAATTTCCAAGTCTCTTTCTTGTATGAGGCCCAAGAGAAGGCTAAACTCAACGAGGGGTTCTTTTGTACGAAGCCCAAGAGGAGGCTAACCCAACAGGGATTTCTTTGTATGAAGCCCAAGAAGAGGCTAACTCAACAAGTGAGTTCTTTATCAAGCCCAAGAGGAGGCTATGGGAACCTAGTTATACTAGTTGTAATGACATAAATAAACATGAAAAGTATATGAACAAGTATATATATGACAGTGTGTGTGTGCATTCATAGGAGTTTACGAAGTAAATAAATAAGTGTATAAAACAAGCAAATAAAAGCTAGTGTAACTTGAATATATATAAAGGAGTGTGAAACAATATTTAAACAAGCGGATAAGCTAGTATACTTGGATATATACAAGGAGTGAGACTTACACCTTAAGGTAGGCCCATCGTTTAAGACCATTTCACCGGAATAATGCTCCTCTTAATACCGGAATTGGTATAAACAAATAGAATAAAACTAATAACATACTAGTTTATACTTGAATATTTTCAAAAGATTGAATATGTACAAGGAATTGAATATTTACACAAATGGTGGATATGCACATGGAAACTAAATATGTACATAGGAGGGTAGGACTTACACTATAAGGGAGGCCCATGATCAATTTGATTTTGAGTTCGAAATATTTTCGAGGAAAAACCTAGTTCAGTTTGTATTTTCAAAGAGGTATGTAAGTTAATTAAAACATTTTGAAAGTTTTGAAAAGGTTTGAAAAGTGAAATTTATTCACAAGAGGTTTTGAAAAAGATTAGGTTTGAAAATCAAAAAGAAAATATTTTTGAAAAGCATTTAAAAACACTTAAAAACGTCTATTTTAAACCTAATAAAAATATATCAAAAGAAAAAAAAAATTGATTCTTTTGACATAACCATAAAATATATATATTAAATGAAAAGTGTGCAAAAAATCATCTCAAAATGAGAAGTTTTGATTGGTTTTTGAAAATGTTGAAGTTTGATAGAAAACTGAAGAAAACAAGTGATAAAATTTTGAGTTTGGTCCTAAGAGGGTTTGAACTCAGGACCTTGAACTCAAAGGTGAAAAGATTAACCACGGGGCCACATGCGTGGCTTGTCATTAACACGGTTTCATTTAATTTTATTTAAAAACAAGTTTGTGAAATGGTTTGAAAAAGAGTTGATAGGCTTAAAATAAATGAAATTAATTGTCATCATCATGTTCCTGGGTAAAAATCGAGCCAATTTCATTTTTACTTCATCCAATTTCATCAAAAAATGAAGGAGATAGGAATCTATGAGCTTGAGGAAGAAGAAGATGGAGTACGCATGTAAGTTGAGTGAGAACCTAAGTGGGTTTTTTATAATTATGCTCGCAAAGATTATCGCAATCTCCTGCAAATATATCCCTTAGAGGGAATCATAGCAATTGTAGATCGGGGGGTTAAAGACAACTAGGGTTTGTGTGGTTTGAGGGAGAAAGAAGTATGCTCGCCAAGGATAAGACCTTGTGCGTACGTATTCTCAAAAGGAAGTTGAGAAAGTCAAAGCAATCGTAGTTCCCACTTATGTGATAATGGAAGCATTGTTTTTTAAGATACAACGACAAGTGTCATCTTAATGAAAGATGTATCTAATCTATTTCAACACAAAAATTTTAAGATCGAATGTCGAATCTTTCATTGTAAGAAAGGGGTTTTAACTTGAGTATACAAGTGTAATACTTACAATTCTTAGAATGAGAAATATGTTGTTTTGAGAAAATGTTTGATTTGAATGTGATGCTATAGAGGAGATACTCCTTCCATATAGATAATTCATGTCTCATGTCTGAGGCGAAGTATTTTGTTTAGGGATGTTTTTATGAAGCCATGGGTCCTTGTATGAAGCCCAAGATGAGGCTATCTGAAGGACATTTAGGGTCCTTATATTTTGATCCCAAGAGATGGTTATCCGAGGTACATCGAGGGTCCTTGTATGAAGACCAAGAGGAGGCTATGGTGCTGCTGACTTGAGTTTAAGGGAGGCCCGTGGTCAAATTGAATTTAGAGTTTAAAAGAGTTACAAGAAAAAACCTAATCCATTTTGGTGTTTTTCAAAGAATAAATCAAGTCAATCATGTTATAAGAGGTGTACGAGTCAATAAAACATTTTTGTGAACATTTGAAAAGACTTAAAGTGTGAAAGTTTATTCACATGAGTTTTTGAAAGAGATTAGGTTAAAGAAAAATCAAGAAGAAAACATATAAAAGTATTTAAAAAACACTTAAAAAGTACCACTTTTTGACCTAATTAAAATATATCAAATAAAATATTTTTTGGGATTTTTTGACATAATCATAAAATAGACATACTAAATGATAAGTGTGCAAAAAATCATCTCAAAATGAGAAGTTTTTATTACTAAATGATAGTGGTAAAAAATGTTTTGTAGCCAAAGAGACTTAAACCCACGCCCCTTATATCACCGCTTAAAGTTTAACCAGATTCTATAATAATATAGCTTTGAATGGATTATGTGTTAAATAAGTTTAAGAAAATCATAAAACTAAAATAAACACAAAAATATCGCGGGGGTCCTTCTTCGAACCGCGCTTATGGTATAAAGCCTTAACGCAACGCATGTCGGGTGGTTGATACATTTGTTTATAAAACTGTTCAATTAATATATAATAAAACAAATTTTGAAAATGAAAGAATGGCGCCATAGCCATCTTCTTCTTCCTCAGGATTATCTTTCTTGCTCTAATTCGTATCTCTTTCATTCTCCATCAAATTGAAAAATGTAAAATGCCAAATTGCTAAGAATTTCATCACGATTTCAACCATGTAACTTATTAAATATAACAATAAAAAATGAATACAAATATCTAGAAAGTACCAAATAGACCCTAACTAAACAATTCAATCAATCTATGAACACAATTGATTTTAATCAACCCATATGTTTGAGTCCTTGGACAACTTTTATATGATGTATAGGTGGTGTTTTAATGATAAAATTGGAAAACACACAAGTGGATTGAGAGTTGGATTCTTAATGCTCAAAATATGCACTAATGGAGTTTTCTTGGTGACTCTAAGTTTTGGGTGTTTTAAATGTGGATGGATGGTTTAGAAAACTTCTAAATGGTATTCAGAAGGTGTTTGGATGATTGGTTTGGAAAGAAATTGCAAGGATTGAAAACTTTGATTCTTACTTCTTTTGAACTTAGAAACATGAAGTGGAAGAAAGAAGTGAGAAAACAAGTGTTGTAATTGTTTAGGTGTTATTTTGAATGAGGTAGAGACCTCTATTTATAGGCCAATAATTTTGATCAATGTGAGAAAGTGAAAATTTTGAAGGGTTGAGATCAAGATATAAGAATGGACTATTCACCATTTAATGCATAAGGTTAAACTTGCTTAGCCATGTGTTAGCAGTCAAGTGCTCATATCCTTTTCCAATCATGATATTTGGATGTTTTGGATAGAACGTGGCCTTTGGAGATGTGTATGATCAATTCTTATCTATTTGCATACAAAATGCTTGAAAACTCGCAAAATTGCCTAAAATGCAAGTTTAATGACCTATAATTTCAAATTCTAAAACCCTAGCTCCACACAATATTTTTCATGCTCTAGGAAATTTTTGAAAGCTTGTAACAAGATCTCTAACTTTCATGTTGAACACTTTTCTTGAATCAATTTGGATCATGGTGAAAATCGCCATGAAATTGGTGAAAAAAGTTGAAAAAACACTTGAAAATTTTTCTAAGTGTTTAAAAATTTTTCAAATCTTGACTTTTTGTTGACTTTCTTGATATTTTTTATTTTTGAAGGTCAAGTTGAATAATTTGAAATGCCTTGATGATTGATAGTTTTTGAATTCCAAGTTTGACCAAAAAATTCAAAGTTTGACTTGTCTGGATAGAGATGAATGGCCAATTCAAAGTATTGAGCCAGATGAAATGATTAGAATTTGAGCATCAAATGTTGATTGTTGATGAACATGGATCATTTGAGATGAATGGAGAACCAAACCATGATTGGTCACATCCTTCACTAATGAGTGATTCTTGATTCAAAACCCTACTTAGCACATGAAGAAAACACACAGGCTATCTTCTTTTGTAATTGTTAGTTATGCAATGATGCATATGTGGATGATATGAGATAGTATCTTAAGTCAAAAAATTAGGGTATGACAACTGCAACATGACCTACAATTTCTTTATACATTAAGTATATAACACTGGTACATCCAATTGCAACATTTTGCGTTACCACACATACAACATATAAACAAATCGAAATTCTTCCAACAAAATATTAACACACTGTTACCAAAATAAGTTTCATATTATAGAAAATATTTTTAGCTTTAACAACGGTCCAAACGTAGCTTCAAACATACATTTGAGTCAAAAGTTATGGAGTTTTCAAAATGCTATCAATAGTGAGCATTCGATTGCACTAACAGAGCAATCAATTGCACCCTATTCGAGGCCAAAATCACATTTTTAAGCAATGTAATCGATTACTCTTTTAGTGCAATCAATTGCTTACTAAAACAGAAGCAAAAATCCCAATTTTTAAATAGTGTAACCGATTGCTCTTCTGCTGCAATCGATTGCACTTTGTAGAAAACATTTTTTTCAAATTCTATAAAGTACTGTAGGAAAACCCTTTTATCTTAATTTCAAAAACACAAACTTCATGAAATAATGCACAATCAAATATCCAATTATCATTACCATCATCATACAATAGGTACCACATATTTCAACCATTAATTTCATCGATTATATTCAATTTTCAATGGATTCAATTAAAAATCTGCACCCGAAGTCTAACATGCATATCATCATCTACCCAAAATCTAACATGCATATCATGATGGTTCTATCTTGCCCTAGCCTCTTTTCCCAAAATGTGATCTTTCTTCTCTATTCTCTCATTCTACGATCGATGAAAATCACAAACACTCTTCACCTTCTTTGATTTTTACTTATCTAACCCTTTGATCCCTAATGTTATTATTCCCATTATGTCTTTCCTTCCTCTTACTACTAAAAGAATTATGTTTGTTAAAAACAAAAATACAATTATCATCATAATTATAATTACTTATAATAATAATAATATGATATTCTAAATGAACCTTTATAAATGACCCCCTACTGTTCGTATGTTGAATATTTCTACACTTTTCCTCCTAAGAGTTTCAGTAGTCGGAGGCGTTCGTGACCTGCGAATTCGATTTCGTAAAAAGTTCCGGTTTCAAAATTTTAAATCCTATGATTCTACAACATTATCAACAGACTATAAAAATTATTTAAAGTTTATAACATCATACATTCACCAAAGGTTCATTCATTCAACACATGGTTTTTCATCAAGTTCATCAATCTTCATCCCAAGATAATCAAACAAACACAATCCTACAATTATCTAGACCTCAGATCAACTATAATAACAATGATAAACACCCCTTAATTTAGAATTATTTCTAGCCATCAAATCCTCTTCGTGCTCTACCGAAATTCCTATGCTCATTCCTGCCTCTTTGTGCCCTAGCTCTGCCTCTGTCTCTTTCTCCCAAAAGCTATCGCACATAATGATTGATCCAAATTCTCAAACCTTCCTTATATCAATATTAACCTTTGGACCCCTAATATTGGTTTACCCATCATGTCCTCACTTGTTCTTTCAAAATGACTACTTCGCCATTGTCATCTCTTATTACTAATATTATTCTATTTATTAATTAAAATAATTCCACTCAATTATTCTAATAATTATAAATCATCCAAAAATCCTCTTAACCATATTAATTACTCATCACACAAATCATCACATAGCCATCACAATCACACCCCAAATACACAATACAAATCATCACAAAGACTCTCAAGAAAACACCAAAACATCATATATACCAAATACTTCACAATGACTCATATATTCACACTAAATTAATTAAAGAACTAATTAAATAATTAATCTAAATTTTGGGTGTTACATGTTGTCGCATATGGTGTATCTTAATCGCTCGCTATGATGACATCAACAGACTTCGTTTGGGGACTATAGGAGGTTGTCCCATTCGATGACGTCTCTATATACTTGGGGTTTCTTGGGGACAAATATGATGATCGGTATCTTCGGAGTGTATCCGCCATTTGGCTATATGCGATGATACTTAGATCTCCTTTGAGGATGCTCCGACACCATGACACAATGGGATCTCGATGACATCTTCCAAGATTGGGAGAATCATATGGAGTCACAAGATCGATGATGAATCAATTGATGGAGTTACATGACATGGTTTTAACGTCACATCCTCGTGATATTGGATGGTCTTGGGCGCCGTGAGGCTAGCTCATGAGGAGCTCTTAGAGAACAAGAAGGCCCAGGATGACCATGCGATTGATCTATTACCCATTTGTCAACATATCCACCAACATGGACAAGGCGTTGAATCTAGATTGTCGATACAGGAGGTCCCAGGCGGTTCTGTGATGGAGGATCTTGATGAGGCATCCGGTGCATCGCAGCATCTGCAGTGAGGAGGGCGATTTACGATTAGGCATACGGTAGTGTTATGTTTTGTTCTTTATTGTTGTTGCAATAATTGACCAAACATACTTTCCGAACAATTTTGTATTTTGATATTTATGCCATTTTTTCCATCACATCGTAATATATTTGTTTGTTTTGAAAATAGAATGTGAAAATATTTGAGTTTGTGAAAACAATTTGTAAAACAAATATAATGAAAACTATGTAGTTTTAAACATCTTTTAGCATTTAAAGACATTTAAAGATAATGAGAAATTAGGTGAACTCACAAATATAACTTAAAGATGAACTTGCAAGTACACTAAATGGTGTATTGAATTTTCTTATACCATACCCATAATTTCTCTTTACCTATATCATTCCAACCAGGTTAAATTTTTTTTACCTATATCATCCCAACCAGGGTAATTAGTTTTTTTAAACATATAGTTTCCATACGTACGGATTAGAGTTTAATGAAATGATTAAATAAACGAATATTACCACTTGTATTATATATAGTACCATGTTTGTCTATATGGATATGAAACAAGTGAGACACTTATTAAATGATACTGTCTGAGTGGAAAAGTGTTTTGAGGGAATATTGAAGCAGGCAGCATATGCTTAGTAACCATCATTGTGTTTTAGATCTTTTCCTATAGCATCATCATGGAAAAATCTTACCATACTATCACCGAATATTTACATAAAGCTAGTCTCTAAGCTAATAAATAAAAATCTTACCATACTATCAAACTAACATGTAATAATTATAATTATGGAGTTTAACATACTAGAGTTTAAGTCAAATAATGTGTTTGACCTTACAGAAGTTTCCTGGGATCATAGTAGTGATTACAAATTGCATGTTTAATCAAATTATTAAAAGATAAAAGTTTCCAAGTGTTTACTTTGATAACATGATTACTATAGAGTTTTAGTACCTGTAGAATTTGTTAAAGTCACGCCCTTTACTGTTAATGTTGATTGTTCAAATCAAATAAATGATATCATTGAAATAAACACATACAAAAAGAAATAATCTCGTGAAAAGGGTGACTTTATAGTAAAATAGAATTAATCTTGTTCTTTTTGCTCTTCTGTAGATCCTCCATTGGTAGCTCACTCTAAATAGAAATACAGTTTTCATAAAATAAAATAATTATAGTTAATGCTTATATATTACCACTTGTCATTGATTATAAGAATGTTTGAATAATTCAACTTAATATATTTATAACTATTAATTAATTGATGAGGTGGATTCTTATGCAATGTACAAATTTTTGATGTGTTGGATGAACTGTAAGATTAACACTCCAACGTTTAAGCTAGTGAGTCAATAAAAATGAGTTGAATGAATTATATATCATCAAAATCATACCTCTGATTACACACGTAGTGATTTATATATGATGGGTAGGAATTGGGCTTATATAATATTGGATATATGGTCGACCAAAAACAATTGTTCCTAAGACTTGTGCTGACGTGATATACGGTAAGCTTTTCACAAAACTAGGACGGGTTCTCTATGTCAGGTTCTTTATGTGGAGACTTGGAAGTGATATAGGAAACATGTGCATTAATGCTAGACTCATCATTGAGATGTTTCATATGATTTCCTTATATGTGGACTTAGATTCATAGGCTAGGGCGTGACGCTTCCCTTTATGATGTTCGAGTGCACTCTTTCCTCCTCCCCTGAGCTCTGGTGACATTTAATTTCACAATCTTCTATTTCTATATGGGCTCAACATTTCCTGATTCACCATCATCTCTGAGTTTCACTTTCCTTTAACTATTTCTTCGCTTTGCCTCGTTATTCATGTACGATTTCTCACCCCCTTTTCTTACGCTTTCACTTCTACGAAAAATACATATAACAACGGACGCGAAAGACCAATAATAACGGTTGAACAAATTTTGTTAGGTATAGTGTGGTTGTAAGTGTGTTATATTCAATCACGGTCTATTACATGTGGTAGTAAACTAGATAACGCGCTACATACAACCACAATTATATTAAACACCCATTGTTGTATGTCTTTTAATACAATTTTTAAAAAATACGTAGTAGAACAACAACAATAACAATAACAATAGAAAGAACAACAAGACCAATAGTAACAACAATAAGAACAACAAAAACAAGAATAACAACAAGAACAACAATAAGAACAACAACTAATAACATTGCTAACTCAAGTCCATACTTTTCTTGTCTCATTCAAGTTGAAGAAGATATGATGAAGTTTTGAAATTTGTTAGTGAAATAAATGATATTTCTGAGTTTTGTTTATTGAATAAATGATATTTTTGGCCTTTGTTTAGTGGAGAAATAGAGTGTCATAAATTAAAGATAACATTTGGAGGTAGAAGATGACGTTGGTCCAAGTTTTAGGTTTCACGCTGATAACTAATTATAGTGTCTTAAGTGTTGATAATCAATAAATGGTTAACCAAGATTTGTTTAAGGGTAGTGAAGAAACTCAATAAGTGCTCTATATACAACAACAATCATATTAAATATCGGTCATTCTATATCCTTTTATAAAATATAAAAATTGCATCAGTAGAACAACAACAACAACAGGATTTGAATTCATGACAAGCGCACATACAACAAATGTTGTAATAATCAACTGTTGTTGTATATCTTTTGTAAAATATAAAATGTTAGGTTTGTGATTTTACAATTGGAAACAATTTTGGTAAAACATGTTTCATTTGGAAAAACATGTATCACAACCAGATGTTGAGCAAGGTGTTGTTGCACCAAATATTGAGAAACATGATGTGACATTTTTGCCGACTGATATAACATGAGCTATTAGTTTTTTGTGAGATTGTCTTGGATACATCTCCCTTATTTGTGCAGGTCAAGAAGATTTTATTTAGAACAAATGATTTTATCTTCAGTTGTAAATTAGTTTCTAAAAGGACAAAACATAGGTACAATTCTCTAGGTGTGGTTCTTACTTTGTTCCAATGAAAATATGACAAGTATACTTAAACATCATTTAAAGAGAGAAAATAGGAGCAATTTGAATGAAAATAGGAGAAATTTGCATTTGTGTAAAAGGAAAATATACACTTGTCATATTTTTATTGGAACAAAGTAAGAACCATAGCTTAGAATTGTACCTAAGTTTTGTCCTTTCTAAAATTGGATGTTGAGACAATTTAGGAAACTTATGATGTTTTGTTCCAAGATTCAAGGAGATTTTTTTGCATAATTTATGCACCTTCAGCTTGTGGATCAACAACAAATTGGGTGAATATTTTGAAGCTCATGGACTATTGGGAAGTTTATAAAAGAAAAACCTAAACAAATTTTTATCCAAAACTGAATAAAAAAAATGGGAAACATGATATTCTCATATTGATACATGGAGTTTGACTGATTGTTCATTGTTCATTGTTCATTGTCAATCACTCATAAGCTTTTAAGCAAAGAGTGGATTATGTAATTCAAGTATATTCTTCCTGTTGATCTTTTGTTATTATCAAGAGGTGATTGTGGAAAGTAAGAGGGTTCTTATATCTAGGAGGTTCTTAGGTAGAAGTTTCATAAGTCGGTGATTAGTGTAAATTAGGTTGTTTAGCTTTGAACTAATATTATCATTAGTGTATTTCCTTCTTGGCTTGGATGCCTCTAGAGTAGGTGATGTTGCACTTAGCGGGTTCGAATTAATCGTGTCTTTTAGCTTCTTCAATTTACTCATGCATAATTATTGTTTGGTAAAGTTTTCATCGCAGATGATGGCTTAACATTGGTCTTGATATTGTGTTTTGGTGTTGGGACATCGTCTTAACATCTATGTTAAAAGTGCTATAAATTCATTAAAAAAAATAGCAGTATAACAACAACAACAACAACAACAACAATAATAATATTCAACTCATGACCACCACGGAAGTTCCAACCGTGTGAAATGGCTTAAAATGAAAATAAAAGAAAAGCTCCTAATTCAATGGTTCTACTGTAACACCCATTTTATTTAATTATTGAATTTTCTAATTGTCTATTTAATTTAATATTTTCGTATATTTTTTCGAATAATTGGTAATAATGTAGAATACCAATTTATGTCATTATTTGATTATGGGGTAATTAATTAAAATGAGTGGAATAATAATAATATTAATATGAATAATAATAAGGTTATTATTTTAGTAGAATAAGAAGAGAGAAGATGGTTATTTTATGAGTAGTAGAGGAAACAAGGTTTTTGGGAGAAAAGGAAGAGAAGAGAAGAAGTGAAGCTTGACGAGGGAAAATGAGTTGTAATTTTGTTAGGTTTGTGTCTTGTGGTTGTTGTTGGAAAAAATTCAAATTGAAACTTGAAAACCCATGAAATTTTTTGAATGTTTTCGTAAATGTTGCCTTTGTTTAATTACCCATGTTTCTAGTACCTTAGGTTGGTTCGTTTTGGGTTGTGTAGGTGTTGGGTGCCAAAAGTTTGGAAAAAATGGTGTTGAAGAGATGTTACAGGCTAAGCAAACCAATTTTAATGCCTTTCATGGGCGCCAACGTGTTGACGTTGAAATCGAGCTCGCATGTTGCGTGACCTCCTTCATCATGTAGTATCGAGTTGTTTAGAACATATTTTCATGACTTTGAATCCTGCCCAATTTTAAACACTTTAACTAGGATACCTTGTGTAAGCTCTTATGAGTAGAATAACACTAGTAATTAGTAAGGAATGATATAGGAATTGATTATAAATAGTTCTGAATTAATACGATGGTAATTGTACGCGGTATAGCCGATTAACCGAAATTGGAATAATTGAAGGGATGACTCGTATACGCTATTAAGCTATCGAAGAGTGTTTGTTTTGCTGAATATATGTTGATCGTAATGAATTACAAGTAGAAGTTGGTTGGTTCCCTAAATATGAATAAACTTTGTTGGAGGCTTAAAAGCCAATGTTGAAAGTTGTTGTTGTTGAAAGTTGTCGATGTTGAAAAGTTGTTGTTGTTTGTTGTAGTTGTTCTAAGTTGTTTGTTGTTCTAAGTTGACTTGTTGAATGTTGTTGTTGTATTTCATACATGAAATTCACATACATTGCATTTCATTAAAGTTGGAGCTATGCTTACCCATGTTGGTCTAGATTGGAAAAATGTTGAAGGCTTATGCCTTGTTGATGCCTCGTAATTACTAGAAATGTTCTA
Organism: Vicia sativa; assembly: GCA_021764765.1. NCBI lineage: Eukaryota > Viridiplantae > Streptophyta > Magnoliopsida > Fabales > Fabaceae > Vicia > Vicia sativa. Next base: position 267,000,072 of record CM038792.1, read on the forward strand.
AGTTGGGAGGTTTACTCGATGGTACCACATGCATTTGCATTTGTCCAAGTCGCATACTTTAGTGCATGATGATTTTGTTGCGTGGTTAAATTTTATTTGTTGTTCATTGGTTGTGAGATGACAAAATAGTGATTTTATATAATTCTAACTATATATTTATTATCATGATCTCAATTATATTTGATATCTCACCCTTTCTTTTGGTCTTTATATTGGTAACGGTAACTAGGAGGAGTAGCTATTACCTTTTTAGTTCGAGTTTGGTGTCATTGCTCTGATACCTAGCACTTCGGAAATGAACACTTGTCTTATTTTGTTGTTTTTAATGTTGAAACTTATGTCATTATTTGAGAATTTTATTATTGTTGATGTTGTTGAGACTCAAAAGATGCTATGCCTTGTGTGTAAAACTATTATAAATCCGTTGCATGATTAATGAAGTCGTTTATGTTTGAAGACTAATAATTATGCGTTGTGTTTAGTTCCGCCTCTTTAAAGTGTTATGTATCCATTTTGAATAAAAATGACCTGTTTATGTGTTTAAGTTGAAAAATGGGACATCCTGATTATGTTGGAAATTTGTATAGTCTGATTTTACTGAATAATTACTTAGGGTAGAATTAGGGTGTTGCATTAGTGGTATCAGAGCAGGTCGGTCTGTCCGATCAAGTTGTTGAGCCTTTTAACAATCGAGTATTTTTATTTAGTTCTAACTTTGTTTGTGTTGTAGTGATAAGTTGAGATGGCTGGAAGGAACGATGTCGCGATTGCTGGTGGATTGCAAGGGATGGCTCGAGCTATGCGAATCAACGAATGTGACGAATGACGGTCTCGTGGTTTGACGACTTTCCAAGAGAATCTACCGGTATTCAAAGTTAAGAATGATCCTGATGGAGCACTAGATTGGTTGAAAGAGATTGAGAGGATATTTCGTGTGATGGACTACACTCCAGCACAGAAGGTTCGTTATGGGACTCATATGCTAGTAGTTGAGGCTGATGATTGGTTGCTAGAGACACGTCCAGGAAGCTGCGGTGACTAAATCACTTGGGTTGTGTTCCGTGGGGAATACTTGAGGAAGTACTATCCTGAAGATGTTCGGGGTAAGAATGAGATTGAGTTCCTTGAGCTGAAGCAGGGGAACAAGTCTGTTAATGATTATGCTGCGAAGTTCATTGAGTTGGCCAAGTTCTATCCATATTTTGATGGTGAAGGTGCTGAATTTTCTAAGTGCATCAAGTTTGAGAACGGGTTGCGCTCGGAAATCAAGAAGGTTGTTGGCTATCAGAAGATTCGTGTCTTTTCTAATTTGATTGATAGTTGCAGAATCTTTGAGGGAGATAACAATGCTCGTCACAAGATTCTTAGTGATAAGAGAGGCAAGAATCAATAGAACCATGGCAAGCCTTATGATGCGGGAAAAGGTAAACAAAGAGTTGCTCATGGTCATATGTCTAGTGGGGGAGATGCTCCTGCTAGGATTGTATGCTTCAAGTGTGGTCAACCTGGCCATAAGAGCAATGTTTGTACTGCGGATGTGAAGAAGTGTTTCAGATGTGGAAGATGGTACATATAATGTCTGATTGAAAGCACAAAGAGATGGTTTGTTTCAGTTGTGGTGTAAAGTGACACATTGGTAGTCAGTGTCCGAAACCAAAGAAGGGGAAGTCTAGTGGGAAAGCATTTGCTTTGGCTGGAAATCCGTCAGCTACTGAGGACAGACTCATTAGAGGTATATGTTTCATTAATAGTACGCCTTTAAATACTATTATTGATACTGGTGCTACTCATTGTTTTATTTCTGCTAATTGTGTCGAAAGACTGGGTCTTATGTTGTCTTCTATGAATAGAGAAATGGTCGTCGAAATTCGCTAAGGATCGGTGACTACCTCTCTTGTATGTTTGAATTGCCCTTTATCGATCTTGACAAAGACTTCTTGTTGATTTGATTTGTTTGTCGTTAAGCAAACTAGATGTGATCTTGGGTATGAAATGGTTAGAGTATAACTATGTTCATATCAATTGTTATAACAAGTCTTTGAAGTTTTCTACTCCTGAAGAGGAAGGAGATGGTTTGTTGACTGGTAAATAGTTGAAGCGATTAATGCAAGACGAAGCACAAATGTTCTTGTTGATGGCTTCGTTGTCTGTTGAGAATCAAGTTAGAATGGATGAGTTGTAGGTGGTACGAGAATTTCCTGAAGTGTTTCCTGATGAAATTCCTGATGTACCTCCTGAAGGAGAAGTTAAATTTGTGATTGATCTTGTACCTTGTACCAGGCCTGTTTCTATGGCACCGTACAGGATGCCTGCATCTGAGTTGTCCGAATTGAAGAAGAAATTATAAGATTTGCTTGAGAAAAAGTTTGTAAGACCAAGTGTATCATCGTGGGGAGCGCTTGTGTTTTATTTGAGAAGAAGGATGGAATTATGAGACTTTGTGTTGATTATCGATAGTTGAATAATGTGACGATTAAGAACAAGTATCCGCTTCCAAGAATTGATGAATTGTTGGATCAGTTGGTGGGTGCTAGTGTGTTTTCTAAGATTTATTTGAGATCCGGATATCACCAAATTAGAGTGAAGGAAGATGATATTCAGAAAACTACGCTCAGAACTCAGTACGGACACTACGAGTATTCGGTGATGCCTTTCGGTGTTACTAATGCGCCGGGAGTATTCATGGAGTAAATGAACCGTATTTTTCATACTTACTTGGATCAATTTGTGTTGGTATTCATCGATGAGATTCTGATTTACTCTAAATCGGAAGAGGAACATGCAACACCAAAGTCGTATTGCAAGTTTTAAAGGAGAAGGTGTTGTGCGCGAAGTTGTCCAAATGTGGATTCGGTTGAAAGAGGTTAGTTTTCTTGGCCATGTCAATTCTGGTAGTGGCATTGTAGTGGATCCTTCTAAAGTTGATGGTGTGTTGCAATGGGAAACTCCGAAGTCGGTTACTGATATTAGAAGCTTCATGGGATTAGCCGATTATTATAGACGGTTTATCGAAGGGTTTTCTAAGTTGGCACCCGTTGACTAAGTTGACTTGCAAAGGAAAAGACTATGTGTGGGATATTCGATGTGAAGAGTTTCAATGAATTGAAGAAGAGGTTGCCGTCGGCTCAGTTTGACTTTACCTAATCCAGAGAGCCTTTTGTTGTGTACTATGATGCTTGTCTCGATGGGGTTAGGTGGTGGGCTTATGCAGAATGGTAAAGTGGTTGCTTATGCATCTAGGAAATTTGGGACTCATGAAAACAATTATCCTACACATGATCTTGAATTGGCTGCGTGTCTTTGTGTTGAAAATTTGGAGGCATTATCTTTATGGTTCTAGATTTTAAGTGTTTAGTGACCATAAGAGTTTGAAGTACCTTTTTGATCAAAAAGAGTTGAATATGAGACAGAGAAGTTGGTTAAAGTTGTTGAAGGATTACGATTTCAGTTTGAATTATCATCCTAGAAAACCTAATGTTGTAGCCGATGTCTTAAGCCGAAAGACTTTGCATATATCGGCCATGATGGTTAAGGAGTTGGAGTTGATTGAGCAATTCTGAGATTTGAGTTTGGTTTGTGAAGTGACACTGCATAGTGTTATTTTGGGAATGTTAAAGATTAACAATGACTTTCTCAAGAATATCAAAGAGGCTCAAAAGCGAGATGTGAAGATGGTGGATTTGATGGTAGGAACTGATCGACCTGAGAATGATGATTTCAAGTTGGATGCGCAAGGCGTGTTGAGATTATGAGATTGTATTTGTATTCCTGATGATGAAACGATAAAGAAAGATTCTTAAAGAGAAGAAGCAATTTGAGTATTCATCCATGAGCTATGAAAATGTATCAAGACTTGAAGGGTTTATTTTGGTGGCTTGGCATGAAGCGTGATGTGGCACGGTTGTGTATGCTTGTTTGACTTGCAAAAGTCAAAGATCGAACATCGAAGCCTGCATGGTTAATGCAAGTTGGAAGTTCTAGAATGGAAATGGGATAGCATTTGATGGTTTTGTGACGGGATTACCTAATACCTTTAGAGGACATGATTTGATTTGGGTGATTGTTGATAGGCTTACAAAGTCGACACACTTTATACATATTAACATTACTTATCCAATTCTGATTGGTTGAGATATATGTCGAGTGATTGTGAAGTTGCATGGTGTTCTTTGGTATTGTGTTGGATAGAGATCCAAGGTTTACTTATGATTTTTGGAAGAGTTTGCAAGGCGTTGGGTTCTATGTTGAGGTTGAGTTTGGAGTATCATTCAGTAGATGAATGGTCGGGACCGAGAACTATTCATCATTGAAGACATGGTTAGGGCATGTGTTCTTGAGCAAAGAGGCTCATGGGATACTTATCTTCCTTTGATCGAGTTCACTTATAATACGATTACCATTCTAGTATTGGGATGGCACCTTTTGAGGCACTGTATGGTTGGAGGTGTAGGACTCCGTTGTGTTGGCATGAATCGGTGAAAGTGTGGTTGTTGCACCAAAAATTGTTTGAGAGACTACTGAGAAAGTGAAGTTTATTCGGGAAAAGATGAAGGCTTCCTAGAGTAGGCAGAAAAGTTACCATGACAAGAGAAGAAAAGATTTAGAATTCCAAGCTGGCGACCATGTGTTTTTGAGAGTCACACTTGTGACTGGTGTTGGGCGAGCTGACGTTCTAGAAGCTCACTGCTCGTTTTATTGGACCGTCCGGATATCGATCGTGTTGGGAAAGTTGCTTATCGTGTGGCGTTACCGCCAAATCTTGCTAAGTTGCACGATGTGTTTCATGTATCGCAACTCCGGAAGTATAATCCTGATCCGTCTCATGTGATTCAAATGGACGATGTGCAAGTACGGGATAATCTAATGGTAGAGATGACACCGGTGAGAATTGCGGATCGGAAAATGAAGACTCTTAGAGGGAAAGAGATTGCATTGGTGAAGGTTGTGCGGTTGGGGAGCTCTTGGAGAAAGCATGATGTGGGAGTTGGAGAGAAGGATGCGACTCCTATCCCAAATTGTTTGAACCAGGTAAATTTTCGAGGATGAAAATATTCTAAGTGGGAGAGAGTTGTAATACCCGTTTTATTGAATTATTGAATTATTTATTTAATTTAATGTTTTCGTATATTTTTCTTAATAATTGGTAATAATGTAGAATACCAATTTATGTCATTATTTGATTATGGGGTAATTAATTAAAATGAGTGGTAAGAATAATAATAATATTAATAAGATTAATAATAATAAGGTTATTATTTTAAAAGAAGTAGAATAAGAAGAGAGAAGAAGGTTATTTTATGAGTAGTAGAGGAAAAGAGGTTTTTGGGAGAAAAGGAAGAGAAGAGAAGAAGTGAAGCTTGGATAGGGAAAAACCACCATCTTTATGCCATTCATTATCGATTCACAAGGTAAGGATGGGGTTTTGCTCTAAGGAACATGATGAATGATAGGTAGTGGGGTTTGTAATTTTTCTAGGTTTGTGTCTTGTGGTTGTTGTTGGATAACATTCAAATTGAAACTTGAAAATCCATTAAATTTGTTGAATGTTTTGGTAAATATTTTCTTTGTTTGATTACTCATGTTGCTAGTACCTTAGGTTGGTTCGTTTTAGGTTATGTGGGTGTTGGGTGCCAAAACTTTGGAAAACATGTTGTTGAAGAGATGCTGGCAGCGCTGAAAGAAACCAATCATCACGCTCAGCCCCCGCCGGGTTGATGCAAGAGCCGAACCCTACTAAAGTTGCGGCACAAACCCTCCATCGCGGTGCGTATTGAATTGTTTTGAACATATTTTTCTGACTTTGAATTTTGCCCAATTTTAAACACTTTAACTAGGATACCTTGTGTAGGCTCTTACGAGTAGAATAAGACTAGTAATTAGTAAGCAATGATATAGGAATTGATTATAAATAGTTTTGAATTAATACGTTGGTAATTGTATGCGTATAGCCGATTAGCCAAAATTGATTAACTAGCGATTGCTCGTACCCTAGTAAGCTATCGAAGAGTTTTTGTTTTGGTTAATATATATTGTTTGTAATGAATTACAAGTATAAGTTGGTTGTTTCTAAATATGAATAAACTTTGTTGGAGGTTTAAAAGCCAATGTTGAAAGTTGTTGTTGAAATTTGTCGTTGTTGAAAGTTGTTGTTGTTTGTTGTAGTTGTTTTGTTGTTTGTTGTTCTAAGTTGTCGTGTTGAATGTTGTTTTGTATGCCATACATGAAATTCACATACATTGCATTTCATTAAAGTTGAGCTATGCTCACCCATGGCTCGGATTGAAAAATATTGAAGGCTTATGCCTTGTTGATGCCTCAAATTACTATCAATGTTCTATGTTGGGAGTTTTACTCGATGGTACCACATGCATTTGCATTTGTCCAAGTCGCATACTTTAGTGTCTAATGATGATGTTGCGTGGTTAAATTGTATTTGTTGTTGATTGTTTGTGAGATGACAAAATAGTGATTTTATATCATTCTAACTATATATTATTTATCATGATCTCAATTATATAGTTTGATATCTCACCCTTTCTTTTGTTTCTCCATTGCCTTTATATTGGTAACGTGCAAGTAACCAGGAGGAGTAGTTGTTACCGTTTTTAATTCGAGTTCCGTGTCATTGCGCTAATACGTAGCACTAAGGAAATGAACACTTGTATTATTTGGTTGTTTTTTGTGTTGAAACTTATGTCATTATTTGAGAATTTTATTATTGTTGATATTGTTAAGACTCAAAAGATGCTATGCCTTGTGTGTAAAACTATTATGAATTTGTTGCATGATTAATGAAGTTGTTTATGTTTGAAGAATAATAATTATGCGTTGTGTTTAGTTCTTCCTCTTTAAAGTGTTATTTATCCATTTTGAATAAAAATGACATGTTTAAGTTGAAAAATGTGATATCCTGATTATGTTGGAAACTTTTATACTCTGATTTTACTGAATAATTACTTGGGGTAGAATTGGGGTGTTACATCTACCACGGTGGATCCTTTGACCATGGTGAAATAAAATTCAATGGCGTTACGAAATGTACTTTTGTAATAGTGTTTGTTGCCTTGTTTTCTTGTATTTGTCATGACAAATATAGAGATTACACCTACTAACATGATAAACAACCCTAACGATAGGGATTTTTCGTCGTCTACAATATTTGAAAATCCAAATGTTTTAAACACTAACCATGAATGATGTTATAATAGTTCAAAATGAGGGATATCTTGATTTTTCTATTTTTCTAGAACTTTTCGGCCGACTCATAGTTGAGACCCTTTGATATAGAAAATATGGATCACTTTAATATTTGGATCTAATATGTGTAAAATCAAGCTTCTCCAAATATTTTATTGTTTTGATGAAGGCAAAATGCATTGTATCAAGAAAGGATGTGCAAAATTTATCAAGCCATTTTATCATTCAAGTAACAAATTTCAAGATTCTTGAAGACTCATTGTTGGTTCAAGCTCCATAGGAACAAACATGCATCTATATTGATAGTTAGTGCTCAAAATATCATTTAAACATATGCATGCATTTATATTTTAATTTGGTTCAAAACAACCTTAGCATGAAAAATATCTGAAAAATCTTCAAGAAATCCATTACCATATATGGTTAATCGATTTCCTCTTCATCGATGCAAAATCCTTTTAAAATCTTTTTAAGAGTTAAATTACCATATATGGTTAATCGATTTCCGTTTAAATTTCAAATTTTGATCATAATGCTTGGAGGAAATCGATTACCTATATAGGTTAATGATTTTCGAACGAACCAAATACTTATTGTTTTTGCATGACGAATTCCTTTGATACCTTTTCAAATATACTTTTCCATACTTTTGCATCATTTCAAATAGGTGTTAAGGCACTATATAAACTACATATTTTCATAATTCAAATTACCTTTCAAATTTGCAAATCAAACTTATTATATTCCTTCAAACTTTTAAACAAAGTGTTGACATTATCAAACTTTCATCAAATAATTTTCACTTGTTGTTCCAATACAAAAATTCATTCCATATTCATCAACACTGAGAACTATTGTCTTTATATTTGCATGATTGAAAGGGAAGATCAATCAAGTGACTGATATAGTATTCGACATCTTTCAAACTCTTGTAAACATCAAATATAATTGTTTTATCCTTGCTGTCCAGGATTGTTGGAAGCAAGTCTGTGCATTGAAGAGGATTGTTCTTCTTGCAATTAGTGTTTTAGACCTTGTAGGTTTTAAGAGCCTTTGGTCTACCTATAGGTTAGATAGTAAGCATCACCATTGGTGTGAATAAGTTGTAGAATAATTCTAACTATAGTGAAATCTCTTGCATGTTGTAAGGGGACTAGATGTACTCTCGGTTGTGAGGGAACTAGTATACATCTTTGTGTTCTTTACTTTCCTTACTTTATCGCTTTCATCATAAATTATAACCAAGAAAATAAGCACATATCTAAACTCTTGACCAAACCAAAAAATAAGAACAAGTATTCATAAAACTGCATAAATTTTAAAAGTCCTAATTCCCAGCCTGGAACTTACAATATGTAGTTTCTAACTGCATTTTCTTTTTTGAGTCGGTATACGCTATGCAGGAGCTTAAAGGTTTGGTGGAACGGCTGATGCATGTTCTACTATAGAGAGGATCATAAACTATTAGAAACGATATCCTTCTACATAAGTGTGACTAGTACCGAGGATACTCACGTAGAAAATGTTTCATCCTCTAACTGGTTGGTCTCTCATGTCGAATCCGACAAGAATATTTATAGTTCCTTTGATAGATGTTTCGTTCCCATTTCTCAATGCTTATTTTCCTAGCTAAATTTCAAGTTTCCCTTCAACAAGTTTGAGGAGACGGTGTTAAGACATTTAAGGATTTCCCCTTTCCAGTTACACCTGATAAGCAGGGCTTTAGTTAAAATATTATAGTATTAGTGTGAATACTAGGATAAAGAGACATCTCTAAACCCCTTCTTTAATATCTTCATTATGACATGTATCTCTAAAGACATTTTTCAGGGACAAGGATGGATGTCGTTGAACGAAAAGCCTAAGTACACTACTACTAAAGTATCCCGAACAACTCTCATATTACCACAGTCCTTTGAAGGACCACAGTGACATCTCTAAAATCGAGCACCAACATTTTTTATTAAAAAATGTTAACATATACCATAGTTGGTTAGACAAGCTGTGGTGATATCTTTCTTTAACCTTTCATCGTTTCAAATTTCAGCGCCAATAAAATTGTGATGTCTTTAATATTTTAGTAGTGTCTTTCATTTTGATTTATTTATGAATAAAATATAAATGTGATATAACTAGGGTTGTTTAACTCAACCATTGTGATATATTTTGCATTTTATTTAAAATTTTAAAATGCTAAAAATATTGTTTGATTTATAATTTTATTAAGTAAAACATATATCACATCAGTTGTTTTGAGTGATCATGGTGGAATTACTTAATCATTTACAAGAGCTAGATTGTCTCTTAATTACCAATTTTTCATGTCCATTACGAAACCATTATGAACCCTAATATTCAACATTGAGAAAGAATAACAATCTCACGATATTTGTTTAGCTCTTTAACTTATTCATCATGTTTACCTTACATAAACGTTTTTCCCATGCTGTAGCGGCAAAAACTGCAAGTATAAGTCATTGCATTGACTTAACTCAAAAAATAACAAAAGAGTTGCCACCGTGCTTTTATTTTATCCAAAGGACTAGGAAAAAGAGCGAATAAAATCCTAAAATATCAGAGATCTGGGATCGGGGGTTGGTTATGCAAAGGGAAGGTGTTAAGCACCCAAAGCATCTACGGTACTCCTCGGGAACCTTTTTAAAAATTTGTATATGTGTGCTAAAGAGTTTATACAAAAGTGTCGGGAGGGTTTAGAAGAAAACAAGAAAAAGTATTTTTTTAAGGATTTTTGGTTTGATAGAAATTCCAATGAGTTCTAGGCCTACATACCAACAATGTGCAATGTTGAAATCAAAAACAAGTAGTTCGGCTAAAAAAGGACCAAAATTATGTGTTGGTTGATTTTAAGAAAACGCTAATTTGGAAAAGCTACAAAGAGCTCAAAAAGGGTTTGAATGAGATTAGGTGTTTTTTAGTCTTACGAAAAAGAAAGTCAAAGTGTAATTAAATGGATTGAAAGTTTATTAAGAAAAGAAGTTTGAAAAATTCATGAACCTAAGTCCAAGTTTTTAATGAAAGTGGCTCGAGTTTTGAAAACGAGAATCCTTTGAAAAAGAGGGAAAATTTTGAAAATTAAAGAATGGTAAGGAGATGAAGAGGCTAACCTAAGTACATAAAGTAAAAGGTAAGGGTAAATAAAGATCTAACCGGGTAAAACAATTAGTACTTGACATCAAGAGCCAATACTACATCACATCCTTTGGATAACCCACACAAGCAACAATTAACTAGACAAAAAAACATGCTTCAGATAACACCATGTCTTAGATGAATTCTTGTCTCTGAAAAAGCAGGCGAATGCTATTTGTATTTTCAAGAAATACACCATCAATGAGTATACGGAATAACCTGCATCCAAAGATAATAACCAGACAAAGACAAAATAACACCAAGAGCACAGAGATCTCCTAAGCTGAGCTAAAGGTCCTAATCCTAAGTGCAAAGATCAAGCTCTATGCACAAGGATAATAACCAAGTCAATTAAAAGTTTTTATGTTTAAGTTGTATTATTAAGTATTTTGAAAAGAAAATAAAAAGTCAAGTGAGCAAATTCAAAATAACAAGAAAGTAAAATGCTCAAATGAGCAAAGGAAAAATGACATGAAATGTAAATGCTAAAAGTAAAGTGCGTAAAATAAAGAACATAAAAATAAATGCTTGAAAGTAAAGAGCGAAAAATAAAGAACAATTAATAAATGTTAGTGAGATTAGTAATTAGTCGTCAATAAGGTACCATCTTGAAACTTACGCATGAAGGCTTGCCAGAAGCTTGATAAAATCAACACGACCACACGACAAGTTTCAATTGTTTTTTGTCAAGTATATCACCGGTTTTGGAATTATCACATCACTTGATCAAAAATGATTGAGAGTTTCAAATGGCTAAAGTTAGTGGAAACTTGCCAAAAGCTTGATTAGAAATTAACGCGACCACACGATAAGCGCCACAAGTTTTAAACTAAGATCAAAACTCAAGTCATCTTTTGGGGCTTATGTTTGAACTTTGAAGTTCATGCCACCAATTGATCACTTTTCCCGAATCGGGACAAAAGAAAAATAAGATGGAGCAGATAGAATAAATTTCAAGTTTATTTTGCATCAGATGAATTTAATCGATCTAACTTTGTTAAAATCAATCAACTCTCTTTAATGTTGATGTTGAGGAAATTTATGACTTCAAATTAAATTAAAAAATTCGCCAAAATAAAAATGAAAATAAAGAATTAAATAAAATGTTGAAATTAGGTTATTTAATTGGATTTTATTGACGAAATACATAAATAATATTTTTTCATCAAAATAAAATTCCAATAAAATTACCCAAGGTCAATAAGAGGTCAACAAGTGTAGACAAATATTTTTAAAAACTATTTGTCAAAAAGTTAAAAACTATTTGTAAAATAAAAAAGAAAATGATGAAATAAATCAAAAATAACCAAAAAAAAGAAAAATCAGAAATAAAAATAAAATGAGGTCACCAATATTTGTCAAATGACCATTGGATCCTTCCAGAATTTTTCCAGAATTTTTAAATGTCAAAAATTATTTTAAAACAATTAAAAATATTAAATAAAAGGGAAAAATCATAAAAAATATCAAATCTGAAAATATAATTATGAAAAAATAAAATTCAGAAAGTTAATATTTCAAAATATTTTTGTGATTTTTTCATAATTTTTGGACTAGAAATGAATTTTATATGAATTTTTAAAGTTTAAAACATTAAAAATATAAAATCAGAAAATAAAATAAAGAGAAGAAAAAATGTGGACCATCTGACCATAGTTAAAATGCGTTAGTAAGCTAATCCAATTGATCAGACGCGTTGTGCTTGATATGGACCTTATTGGTTTCTACACGAATCACCAATTTAATTAAATTTAAAAAATAAAATCGATAATGTTGCGTTGGATGGAGTCTGATTGACAAAAGTAATCAGATCCAAGGTCTCACATTACGCGCTCATGATACAACGTTCTCACTGGATCAGATTCAAAGAAATTACATGTTTGACCCTCATTGTTTGAAGAGGACATGTAGGTCGCCTTCAACCTCCGACCTTCATCTATCATGAACAATTTGGAAAAAGAAATAATAGCGAGCACTTGTTTTCAAAATTCTCGGTCAATTTTCAATGAAAATGCAAATGGTGAAGATCACGAGGATCGTGGAGATGAGGAGGTGAATGATGTTTTATTTTGCAAGGTTTGATGGAGATTTCCACGAATGAATTTCATTTTGTAACTCTAAAGCTGGACTTGATAGCTCGATTCAAGGAAGATTGTTCAAGGAACAAAATTCGTTAATTTCAATTACCTTCAACAAGTTGTCAAGGAAGGAAGAAGGAATGGTTAAATTTGTCGGAAGGGGTCATAAAACACAACATTTCATGAAGTTATAATCAATACTAGTCTGCGGATGGGGAAGTTTGAAGAGGTTTTTCGGCTAAATCAACAGCCTTTTGCCAAATGAGTGAGAAATGTGTCCTTATTTGATATTTGAGAGATGAAGGAATCAAAAATGAGAGGGTTGGATGAAGACTTCTTGAAAAAATGACCTAAAATGTTTCTTTCAAAATGCTTTTCCACTCAAAATTTTCTTGTTTCCAAGATGATATGAAAAGATTTGGAAAAATTATCCTCAAAAAATCAAAAGTTGAAAGTTATGGCCTTGTGAAGTTGATGCAAATTTGTGAAATGACCTATAATCTTTTGATTCTTCCAAGCAATTTCAAACACTTTCAATCTTCAAGGATTATATGGAGTAAAGTAGACATATTCAAGATTGTTATGCAAAGAATGACCTAAAATGATAAATGATGATCAAGATATGTTCATTTGAAGTTGATTGACAAAAGTTGAGAATTCATCAACTTGTAATCTTTTGACCTCATAGGCAAACTTCAACATTTTCTTTTCTCACCAATTGAACTAAGTTATTGTAAACATCCTTAGGTACAATTTGAAAGAAAATGACCTCAAATATGCAAGAGATTACCAAGATATGATCCTTTGAAGTCATACAAGATAGTTGAAGTATCAATCTAGAGAGTGGGCAACCATAGGTCTTCAAAACAATCTTCTCATCACTTAAACTTCTTGAATAAAAGCATATATATATAGAAGTCCTTTAAAAATCAAATTATCTTGAACCCATCCTTAAACTTCACACACATCAAGATATGGTCCTTAGTCCAAACCCTAATTTTAAGAAAGATGGCCATGGGATGAAGGAATTCTTGAAGTTAATGATCTCTTTCAAGCATGGAGTACATATTCAAGATAAGAGGGAATTATTGATGATAATAGGAGTCTTAAATGAGATATAACACTTTCAAAATCTTTAGAAATGATGAGAAGGCATGAAAATAAACACATGAATCCTACCAACTCTTTGAGGAACTTGCACCATTCACCTACAACATTTAGAGAGCAAGGGATACATATAATGGTTAATCCAATATCAATCTTCACACAAAAATATTCATCTCTACAAGGTGATTGGTGATCTCCCAAAGGCAAACCCTATAGATAGAGAGAGAGAGAGAAGAGAGTCTTAATATTCCAAAATTATACCGCGCATTAGTCACACTAATGACATCAAAGATATACCGAACCATACGCTATCTTGAAAAGCATCTAAACATCTTGGGTTCTCACACTAACCCGTAGACAGCCATGACTTTACATCGGTTCCACTAAACACAAAAGCTCCAAATGAATGATCTATCCAACATCAGTCCTTGAAGTAACACTGGTCCTCAACATCCACTTATCCTTGACTCAAGCGACACACCAACTCGGGTAACCTTTGCTCTTCTCGAACAACACAACGGTAGCACCCACGGTGACCTCTCATAAACAAACTCGCTCAAACCAATCCTCAAGTTGACCCTTCAACTCTAATTCGAGCAAGCACCTTAAGGATACTTGAATCACAACTAATTCCAAACTAAATCCATCAAAACTTCACTTGCCATCAGGTTATTCACTCACATCTCCATAAAGGCCTCGGAAGAATCACAAAAAAGCTCGCTTGCCAAATCTTGTTTCTCACCAAAATCCAAATTCGCTCATAACTCAAGTAACCATGCACCACCTTGTGCCAACATATCGCTTCATACACTCTTAAGTAAGACAAGTTCATCTCAACCAATACGATTTCCATCTACTATCAAGAGATTAAGGTGATCAATTCCTCAATTTGTCAATAGCAATACAATCATGATGGTGACATAAACCATCTTTACCTAACTACTCAAACTTACACTTCAAGTTCTGGGCGCATTAACTTTGAGGCTACATCTGTCAAGCGCCACCAAGAAGTAAAACTTCTCCCCACTTGTTTCAAACTCGTCTGCGACAAACAAATAGAAACAAGGTACGAGATGTTTCACACACATGTCGCATACAAAAGGGTTAAACACATTAACAACCTGGCCCGGAACCGACTGCCTCGATACCACTAATGTAACACCCAATATTACCCATGTTTATATATGCAAAATGCAGTAATTAAAAATTTCATAAATTAAGTCTTGAAGTCACACCTTAAAACCAAATCACTTTAAACAATTCATTTAAAGTATAAATCTAGGATACATAGCCTCTCGCCAAATCATAAATTGATTCATAAAAATAAAACATCTCCTTTATTAAACTTTCTCATCAAAATCATGTTTTCATAAATTATGATTCTTATTTACAAATGAAAACAACAAAAGAACAACAACAAGACAACATAATAATTCCCCGAGTGCTACGATCGTGAAGCGACACCGACTCGACTAATAGCGATATAAACTCCATCTTCATAACCTGCCGTTATAAATATAAAGGTAACGTAAAACAAGTAAAGTGAGATACTCCAAAACATATAATTAAAGGCATGATAAGTATATATATAGTTTGGAATTATAAAGATATAGGTTAGTGAGTGCATTCCAACACCTATCTAAATTTCACTTACTTTGAAGGCCATTCTAAGTGTATAATCTACACTTAATGCCTTAACCTCATCGCACAAACCATCACAACAACACATAAACCTCCGTCACCACAAAATCGTCACAAGCTAATACATCACTAATTAACACGTAGTCTTAAACAACAACATCAACCAATAACATTAAATAATGATAATAACATAATCAAGATAAACAAATCATCACAAATTGGCTAAAGCCCATGGTCGCTTTTTGGCATAAAAGCCCATCGTCACAAACATCATCACATCATATTTGCATTAAGCATTTCATCTAAATTAAATCGTCACAAAGTTCATCATTTATATTCATCGCCTAGTTATCATGAGATTATCAAGTTATATTCATTTCATGTTTATCATAAAGATCCTCACCAAACAAAACATCATATATCATCGCAATTTAACATCTCAATTTAATTAAAACTAGCAAACAACTCAAACATAAACATAACCGACTCCATGAGATACGACTATCTTATGCATGTGATACCCGTCGCTTTGTCCACAAATAGGAACACTTGGCATAAAAGCCTTGTCGCTTGGCATAAAAGCCCATCGTAATTGGCATAAAGCCATCGTAAGCATAAAAGCCCATCGTCGCCAATGCAATGTATGTGACTCGACAATAAAACAACACAACAAAACACCATCATCGCTCATCAAAATTGGCATAAAGCCCACATCGCCATAATTTATCCACATCAAGATAAATACATCATCGCATCATATTTGCATTATGCAAAACATCACCAAAAATTTATCAGCCATCAAAATCATGCATCTACAAATCGGAAGCATTTATTAACAACATCAATATAATCATCATGTACAAAGACATATATCATTGCATCGCATATCATCAAGTATTCATTAAGTAATATATAAATCGCAACATTATGTTTAATCACACCACATCATTATCGATTCAATCACTAAATTCTCAATACGGAAAAATATTCAAACCCCATAATAAATCGCGAAAGTCATTCCTAATAACCGACATTAATCATAATCATCAGCGTCGCACTCAGATTGTCCATCGTGTTAAATCCACTAAAACGAATCCGATTCAATTAAACCGTAATTAAGCTATTTCGGGTCATCTAAAAACTCGTAATTTCTAAAACTAACCTCACCACTACGTTCTACGTCGATCTTAGCTAACACGTCAATTTTGTTGAATTTGGAGCAACTTGCTCATCGTTAATTTGCCAAAATCGGAAAATCAACGACAATCGGGTTCCAAAAGTCGCGAAAAATCGAACTTTGAGGCTACGGATGCATCAACACGGGCACCTATGTGAATCAACACGCCCGTGTTGAAAAGCCACAAAACATGCAAAAATCACCAAAGTCGTTGAATCAACACGGGCACCCGTGTGAATCAACACGGCCCGTGTTGATTGATCTGTGTGAAAACTTCATTTTTAACATTCCTAACTTCACTTTTACCATTCCCATTGATTCTAATCATCATCAACCTCATAATCCCTACACCTAATTCAACTTTTCTAATCTATTTCAATCAAACAATCAAACACACAACTCATAAATCAACCTATCAATTTTTCCCCCAAATCCAAAATATAACTATCAAAACCTAACAATATGAGATGGAGAATCAAACCCCTTACCTCTCTAGCTTGGATGATCCATGATGACTCTACAAGATTCCATCCT
This sequence comes from Vicia sativa, assembly GCA_021764765.1. NCBI lineage: Eukaryota > Viridiplantae > Streptophyta > Magnoliopsida > Fabales > Fabaceae > Vicia > Vicia sativa. The sequence goes on from CM038792.1 coordinate 267,016,956, forward strand.
CAAGCTTGCTCATATTCTTCCTCTTCTTCCCCTCTTGCTCTTCTTCTCAAAACCCTTTCTTTTTCTCCCAAACTCTAAGTTTGGTTTGTGTTTGAATGGAAGGAAAATGAGGAGAAATGGTTTATAATGTGTTCCTTACTAGCAACAAGTGGTGAAAACCAATTCTCATCAATTAATCCTCACCCCCATCTATTCTTATGAATCACACACTAATATCTACCAATATTATTAATTCAATCAATTAAAATAATTAAGAATTAAATATCGGATCCGAATAATATTTTACGGACCGAACGAGCGTCATAAATATATTATATTATATCGATTAATATATTTATTCGCGCAAAATAATATCGATCGTTAACTTTTAAAATATTAATATAATATATATTAATTAAAGCAGTGATTACACAACCGCCAAATGACTAACACTGCACACACCAATTATGTGTGAGTAACGTCCTAGACTTCTTGAGAAGCTGACTCAACTGGTCTCTCAAGGAACAATCAAACAATCATTTGATAATAAGTTTGTTTAAAATAAATATGCTTCTATAGAAGGCGATAAAACAAATTTTGGGTAAAATGACTTGAATAAATTTACGTTTTACAAAGAATAAAAAAGTTTATGCGCAGAGAGTTTCCTCTTGAATTAGAAGTTGTTTCTTCAAGTCTTTAAGCTCTTATATAGTTCCATTCATGATGTAACCGTTGGAGGGTACATTTGGAATATGAAACTTGTGGCGGCTTAAAAGAGCGTGGGGTACAAGATCGTATGCAGCGTCCACCTTCATGGTAGTGAAATGAAACATTTTGTTTGTACCATGTGTTGTTGTACCACTAAAATTATCTTCTTTCCTTCTTCACTTGAGAGGCTTTTGTGAGCATGAGTTTAGAAGTGAAGAATCTAACTTCTGGTTAATCAAAACTTCAAGTATAGGGTCTGGATCTTCCTCCGGAGACTTTAGCACTTGATTTTGAAGAACCTTGTATCGTAACAAAGGTTGAAAGAACTTCAAGTCTTTGAATCTTGAATCACATTATTCGAGTCTTGACGCAGTCTTGTAACCTTGTATCGTAACCTGTTCGAGAACTCAAGTCTTGGAATCTGGGAATCACATTCTTTAGAGTCTTCATCACTTGGTCTTGAACCCTTTATGTCGTACCTAAGTTTAGAAGAACTTCAAGTCTTCGAATCATCGAGCCACGTCTTGAGTCTTCAAGCACTTGGTCTTCAAAACCCTTTGTCTTCTAAAACTTGAGTCTTGACATCTTGACAAAAGTCACACTTCTATCTTTAGATCTTCTGACTAGTTTCTTCAGACAAACGTATCAGAATAACTAGACTTTAGAGCAAGTTTCTTTGATATTTTTGAAGCAAAACCCTAGCTTTTTGGTTGCTAGAATTCGTCCTCTTGATGTCTGAATATCTTGTGTATATATAGGGCAAGAAAATTAGGTCAAGAGTTATGAAGAAAATAAATTGCATTGAATAGAAAATATTTGATTTTCCAATATTTTAAATTTGCATCAAAAGCTTCCAAATTTATCTCAATCAAGCCTAGTACTATTGACCAACTATTTGTGCTTGCTTGGACCTCAAGAATGATAAATATGCATCATTACATTTATTAATTTGATTTTTGGCATTTTATTTTAATTAAAATTGGATTTAAGTGAATAAATTCGAAAATAAATTGAAGAGAGGCGTAAAATTGGTCTTGGAAGCCATGGACTATCTTAGAAATAAGTCCAAACTATAAAAATATGGCTCATTTGGAAAAAAAAAAAATTGTATTTGCTTAGTATTTCCCTTCATGCACTTCTTCAAAAATGCCAAACTTGCACAACTTGTATCTTGCTCAATTTTCAACATTTTGAAGTGTTCTTGGACTTTTTGGAAAGATCAAGATGTCCTATAAACACTCTTTAGTTTCATATTCATTTAAGCTCCATGTTCATGTATGCTTCTTTGAAAAAGATGACTTTGTTGACTTTTAGAAAGACTTATAATGTCTTGACCTATAACTCGAAATGAAGCATTTTTGGCCAAAGCTTGTGAGACACAACGTTGTAGAGAATTGAATTCTATTCAAAATGAGTCTTGGTAGAAAACTTTCTTATAAATTATGTGAAAGTTATGCTTGGTAAAAGTTTTATTGACTTTTTATCAAGAAACCCTAATTTAGAAAGTTTAACTATTGATCAAATCTTGAGTTTTCTTGGTGAATCATGATCAACCCTTGATCAAATGATGAATGTGACTTCAAAATCTTGATGTTTACCAAAATGATGAAGTTTGACTGTATGTTGACCATAATTGACTATTTGTCCAATACAACTGATTTTCAACCATCTGAGCAATTAACTGAGCAAACTTGAGTTGTGAGGTTTGAAACTTGACATGGTGATACCCTGAGACGTATGAGGAAGTAGATGATCACTTGAGGCAATAGAAAAACCATCTTTGACTTGAGAGAATCAAACCCTAGTTGGGAGGTTGATTACTTAGAGAGGGCTCATCTGGTCAACCCTTGAGAAATTTTGAGTATGGAGATGTGGGTTGACTTGAGAAATAGGAGGAAAATTTTGGGTTATAACGGATATTATGATCTCGTATCCATGGAAATCCATTATTAGATGTCGAGTCCTTTTTCATCCAAGCCATTATTGGATGTCATAATCCCGATGAGAGTTCAATGCCATTCTTGGACATCTTTATGCGGCCCCGATCTCGATTGTAGTTTCCATCCGATTCATTATTGGATGTAAATACTTATCTTTCTAGGATTTATCCCTCTTTTCAAAGTATCATCAACTCTTTGTCACTCAGAGCGGATATCTAGAAATATCTTGTTGTTTCTAAAAGTGTCTTTCTGCATCATTTCATTGATCTACCACAAATTTTCCATTTCGAGTCTTCCATATTCCCACAAATCAAAAAATATATGTAAAAAATGATTCATGATTCATCATATATTTTTGGGGTGTGATATGAGACCGACCATGTAGGTTGTTGTTTGTGGAATTTCGTTTCACTGCATTATTTGATGTTTAACTCGAATGAACCTGGTTATGGCGTCCCTTATTGTTCAAGTTTGATTTTGATTGTTTGAAATGAATTTCATTGTGTTAAAGTCTTAATGTCAATGCTGCACTTTCATTTAGTTTAAATTTGATTTGTGGTTTTTTTGGATTATAATGAATTTCGGATGTTGGACAAATTTTTTGGTTGGATCTGTTGGTTTGTAACATGTATGTGGGTTTGGATCTTACATAGAAAAAGACAGAGAAAAAGGCATTGTGTGTTTGCTTTGATAATTTTTGGTTTATATGTGTGACTATTATTTTGAATTGATGATTATTTATAGTTCATGGTAGTAGACAATTTCTACTCTTAGTTAAGATTGATATATGATTTCTCCATCTTGCAAGTGTATTGAGTACCATGTGAATTCGTTTTTAGTTAATCACCTTAGTGAATAAGAGTACATTTTATAGCGTATTTGATTTTGATGTCAATGTTTGTTACTTGTTTCATTTTTTGATGACGAATTTGTGTTGACAATGTTTTTGTTGGTGTTTAATCTCGAATTCTTTGATGATTTATCATGTTTACTATTGCGTTTACTTGAGTTTAAATGTATTTAGCATAATGCATATAATGCTGATTTTTTACATGTACATTGAATATTAACTTGTTTTTCTTGTTTCACATTTGTAAATACTCATTTGTTCATGTATATTCATACTTGTTTCATTCTGATTTTATACTTTGTAAATACTAACCGTTTTGTTGATTTGTGCAAGGTTCTCAAGACCATAATTCTTCTTCCATCTTTATCTACTTCACCTTGACCAATTAATCAAGTTTTGATTTATTTATTTGATCTTATTATTAAAATTTGATTAGTTTACTAATCTCTTTTTCTTAATTCGATTAATTAAGTTAATTCACTCTTGATTAATCGATTAAGCTTTCTCTTTCATTTCGTATTACCTTTTGTTTTAGTTAATTGATTAAAAGTTGATTTGGTTATTTAATTTTGTTATTAAAAATTAATTAGTTTTGGCTAATTGGTTTTTCTTAACTAAATTACTTAATTTAATCAACTTTTTAATTTAATTACTTAATTTAATCACCTTTTAAATTTAATTAATTAAACATTCATTCCATGTTGTATATTTCATTCTAACTCTTGTACAAGTTACTACTTCATTCGGATTCGGTTTGAGAATTCGATTATATCTCTGCTATTGGTTTTGTCATGCATTGGATTTTTATCCGATGCATGGATCTATATTCGATATCTTGGTTTTTTATCCGACACCTTGAGACCTTATCTGACATTTTGAGCTTACCTGTTACATTTTTTCCGACTGGTGATTTATTTTCACCCAATGAGCTTCATCTGCTTCCTTAATTATTATTTGACGCATATTCTGCTGCGATTTATTCTCGCCTTCTGCTGTGATTTATTCTTACTTGCTGCTCGGTATATTCTTGGCTTTTTATCTGCTGTTGGATTTAATCCAAAGAATGAGAATTCTTTGTTGACTCATTATGTCAAGTACTTGTTCTCGCTCGGTTAGACCGTTTCTTTACTCTTACCGCTTACTTTTCCTATACATAGGTTAGCCTCTTCATCTCCTCCCATATTCTTTAATTTTCAAAATCTTCTCATCTTTTTCAAAATCTTCTTGTTTTAAACTCAAACCGGTTTCACAATAAACCTCGACTATGTCGAGCGACTTTTTCAAACTTATTTTTCTTAATCAAATGTTAATCCATTAACCATATTCTAACACTTTCAAAAGACTAAAAACATGCAACCTCAATCAAACCTTTTTTGTGCCCTCGTGCACTTTCTATCTTTAAAACCTTTTTGTGATTAGACATGAGTCATTTATAATTAAGATGTTTTTCCTATATCCCCATGGTTCTCGACGTCTCCACTTGAGTACTAGATGCATTCTCAAAACCTCCCTCATGTTGGTGCGTAGTCTTTTATTCTTTATCATACCTTGTGGACGTTTAGACGAGTCTTCTCATTTAAAAATAATGACTTGTCTCTTTATTTAAAATCAATCAACACACCAATTTAAGTCTTTTTTACCCGAACTACATACATTTTGATTTCAACATTGTACATTGTTGTTAGGTAGGTCTGAAACTCATTGGAAGTTCTACCAAACCAAAAATTGTAAAAAATACTTTCTTTTTTTCATCTCTCCAGACACTTTTGTACATATCTTCTTTTTTAGCACACATATACAAATTTTCAAAAAGGTTCATGCGGAGTACCGTAGATGCTTTGCGTTCCTAACAACTTTCCTTTGCATAAATAACCCCCGGTCCCAGATCTCTAATCTATTTTGTTAGGATGTTATTCGCTCTTTTTCCTAATCCTTTGGATAAAATAAAAGCTCGGTGAGGACTCTTTTGCAAACCATGGTTTAAAACTCAAGTGTTCTTATCTCTTATTAAATTATTTGCTTGATATATTTTGGGATAAAACTTATTCCTTGGTGATGACAAGGCTTCTAGAAGAGGATTTTGGCAAGAATGACTTGAAAACTTGGAAAAATGACCTATAATTCAAGCTTATGCACCTACAAGTTCTAAATTCAAAACCAAAGCTCCACAAAATAATTTTTCACGTTCTTGGACATTTTGGAAATAGTGGAACAAGATCTACAACTTTCATGTTGAAAGTTTTTCTTGAATCAAAATGAATCTTGGTGAAAAATGGCCATAAAAATGATTAAAAAAAGTGATAAAAACACTTGAAAAATTTTCTAAGTGTTTAGAAAAATCAAGTTTTGACTTTTTGTTGACTTTTTCACACATTTTTTATTTTTGATGATCATGATGGATAATATGAAATATTTTGATGATTGAAAAAATTGAATTTCAAAAGTTGACCAAAAAGTCAAAGTTTGACTAATCTGGATAGTTGACTTTTTATCAGATGATTCAGAATTTCTCTGATGATCAACCATGGCTTTGGAGATGTTTTGAATTAATAAATTAGGTCAAGATATTGCATTCGTGATTTTGAGATCATGCTCCAAGCAATTAGGTCATTCATTGAGCAAAAAGTAAATGATACACCATCCTCGATCAAAACCTAATTTGGTCGATTCAAGATTGATCTTGAGGAAATGATTGGAATTTTGGAGATCAAATACTGATGATCGATGAAGATAGATCATTAGTGGTGAGTGGAGACTCAAACCCTAATTGATCATATCATGAACAGATGAAATATTTGATTCAAAACCCTAATTTGGCTTAAGGAGCCCAAGCACAAGCTAACTTGTTCTAAAATTTGTCATTGATGCAATGATGCATATGTGAATGATATGAGATGGTATCTTAGGTCAAGAATTGGGGTATGACAGATGCCCCTATTTAAGTTTCTTCAACCAGAGATATGAAGATGAAAATCTTCATCTCTATAGGTGTGAAGAGACTTAAATATCAGAATACGCAAATTTTGGGCCTAAGATGCCAAAATATGCGAATGATGCAAAGCGATTACGGAAAATTTACCAAGGTGGTACCAAAGGGTTACACAACTGGTGAAAAAAACATTTGTGAGGATGTATCAATCTGTCTAAGAAAAGAGAATCCTGTTTGTTGAGAAACAAGTGTATGTTTCACTGGGAAAATAGATTCGTAAAGGAAGTGAATATACTTTTCTTTGGGAAACAAGGAGATTACCTTCATCAACCTTGTGACAATGTTAAAGGTAAGAAAAGGTGATATTACAATTATATTCCGTCGACAATTTATGGTAATTTGAAATGAAGGATCATTTACCGATTATCAACATTGTGATGGTAAATGGTATGAGTTAGAAGATATTACCAATTATCGACAAGTGATAACTATAACAAGGTAATTCTTGAGAGAAATTTGAGTATTCACTTTGTGAATGACAAACAATAATGGAAACAGATCTCAAATGAGTTTCTATTTTCTCAATTATAATCGTGCGAGGATCTTTTGAGAAGATGTGGGCGTTTTGATTATAAATACAGGTTTCTCGAAAGACAACTATGGGGATTTCTTGAACTTTCATGATTGGACTTGTTAAGAAGAACAATCGTTTATGGTAAGTTCAAAGATGAAAAGAAATAAGCAGCTCGGATGAGGAGGCTATTACTTATTGTTTGGGTTGATTTTTTTGTGAAATCTTGACACGAATTGATTGGAGACAAGGTTCTATCGAGAATGAACTAGAAATAAACGATCAAATAAGACTTTGGACCCAATGAGACGAACTCGATTGGGAACTGAGAAAGATGTGCTCTTTCTTCTTAGAAGTGGCATTCTATTAGAGAGATGACACATCCATACTTGTTTTGGGGAATAAATGCAACCTAAACATGTGATATTCGAACAAACATTGAAGAATCCAAGAATGCATAAATGATGCAATTATGTATGAATGATGAAAGTCATTTATGTCATATGCATGTTGACGATACTTGAAAAGACAACTAAGCGTATTTGGAAAAGGACTACGTCGCAGTTTAATCAGATACTCAGCAAAATCTTCAGCAATGTGTAGGTATCACTGGTGATGAATAAGAGTTGCATGCTTTAAACTTCTCTCGAGAGAAAAAGCATTTTTCACTGGCGGTACCAGGTTTGGAAATTCTTTTTGAATAAGAATACCGTTGCTTGATAATCTCTTTCGGGGAAGAGAAAGCTTCTCGTTAGTTGTTTATCCTTTTTTGAGGTCAAAACACTCATGGAGATAATTGTTGATGTTCCTTCTATGTTCAGAGTTCGAAGGAAAATTTCACTTTTACTTCAAAAAGTTTTGAAGTAAAATTCATTTAGAACTTCTTTTTTTTTGTTTCAAAAGTGATTATCATAAGTAAAAGCATTATTTTGCAAAAGCAGAATAAAGCAAGAATTTCAAGCAAGTACGAAGCTCAAATTTTATTGATAGAATGGTAATCATCCAGTGATTCCATGATGTAACACGCGGGAGAACGGACTTGTTTGTTTTCGCTTTATCGCAATATTGCGGATAGAAAGAGTCGCCACCAACTTTTCGTTTATCCAATAAAGGAAGGTGAAAAGAACAGAAAAGACCTTCGTTAGATTTTGAGTCGGGAGAAATATGAAAAGGAAAGTAGCACTTTTCCGTAGTTATCACGGCTCTTAGTTGCTTAACTCACTTTCTGAAAATTTTCTTTCCGTGTGTGTGTGTGATTTGAAAATTATTTCGCTTTGACCGTAATGACTTGTACCAGTCCTCAAGAATGTATGCAGTGTTTAAAATGTTTTTGAAAGGTAAAGCTTTGTAATGATTCTTGTTGGAATGTATACAAAGTGTTGGTTTGAAAATAATTTTTGAAAAGAAGTGTGAGGTGTGAAAAGCATCTTGATTGTACATCTATTAGTCATAGGGAGAAAGAAGAGGTGTGAAAATAATCCTATTAGTCATACATCTAAACAAGTGTATCTACAATTTATAGGGTGTAGTAAAAAGTAAATGTCCTCGTTATTACATGGCTTTGGGGAAGTTACATAATATGGTGGAAAGTAAAGTGCGAAAAAGTAAATCTTATTTCAAAAATAACCTTGCGACCCTAAACATCGATTTCTAGAATTTAAATACGAAATTAAGTAAATAAATTGAGAAAAATGTCTAATGATAGAGAGGCGTCTAAACCTAATTGCAAAAGATTAAATATTTTGTATTTTTTTGGGATTGATTTTAATAAAACCTATTTTCTAAGTTAATCATCAATTAATTATGAAAAATAATTTAAATCATGATAAAAATAATTTATTGTTATATCAAAATTAATTAAATGTTTAATTACCTAGATCTAAAATTAAAATAATTTTGTGATTTTTGAAAATAGTTTATTTAATTTTTGTAAGAAAATTAAACTAATTAGAAAATTTGAAAGAAAATAGAAAAAATTAGACAAAAGCGTGTGGTAAAAAATTAGGATGGCCTTCTTTGAGGCTTGAACTTGTGACCTTGAGGTCCGCAGTTCAAGGTTACCACTTGGACCACTATTCATGTGGTGTTAGAAACATGCCTCAATTGATTATATGCGATAACCTGCCAAAAATTAAAAGTTATGAAAGTTGTTGCCAAAAAGGGTTCGAACCAAAGACTTGATAGAGGGAGGGACTAGCGCATGTCTTCTTCTCGGCGGTGATGCATCAATTAATTTGGATGCATTATAATATATATGAGACAAAGTTCATGAAATCGGGTTTTAACGGAAAGCGCATGGACCCTTGGATTTTGAATGGAAAAAATCGGATCATGCCACGCTTAACCTCGATGGTTGACCAAAGTCAAAGGTTCGAGGGCTAGAGCCCAACTCGATGCGGTCTTCTTCGGCGATTTAAGTTTCCAAACTGTAAAATAAGACAAATAAATGATCAAGAGAAACCCTACCCCTAAATCGAGGGTGGAAAATCTAATGGTGGCCTTGATTTGGCACGAAAGTGTTTGGAAACAGGATACAATGCTCAGATATTGGATCCTAATAATAACGTTTGGTCATTACGGTTAAACCTCAAAGCAAAGCATCAAATTGACTCTAAATAACATCGCATGAACATGAATGAATGTATAAATCAATTTATTTTTCATGAATCAAAGTTTGAATTTGAAACCTTTACCAATGGTGCACTTGGGAAGCGATTTACGGATGCTTTGAGATAAGTGTGAGTCCTAGGACCGACTCATGGGATACTCAGGAAAATGAATGGATGGATGGAATGGTTTGAGAGTGGATGGAACTAGGGTTTCAACGGTGCAAATTTGTCTTGAAAATTTTGAACATAAACCCTAACTTTATGGATGCATCCCTTCCCTCATTGGCTTTTGATCTTGTAGTATATATATAGTGAGGAGTGCATTAGGTCAAGCATTAAGTGAGAATTATTGCATTTCAATGAAGAATATTTGATTGAAAATTTCATCAAAATTGGCTCAATCTTGACTTAATGCCTCTTGTATGAATTTGATAGCTTGTGATGAGTTATCTTGGATCTCAAGTCATACAAATTCTAAGCTCAACTCACCTTATCTCTTATCTTATATTTTATTTAAATAAATTTGAATTTTAGACATTTAATTCAAAAAATAAATTAAATAAATAAAGGAAAGGCGTGGCAATGAGTTTAGAGGTCACGGATAACCTCAAGAATAAGTTTGGATCACAAAAATTTATGCCCATTCAGAAAAAACTGAATTTTCTAAGTATTTCTCTTCATGCACTTCTTCAGAAATGCCAAACTTGCACAACTTGTAGCTTGCTCAAATTTAAAAACTTTGAAGTTTTCTTGGACTTTTTAGAAAGCTCAAGATGTCCTCTAAACACTATTTTGTTTCATATTCATTGAAGTTTCCATGCTCTTGCACACTTCTTTGCAAAATGATGACTTTTTGTTGACTTTTAGAAGGACCTATAATGTCTTGATCCATAACTCTCAAATGAAGCATTTTTGGCCAAAGCTTGTAAGACATGAAGTTGTAGAGAATTGAATTCTCTTCAAAATAATATTTGGTGGAGAAATTTCTGATAAAACATGTGAAAGTTATGCTGGTCAAAGTTACATTGACTTTTTGTTCAAAAACCTAATTTGGAAATTTGACTTTTGATCAAATCTTGAGTTTTCTTGATGAATCATGATCAACCCTTAATCAAATTATGAATGTGACTTCAAAATATTGATGTTGACAAAAATGATGAAGTTTGGTTGTATGTTAAACATAGTTGACTTTTGTGATCAATTGATTTTCAACCATCTAAGTAATTGGTGAGCAAATTTGAGTTGTGAGGCTTGCAACTTGACATATGATCCCTTGATATATATGAGGAGGTATGGTGACCATTTGAGGAATTATAAATCATCTTTACTTGATAGAATCAAAACCCTAGTTGTGGGTTGATTGCTCGGAGAGAGGGTTCATAAAGTCGTCCCTTGAGAAGTTCTTGAGTATAGAGATGTGGATTGACTTGGGAAATAGGAGGAAAATTTTGGGGTATATGCCCTTGTTTAATCTTCTTGTACCTTAAGGGTTAAATTGGTATGTTTTTCTTTCGTGACCGATGGTAGAAGATGATTGAACACTCGAGTACCCTGAAAAAAACTCCACAGTGTATGGAATGAGATCACGTCACGTATGACGCGTACCGAATGGGCTTATAGATGCCATATGGAGAAGCTGGATGGGGATGAATCGACGTTAGACTCCATGCTCATCATTGAATGATATTACTGGTATGCATTGATTTTTAATCATATATGCAGATTCGCAGTGGAGAGATAATGATGTGTAGTCGGATATCGGCTTAATGATGCCATCTGGAGTAAGAGATAGTCTAAATAAACCTTCGTCTTGGATATATTTGAAATGAGTATTCGTTAGGATGTAGATATCTTCTCCGTCTTGTTTCGGGTATTAATTTGTATCTTGGTGTCTGTTGATAAACTTGTCTGGTAGTTCAGATAGTTTTCCCGTCTTGTTTTGGGTATTAATCTTTGACCTTCTGCCTGGAAAATAAATTTCACTTGTTGGGGAAATTTAACTTGAAAAGGATATGGTTAGTTCTATGCAGATTATGATGCATGGGAGTATATGATAATGCTCATGAATGACATATGCACATGTTATGACTTTTATGAATAATGTATGAATGTAGATGTTTTAGGATCAAAAAAGATGTAGATTCCTCCGATGCATTATCTGACCAAGTTTCAGTTCTAGATATTGATGTTGTTAGGGAATGATAATCCTTGAGAGGTACTCAGTTAGGGATGAAGGTATTATGTATAAAACTTGTTGGAGAATGATGTGATATTGAATAACCTATTACTTCTCGGAGACTGACATAATAAGTTGATTGATGATGGTTACTGCTCGGGGACTAATGTAACAAGGTTAACGTTATCACAAGGGGACTTAATGGACAATGTAGATGATCCATCGTCGGGGATTAACGTGATGAGTTGATATGATCTGCGCTGGGACTAATGGTGAGTTGATACCACTCGGGACTAATTGATGAGTTTGATAGATCACTACTCGGGGACTAATGTGATGAATTTGATAGGATCACTGGTCGAGGACTAACGTGATGAGTTGAGACAATCACTTCTAGGACTAATGTGATGAAGTTGATAGGATCACTGATCGACTAATGTGATGAGTTGATATGATCACTCGGGACTAATGTGATGAAGTTATGATCTTTGCTCGGGCACTAATGTGATGAACTAAAGTGTTGGACACTCCGAAAGGAGATGATAGTAGTAATTTTGTGGAGAGATCTCATCTCTTGTCGGGGGAGTGATGGCTCATGGATTATAGAGATCATCCTATGGAGATATTTCTTGTGAAAATGGCTATGTGGGGATGTATTGGTGATTTGGTTGTCAACTCAATTCCTAGAGTCATAGTAATTGTTGTTTCTTTCACTTTTCGTATGTGTGAACAAATATTTATCGATGCATATAATCATTCAAAGCAATCATTGGACTTTATGCAAACAAACAGATAAAAGTAAAGTTTGGGATTGAAAGGAGGATGTATTAATTTTGAAATGGGGCCTATCGACGGGAAGTTCGTATACGAGAGACAAATATCCTAGTAAGAGAAATTGTCGGAAACATTTGAAAAATAGTAAAAGCTATGTGGAAAGAATCTCGGAGTTTTAACTCTTCTATTGCCCATATTTTGACTCTATCTCATCTCTTTGCTAGAAGAAGGTGATTAGATTGATCTGCGTCATTTGAAGGCGATAGTAGTGTAGTATGTATGTAGATGATCTTGTCAAGACATAACAAGTATCGCCTTTAATCCGTAACTTTGCCTAGACCGCCCCTTTCGTGTTTTTAGTCTATCGGGATACCCTTTTTTTCCCAAGCCGCCTTTGTGGTGTTTTTGACTTGTAGGGTGTACATTATATATATATATATATATATATATATATATATATATATATATATATATATATATATATATATATATATGTCTTAAATTTTCTGCCAATCCTTTTGGTTCGCGAGATGCCCTTTATTTTTGCCTAGGCCGGTCGACCTAGCGGGTCTCCATTTATGACTATTTTCACGAGGGTGTGGGAAGTCTTCTTTGTCCATAGTGCTCAATATCATGGCTCCGTAAAATACCGGCCTTTGACTACAAATGGTCCCTCATAGGTGGGACTCATTTTCCTCGATCACCTTGTGGTAGTATGATGCGGCTTTGACTCGGATCTCAACTTGGTACACTCGAAAGCCGACTTTCTTATGAAGGCTTTGATCATGTGTTTTGATATATTTGTCCATGGAAGATGGTCAGTGAGCCGCTGTCGATCGTTTATCCGCTGCGAGTTCTGGACCCATTCATCTTCGCCTAACTCCATCTTTTAGTACCGAGGAGGGTATCCGAACCTCGATAGGAATTGCTTTCATACCATATACGAGAGAGAAAGTGGCTGCCTCGTAGATATTCGATCAAGCAATAACCGGAGAGAAAATGGAACATCTCATGCTAATATTTGTAAGCCACTTTCATCTTATGTATGATCTTCTTTAGATTCTTGTTGGCGACTTCCACTCACGACATTCATCTTGGTCGATATGGAGAGGAGTTGTGATGTTTTGCCTTGAATTGTGTGCAGAGTTCGGTGATCATCTTGTTGTTGAGATTGGTAAAGTTATCCATAATCCTTTCGTGGACAATCAGACGAGATGAGATTATGTTTGATGAATCGAGACATAACATTCTTGGCAATGATGCTAACGAGTCTGTTTACAAACTTGATAAAGTAATCGATAGAGACATGATGATGAAATGTCTATTAGAAGCGGTAGGTCATTTCTCCAATCATGTCAACCCCCACACATCGCGAAGGCCACGGTGAGCGCATTTAATGGAAGCGGAGGTACGTGCACTTTGTTTATAGATATAAGTATTTGTAACAAGATCGAGCATAGCGATAACAATCAACTTCCACAGTGGACCAATAGTAACCTGCTCTTAGAATCTTCTTAGCCACTGGAGTGGGTACCAAATGCGTCTTCATGTAACTTTCTTCCATAATTTGTCCGATGTCTCTCGATCTACACATCCGAGTAAGGCCAAGTCATGGTTATGCTTTGTATAAGATGTCGTTAATGAGAAATAACTCATGTAAATGAACCTCCTTAGGAACTTCTTATCGTTGACAAATGCCCTTCGTGGTATTCTTGAGCCTCGAGATACCTCTTCACTCTTCTCAGTAGAACCAATGTTTCTTCTTACTCCTTGATTATCAAGTTTGCAACAAGACGCCAGCCTGTCTAGTTTTTCAATAGTGATTTAAGAAGCTCGTTGTCCCATATGACTTTAAACATAGATGACATGGTAGCTAACGCGCCTTCCAATTGATTATCTTCTCGTGGAATATGCTCGAAAGTGATTTCTTCAAGTAGGAGATCAAATTCAACACATATTCTCGATATGGAATGAGGTTTGGATGCTTATATCCCATTCGCCTTAACTGGATCGATCACTAAGTCAGTCTCCATATACTTGTAAGAACTTGATCCTTAAGTCAATAGCAGCCTTTTGATACCCATAATGCACGCC